>CM076580.1:26338366-26852562 GCA_034641835.2 Pinus albicaulis
TTCATCCCTGCAACCAAATTCTGATCCCTATATATAAAACAATACACTCATCTTGGCCGTACATTTTTTATTTTGTATTTTTCATTACTACACCACAAAACACACCATATCACAAAATATCTGTTCAACACATGATTTCTCATTTTCATTGATTCACTCCATGCACACTAGGATAATACATTGATTATGTAATTTCTTACACACACTAGATCATATCATATAGCACCATAGCTTTCAGAAATCACACTTTCTCACCACATGCTCAACTTTCATGCTCCATCGCCTTGAATACTAGTCACTAGATCGATACACATTGGATGGATAGAACTACAAAACCATGATTGATGGTTCAATTGTGAATTCGATATAGTACTTATAGGCTTTGATACATTGACTTCATACCATGGGAAATTTTATGGTAATTAAGTTGACATGAAAGCAAGGGAGAATACCATAGACAAATCCTTTGTTTCTGGGCATCGTATGAGGAAAAAAGTTTTTAATTCTTTTTAACATTTATGTGTACTATATGTAAGATAATTGTGTAATTACGTCGATAGGCATCCCCCTGTTGGAATTGGCTACTTTAATAATTTCTCTAATTAATCATCTTGATCTGATGGTCTAGTTTGAAAGATGCCAATATATTCTCATCATTGCCACACATCAACGAATAACATTGCATGTGATAACTTCCTTGAATATCTAAATGAGGTGTCTAAAGCATGTTTAAAACAATTTTTCTACCAAAGTATGATTAAAAATTTACTAAGCCTATCCTTTATCACAACATATAATGATTAGGGATAATGTAACCATGTATGAGGATAAAGGGAAAAATAAAATAAAAAATAAAAAAATTGTATTCAAACCTAGTTGTGTGTTGATATGTGTGAGTTATGTATTTTTGCGCTGAGAGGTGCAATCTACAACCTAGTATGACCCCGATGTCGGGTATGTCACGTTCTCAAAAAATAATAAATTTTACTTTTTCTAATGTCGGCCAAAGCATTAACCTAATATTGAATTTTATATAACTTGAATATTTAGATTATATATAACTTTTTTAACTTAATAATGGGCTGAGATTAACTATTAAAATACAACTATGTATTATTTATATAATTTGAATGGATAGTAAATTATATACGTGAATTTGAATGGATCATAAACTTACCTTTAACAAAAAAAATTACTACATTGAATTTCCAAATTAAGTAAAATTGTATACATCTTTACTCTTTACTAAAGTCAATACCATTTCCTAAATCAAAGGAAAAGATTTAATTCAACACAAACAATCAAAATCGAAAATCTTTTAATATTTATTTTCATCAAATATTTGTAAAATGAATCTTTAAAAAGAAAACCCATATTCTATGGATAAATTAAAATATTTAAAGACATAAATATTTCCCCATCAACTTTGCAATATATAAATAAACATGAGGTAAGGTAAATAAATAAAACCTATTTTTATACTTACTCCATAGCTATGGTAAATAAATAAAAATATATATAAACTAGATGTATGGTAAATAAATAAAAATTCTTTTTATATTTAATCCATAAACCTTTTTATATTTAAAAAAATTTAAAAGGAGGTTTTATTTAAATGAAACCTATGGGACAAATACCATGGGACAAATTAATATTGATACAATGGGCCAAATACCATATTTATAAAATAAGTATGGTAAATAAATAAATATAGAAGAGGTATAAAGAAGTATGATAAATACATAAATATAAAATAGGTATAAAGAGGTATGATAAATAAATATATATAAAAGAGGTATAAAGAGGTAAGGTAAATGAATAACAATATATCAAGTAGGATTATAAATAAAAATTTAATTATATAACAAGCCTATGGGCCAAATACCATAGTAAATAAAAGAGGTATGGTAAATAAATAAAAATAAGTAAATCAGAGGTATGGTAAGTAAATTAAACCTCTTTTCATATTTATTCCATAATGTGGTTTATATTTATGAATATTTATGTTCATTAGTTTACATAACTAAGAAGAAATAGAGAGAGAGAGAAGTGGAGAGAGAGAGAGAGAGTGATAAGGCAGAGATGGAGAGAGAGTGTGTATGTTTAGGGGTGAGATAAAGAGACAAAGTAAGATGTATGGAAAGAAGGGGGGAGAGAAGAAGAGAGTAGAGAGGAAGGGATATAGTAACGTAGTTGGAGAGAGAGAGGGGCGGAAAGAGAGAGAGAAAGAAAGGGAGATGGGGGAAGAGAGAGAGAGAGAGAGAGATGGGGGAAGAGAGAGGATTGGAGGGAAAAGAGAGAGGGAGGTAGGAGAGAAAGGGAGAGAGAAGAAGGATGAGAGGGAGGAGGAGAGGGATGGGGGAAGAGAGAGTATTGGAGAGAGAGAGAGAGAGAGAGGAAGGAAGAGAGAGAGGACTTGAGAGAGTAAGAAGTGGCGAGAGAGAAGGAGTGAGAAGGGAGAGACAGAGAGAGAGTGTGTATGTTTGGGGCTGAGATAAAGAGAAAAATAAGGAGAGATGGAGATAGGGGGGAGAAGGTGATATAAGGAGAGAGGGAGGGATATAGTAACATATTTGGTGGGTGAAGAGAGAGAGAGAGGGAGGGAGAGAGAGATTGGAGAGAAAGGGAAAGAGAGGAAGGAAGAGAGAGGATGTGAGAGAGTGGAGAGAGGGAGGGAAAGAGAGATGGACTTGGAGGGGGAGGGAGAGGGAGGTAAGAAGAAATAGATAGAGAGAGAAATGTGGAGAGAGAGAGAGAGAGAGTGAGTGATAAGGAATATGGAGAGAGAGGGAGAGAGGACAAAAAGAGGAAAGAGAGATATTAGTGGGGGAGAGGGAGAGAAGGGGAAGATAAAGATATAGATGGAAGCTGAAGAAAGGGAAGAAGAGAGAGATGGGGAGAGGAGGGGATTGACAAAGAGATTCATATATATGGAGTGCGAGAATGTGTGTTTTGGGGAGGTGAGATAAAGAGACAAAAAAGAAGAGATGGATGGGGATATAGATATGGATGGAGGGTGGAGAGAGGGAAGAATATTTCTCACACTAGATGGATTGATATAAGTGGAGATGGTGATTTATAATCCTATTTGATTATTTGCACTATATGCATTGATTTTAGTGCAGATATTTATTTCTAATGATATTTGATTAGTTGCACTAGATGCATTGATTTCAGTGTAGGTGGTGATTTCTAATACAATTTGATTGCTTGCATTGAATTTGTTGATTTCAATTTAGATGTTGATTTATAATTATATTTGATTACTTTCACTAGATGAATTGATTTCAATGTAGATGGTTTCTAATCCTATTTGATTGTTTGCACTAAATGCATTGATTTCAGTGTAGATAGCGATTTCTAATCCTATTTGATGTATTTGAGTAAATGCATTGATTTCAGTGTATATGTTGGTTTCTAGAGAGAGAGAGAGTGTGAGTGATAAGGAAGATGGAGAGAGAGGGAGAGAGTACAAAAGGAGGAAAGAGAGATATTAACAGGGGAGAGGGAGAGAAGGGGAAGATAGAGATATAGATGGAAGGTGAAAAGAGAGATGGGGAGAGGGGGTGATTGACAAAGAGATTGATATATATGGAGTGCGAGAGCACGTGTGTTTAGGGGGGTGAGATAGAGAGACAAAAAAGAATATATGGAGGGGGATATAGATATGGATGGAGGGTGGAGAGAGGGAGGAATATTTCTCGCACTAGATGGATTGATATAAGTGGGGATGGTGATTTCTAATCCTATTTGATTATTTGCACTAGATGCATCGATTTTAGTGTAGATATTTATTTCTAATGATATTTGATTACTTGCACTAGATGCATTGATTTCAGTGTTGGTGGTGATTTATAATAAAATTTGATTGCTTGCATTGAATGTGTTGATTTAAATTTAGATGTCGATTTATAATTATATTTTATTCTTTGCACTAGATGAAATGATTTCAATGTAGAAGATTTCTAATCCTATTTGATTGTTTGCACTAATGCATTGATTTCAGTGTAGATGACGATTTCTAATCCTATTTGATTTATTTGAGTAATGCATTGATTTCAATGTAGATGTTGGTTTCTAGAGAGAGAGAGTGAGTGATAAGGAAGATGGAGAGAGAGAGAGAGAGGAAAAAAGGAGGAAAGAGAGATATTAGCGAGGGAGAGGGAGAGAAGGGGAAGATAGAGATATAGATGGAAGGTGAAGAGAGGGAAGAAGAGAGAGATGGGGAGAGGGGGTGATTGACAAAGAGAATGATATATATGGAGTGCAAGTGTGTGTGTGTTTAGGGGGCTGAGATAGAGAGACAAAAAACAAGAGATTGAGGGGGATAGAGATATAGATGTAGGGTGGAGAGAGGGAAGAATATTTCTTGCACTAGATGGATTGATTTAAGTGGAGATGGTGATTTATAATCCTATTTGATTGTTATGCATCGATTTAAGTGTAGATATTTATTTCTAATGATATTTTATTACTTGCACTAGATGCATTTATTTCAGTGTAGGTGGTGATTTCTAATACTATTTGATTACTTGCACTAGATGTGTTGATTTCAATTTAGACGTCGATTTATAATTATATTTGATTGCTTGCACTAGATGCATTGATTTCAATGTTATTTGTAATCCTATTTGATTGTTTGCACTAAATGCATTGATTTCAGTGTAGATGGTGATTTTTAATCCTATTTGATTGCTTTGAGTAAATGCATTGATTTCCGTGTAGATGTTGGTTTCTAATATTATTTGATTGCTTGCATTAGGTACATTGATTTCAATGTAGAAGTTATCTTCTAATCTTATTTGATTGCTTGCATTAAATGCATTGATTTCAATGTATATGTTGATTTATGATTTGATGTAATTGGATATATGACGGTACATTAATTTTAAAGTGATTGGATTAACAATATGCATTGATTTTAGTATAAGAACAAAAAGTTATTGACAATGTACATTGATTTTTGTGTTATAGTAATTTAACCTATTAATACTGGAGAGAAAGAGAGACAACGTATCATGTTTACTACAACAGCTCGAGATAAAGATTTAAAGGGTTTACGATTTAAATTTTCTTTTTCATATAATCGATATGAAAAGATAACAAAACTAACAAGGGTTGCAATGAGAATAGTAGAAGAAAATAGTTTGAGATTGATCACAATGAAGACTATTTGTAACATGAGTACATTCTTATTATTCACATTTTCTATCTTTCAACACTATTATTGTCACTTTGCATTCAAAAAAAATATTTCATCATTTTTCATCATTATAGTTATTAAAAATATTTATCATCTCAACGAACTGAGGTAACTAAGAAAATTTAAAATTAAAATGACCAAGTTAATCTCAGAAATATTTAGCATATTTAAAATGATTATATTAATATTTGATATATTTACATATTATTGATAAAATTAATCATATCTTCGATAGATTTTCCTTGGCAGCACACCCCTAAAACCAACCTAGATCCATCTTAACTCTGGATCTATCAAGTGCCGAGAGGGATCAAATCTCTCCAGGTAAAAACCTTTCATCAAGTTTTGCACTCAAAAAAGAGGTTTGCACCTCGAGAGATTTGATCCCTCTCAGCGCTTCATAGATCCGGAGTTAAGATGGATCTAGGCTGGTATAATTTGAAATGGTGATATGGGAAGGTTGGTTTTAAATGTGTCAAATGGAATTAACCATTATATTTGTACTAACACTATTAATAACCCCATGGCCACATGGCCACAATTATAAAATAAAATAAAATAATATTAATAACCTCATGGCCACATGGCGACAATTATAAAATAAAACTAAAATCAATAGATATGGCCACATGGCAACCATGTTTTTAACGACAATGCTTATTTACTCAAAAATAAATTAAAAAGAAATATAAACAATATGCATTTCTACTTGGATTCATTTCATATTAAAAGTAATATTATTAAAACAAATATTTATTGATGTTAACATTAATAATTTAATAATATAGATTGATGTTAGCTTTAGTAATAAATATAAAATTTTCAAATTAATAAAGAATTTATTAATATTAATATTTTTTTTTAAATTTTAATATTAATAATAAATATAGATGTTAATGGTAAACACAGAAATTTATATAAAAGGAAATTTTGCATTTATACATTAATGTGAACATTGTCATTAAACATCAATATAAATAGTTCATTAAAGAATAGGATTGATAACTTTAGGTTTATTTAGGTTCAATGACATTAGAATTTAACTTTAGGTTTTTTTTTTAGGTTCGATGACATTAGAATTAAAAAATTTGATACTTTTATATCATTTGGTTCATGTACCATTAGGTTATTTTATAATGTGAGGCTTATAGCATTAATTTACTTAATATTAAAAAATATTGTTTTTTGTCAATATCTATATTGAATATCAAAACATTAACATCAATATTAGACATAGACATTAATATAGAAATAAAAATAGATTTATTAACATTAATAATATTGGATTGTAAACATTAAGTTCATAAAATTATGAGTTATTTTTAACCGTTGTAATAATGTTCTTATCGCTGATATGATTTTATAGAATATGTATGCAGTTTGAATTGATCCAGCTATTTGAATATGTATTTTCTTTTATGTTAGGTGATTTCCTTGTTTGATCATGGATACAACTATTTGGAGTTGTCTTCCATTCGAAATTCTTGAAATTGTTTTCCTCTGACTCCCTTTATCGATTCTGATAAAGTTTAGGATTGTTTATAAGCAATGGAAGAATTTTTTGAGAAACCCTTCTTTCTTATTGCATTGCAAGCATATCTCTACAAAAAAATTTGGATTTATGGTTTCTTACCTCAATGATGAAGACAATTATTTTGTTGCTAAATACCTTAATCAGAATGGGCACATATCTCATTTTCATTTGCAATTAATAGATTCAAGATAAAAGGTAGATTCTGTTGTTGGACCAATGGTAGTTTTATCCTTACCAACAGAATTCTCCCATTCATGAAACTATTTTGTAGTGAATCCATTTACAAAGTCCTTTAAAAACATTGGACTACAAATTGGAGAGTGGGGATTCTTTTCGTTATTGGAAAATGTAAACAATGGAAAATATGACTGGGTTATTCTAAAACATATCTATGATATAATGAAGTCAAAATCTTATGTTTACAGTAGCCTTGATAGGGATTGGCGAAGGGTTGATCTTCCTTTTGTTGGCACTTCACCCCCTCATAATGGAGTGTTTTATAAAAGTAAATTATTTTGGCTCTATCTGGACAAGGAGTATCAAGATTATCCTCGATATGGGTATACAATCTATTGTTTTGATGTAATAAAAAATGAATGGGGTTTTTCATTTGTTCCAATCAATAACAGACAGTGTGTGTCATTAGCAATATACATGAATTAGTTGATATGCCTTGTCAACGATGGCTCCACTTCTGTATGGTCAATTGAAGAAATATATAATTTCCAATTTATTCACACGTGTGTTGAACAAAGGATTGACTACTTTGAGGATGATTGGGGCTTCAGATGGAAGTTGTTGGAAGAAATTTCTACAGATATAAATATCAAATGTCTTTGTTATCTCCCATTTCGAACAATCTAGGGTGTGGTTCTTATGTGCAACTGCAGTGAAGTTCTTTTCCTATTATATAACATGATCAAAGGCCTCTGTTTTCCAACAGATATTGATATTTCAACTAATCATCATATATATGGGTTTTGATCTCCAACGCTATAGGACTGCAATGATTTGATTGAGTCTGGAAATGTTTTTGAAATTGCTCCACATATCAATTCTACTGATGAGATTCCACCATTAGATATGGACATGAAGTCCTAGGCTATTACTCCTATTAGGATTTCTTATATTTTTTTTTACTTTACATACTTTTGGGTCTATATGCTAAGAATTTAAAATTATGATTATATGGGTATTTATATGCCTCGTGCTAAAATTTCTTCTATATCTGTATGTATTGGATGTTGGATATTTAATCCCATTGAAATTTGAAGGAAAATATTTCTTATTGTCTCTCCTTTAGTTCTCCTAATTGCATGCATTTTTCTTTGTTTTTATAATTATAATTGCTATGTGTTATTTTATACATGGTATTTTTATTATTTTTTTCTCATTGGTTCTCAAGAAATATTATATATTTATGTACATTTTCGTATTTACATTTCTATTTTGATAGTATATAGTACTTCAAACTGTCACATAGAAGCTCCAAATGAAGAAGAGAAAATTGAACTGTTTCATGTGAGGGTCATATCCAAACATACCAATATTGATACACTGTTTGACAATGGTTCATAAGCGAACTTAATTTCTGAAGACTTGGTCAAGAAACTTAATCTTGAGACCATTCCACATCCAAAACCATATCCACTTGGGTGGATTTGTAAGGATGCATAATTACATGTTTCAAAGAAGTGCATATTGCACTTTGCAAAAACTACACATTTTGTTGACAAAGTTGAATTAGATGTGGTTCCACTTGATATTACAAGTGTTGTGTTGGGCAGTCCTTACTTGTATGACAGGAAATCTATCTTCCATCACCATGAGAATAAATACCATTTATTCAAATATGGAAAGAAGTACATTGTTAGAGCACATCGCAAGAAGAAAAATATTGCAATGGTAAATGCTGGACAGGTAAAAAGGCTCATGAATTCAAGTAAGAATTTTGTTCTTCTAATGATTAAGCCTAAAGCTGATGTTAATCACGAGTCATTTGAAGATTGTGATCCTAAGTTGAAATCAGATTTATATGATGTATTTGATTCACATCATGAGATTTTTCAGGAGCCAACAGGATTGCCTCCTAAAAGGGAGATTCAGTTTCAACAAGATTTTCCTCTTCCAAACATCAGAATGAATCACATGTCGATAATGGATAATGCTGAAATAAAGAGGCAAATCAAGGACTTGTTGGAAAAGGGTCTCATAAGGCCAAGCACTTCTCCATGCAATTCACCCATAGTCCTTATTTTGAAGAAATATGGGACGTGGCATATGTGTGTCAACTTCAGAGCTTTGAACAAGATAACGGTAAAGAATCAATACCCACTGCCAAGGATAGATGATTTGCTAGATCAACTGAAAGAATCAATGCATTTCACTAAGTTAGATTTATGAAGTGGATATAATCAAGTAAGAATTGTATAAAGTGACATATGGAAGACTGCATTCAAAACCAAACAAGGACTCTTTGAGTGGTTGGTTATGATATTTGGTTTGTGTAATGCACCAGCAACTTTCATGCATGTTATGGATAATGTTTTGCATCCATTTCTTGATGAATTTGTGATTGTGTATTTAGATGATATACTCATTTTTAGAAACATAAGAGAAGAACATATCTTTCATGTTAAAAGGGTACTTGATGTTTTGAAGAAAGAGTAATTATTTCTTAAGATGTTTAAGTGTGAATTTGGAAATAATTCTTTGGTTTATTTGGGACACATTATAGGAGAAGGTGCATTGAGAATTGATCCTTCTAAAGTGGAAGCCATTGTGAATTGGCCCACTCCCAAATCAGTAATTGGAGAAAGTTTATTGCTAACTTTTTTGCAATAGCAGCTCCTATGCATGCAGTGACAAGTGTGAAGAAAGGCTTCCAATGGGGAGGGAAACAGAAACAAGCTTTTGAAGCTTTAAAAGACAAGATCAGCTCAGCTCCAGTCCTTGAATTACCGGATTTGAGACAAGCATTCAAGATACAAATTGATGCTAGCGATTATGCCATGGGTGCAGTTTGTTTGCAGCATGGTAAGCCTATCGCTTTTTATTCTGAAACATTCAATGGTGCTGTAATTAATTATCCAACATATGAAAAAGAGTTGTATGCATTGGTACAAAGCGCCAAGAAGTGGAAACACTACTTGATGGGTAAAGAGACAGTTATACATATTGATCATCAACCGTTACAGTACTTGTAGTCGCAAAAAAAATTGCAACAAGCATGACATTTTAGGTGGATGGGATTTCTTCAACGGTTTCACTTGGTTATAAGGTACAAAAAAGGTATTTTCAATAAAGTTGCTGATATGCTTTCGAGGCCAATTATAAGTGCTTCTACTTTGCTTAAAAATGATTCTATTGTACATGAGAGTTACATAGAATAGTATGCATCTTATGCTGATTTTAAATATGTGTATACTAGTTTGAGTGAAGGGAATGAAGTTGAGGAAAATGATTATCAGATGCATAACAATTTGCTGTTTCGTTTGGGAAAGCCATGTATACCACAAGGAGAGAGACTTAGTGTCATGAGACAGGCTCATTCATCTCTTATTGCTGGACACTTTTGGGTAAGCAAAGCAGTGTCACATCTACAGAGGTATTGTTATTGGCCTCGCATGACAGATAGTGTGTCACATTTTATAAGAGGATGTTCTATGTGTGCAACAAGAAAGCCTAGCAATAGGAATCTTGGGTTGTACACACCACTACCGGTACCATCAAAGCCATGGGAGAGTGTCTCCGTGGACTTTCTTGGAGGTCTACCAATGTCAACAAAACATCATGATTATATTTATGTAGTTGTGGATAGATTCACTAAAATGTGTATACTTATGCCATGTAAGAAAACCATTACTATTGAACAAACTGCTGAAATTTATTTCAACATGTATGGGTTCATTTTGGTTTGCCAACTTCTATTGTTAGTGACAAGGATTCTAGGTTCATTGGGAATTTTTGGTCCAATCTTTGGAAGATGATAGACACAAAGTTGAAAAAGAGTACTGCTTTCATCTACAAACTGATGGCCAAACTGAGGTGGTGAACAGAACCGTTGTGCATCTATTGAGAGGATATTGCAGCAAACATCCAAAGTTGTGGGATGAACAACTGCATTACATTCAGCACGCTTACAACCGAGCTAACCACCCTTCTACAAATACTTAACCTTTTGAAGCCTACTTTGGGTATTTTCCGAAATCGCCATTAGAATTCATCTATGAGAAGGATGTTGCAATTGATGGGCATAGTGATATTGACAAGGCTCGAAAGTTCATTGAGAAAATTTAGATTATTCATCAAAAAGTTCAAGAAGAGCTTGAGAAGACTCAAATAAAGTACAAGGAGAGGCATGACAAACATAGAGTTGATCACAAGTTTCAAGAAGGAGATGAAGTATGGTTGCACATAAGCAAAGAAAGGATGCAAGGAGAAGGTAAAAAGCTCAAGCCTATTCATTATGGTCCATTCAATATTATTAAACAAGTTGGTAATAATGCATTTCAACTTGACTTGCCTTCACATATTCAAATGTATTCCGTTGTCAATGTGGAGAATTTATGTTTGTATGAGCCTCCTTTGACTGATGATCAAGCGAGTGATATTCAGCTGCCATCAATAGAATATTTCTCACCAGAATTTCTGGATGAGCTCAAGGAGGATTTCATCCTTGACAAAAGGACATGCACTTCCAAGAGGGGAAGTGTCGATTATCTTTGGATTAGGCTCAAGGGAAACAAACCAAGTAAGGCAAGATGGATGGAAGTGGAAAAGGTGAGGGAGATGTACCCTCATCTTCTGAACATGTGATTAAATTCTTTTGGGGTCCAAAAGCTTCCTAATGGGGAGGTGTGATCAGGAGATCATGTGTTATGCTCAAAATTGAAAGTTTTCGAAACAGGTCTGAACTTAAGCGACTGGATAGGTCTCTTCGTTGTGATTTCGGTGCCATGAACGGTTTGAAAAAATGATGTCATATGAGGAAGATATCGCATTCTCTCTGTTTTCCCAAATAGAAAAAATTTTGTGACTGGATGCCCAGTCAGCATACAGATACAGTCAGTAGGTATATTCTAGGGAATATTCCATTTTTCTCCAACCAACCAAAATTTTCAATGTGGCATATTGTGGACCATTGATTTTGTGGTACGGAGATGTTTTTGGGCTGTTGGATGGTTTTGATATAAGGCGTTGGATGAGAGACACATGGCAAGCCCGCAGGCCGCCACGTGTCCTCAAGAGGGTGTATTAAAATTTTTTTGGAGGCTACAAGAATCGACTTGGAGAACTCAAGCGCGGGCGGCTTCACTAGTCTACATACATGTGTTACTTAACATGTATAGGACTCCATGTTTATTTATTGTGTTAGTGCTTACATGTTGGGGGGAGGGGACCGCAAGTGGTCCCGACCCAATGGCGGTCCCATGGTTATGGTCACATGTTATTATAAACCCACAGTCGTAAGATGTAACAACCGGCGATATAACCATGACATTTAAAACAGATCCGAAAACTGTTCACACGAGATTACTCCACATGGTTAAGGGCAGATCTCCACCAGGTTTAGCGCCGACCGTTAAGGTCAGGCGGGGTAGCGGGTTCGCATGTGGCCACCCCTACCCGTATGATTTAATACGGAGGTTAGCAGACTGACAGAATTAGAGCGTGCCCCTAATTTTAGGGATTTTTAGCAAAATTAACTCCAGTTAAATGCCTGTCTCCACTTTTAGTGGAGCTTTTCTAGCTGACATTGGGAAAAATTCATGAGGAGGTCAATTTTCGACCAGTTTTGGTGAAACAAGATTCTACCTTGAATACTTTGAGCATTATGGAGCCATTGGTGTAGAGAAAATAGCCATTAAAGGCCTGTAAACACATGTAATTTACAATTTTGAGCATAATGACAAAGAGGGACATGCCAGTGGGAGCTAGACTAGCAGATGTAGCCCAGGAGGGGTGAACTGATTCATCATGCCTACTGTGTAAAACTTATGTATGATTTATTTTCTCTATTATACATTGTTGTTCAGTGTTTTTAAGGCTTATTTTCATGCTTAAAGTTCACAAATTCATCTACGTTTCATGGTTAAAACACTCGTTTCTTAATAGAACTTATGGAGACAAATTGTACATGCTTATATTTTTGAAAGGACACTTAGCACAACAGAACTAATACACTCCTTTCAGATCATGGATGTTCTCTTGTCAATGATACATCTCTGAACATGGGCATTACGGATCTTGACTGGTATTTGGAAGGCAACGGATGAAGGTAAAGGGGGATGTTCTGATTTTTCAATGTCAAAGACAATCAAATGATCATCTGAAGGATCCACAGTGCCCAATGCAGATAGTGGATATTTTTGTTGATATGGGCACGACTAGAGGACTTCCAGTGTTGACATGGTAGCAGGTGTCTGTGCCAAGTCATCTACTATGTTGTAGGTGTGGGCGGCTTTGGAAGAAGCAGCATAATGGCCCTTTGGGGATCTTGTGAATGACATCTGCCTTAGGCAGAGGGATTTGTAAGGGAATATTTTTTGTCAAAATGGACTTTGTGGGAACTTTGGTTTGGGACTCGGTTGCAGACGTAGTGGGTTGCTTGTCATATTTGTGCGACTGGGTCTGAAGGTAAAAGCGAATAGTCATGAGTATAATAGAGATGGAAACTACAACATGAACACAGTTTATTCATATGAAGAGGTTTGTTATGCTTGGGCTTATTTCCCTATTTCTATTTTGTAGAGTTAGGTTGGTTCCCTTGTGGTACGTTCGGTTGATTACCTTGGTGCCCATGGTCACCCTGCACTTTTTGGTTTTGGTTCCCTATCCCCTTATTTTTTTTCTTTGAATTTGGAGTATTAGTTGGACTCTGTTCCGTATACACGTGATCTTGAGGAGACGGTGGCTGCTGTGAAAGAGGTTGAGAAGGCACGAGAGGCTAGGGCACTGATTTCAGAGGGGTTGGAGCATCGGGCTGTGCATAAGGATAAAAAGGAGGAGGGGAAACATTTGGAAAAATAGGTTGATGAAAATCTGGCCCTGGCATCGATTGATGCAGGTGGGGAAATGCATAAGGCATGCTTTAACCCAGATACAAGTTTCTGGGAGGGGGACAGGTGTTGGAGGAACTGGTCCCCCCCTAGCAGTAACCATAACGCATCGAAGGATGAGTATACAGATGTGAAAGAGATCCAACGATACCGTCAGCAACATGAGATTTCATTAGTGCGTTGGCACCTCCAGGTTTAGGAAGATCCAGTAAAACGGTATAAATATAACCAAACAGGGCGTAGATAAAGTCATATTTTAATACGACCTCGAGAGCTTCTTCCTTTGACAGAGGAAAATGAGTGGCGACATGTTTACGAATGGGTGCTAAGAGAATTCTAAGAAACCAATCGATATGGACATGGTCGTCGAATATAGGAGCTCGACACAAGCTCCTTCTTCTTCTCCATTCTTAGACATGGTTAGAAAGGCAGGTGGCAGAAGATTGACGGAATGTGGTTAAAAACACGGTACCAGTATCATAATAGAGGGGTAACTGAAAATAGGACAGAAACACCTTTGTAAGAGTTTCAAAAGTGGAATGAGACGCAACCATCTGGTCAACATACCACTTTGTAGCTTCTTCAATGAGCATATGTTGGAACAATCGAAGGCGGTTGGAGTCATCAGTGATGGAATTAGATGAGCACCACATATGAAAGGGGTGGACATCATTAGTAGGGTCCTCTCTAGTGTTTCCTTCAAACTTAGGAATTTCGAAAGGAAGCTTTGTTGGCATAGCTGGCCAACTCGCATCGTGGAGAATGGGGTCATTCATTAACTGGCTAAAATCAGAAAGGCTTAAAATTTCCATAAAAGGTAGCAAAGGAGTAGCCAGAATGGTTCCCCTAGTGGTTCTGCTAGTAGCAGATCTAACATTAGGACCAGGGACACCACCAACTTGAGAACCTACACCTACATTGGCACCTGACATAGTGACGGTATGAGGGTGAGAGGAACCAGGCTCAGAATCAAAGGAATAACATGATGAACCAATATCGGAGTCGGTATGGGGACTTGACAGAGGACTAACTCGGAACCTACGTAGTGGAGTACGGTTTACTAACGAAAATTGAGGGTGAAGGCCTTGGAGTCTCTGCGATAAACACCCTGGGGGCACAATGATGGAAAGTCACAAATGACATGAAAAGGTTGAAGAGTGATAAATGAAGGCTTTGGGAGCTAAATTGATTAATTATGATGTTTGTGTCTTGGCTTGGCATTGTAAACCAAGTGCTCTTCGTTTTAGGTGTGAGTGTGTGCAATCCGTGTGTTAATTTTAATTAAGTCCCGAGGGTTGTGTAAAGAAAAAAAAAAGGTACTGAAGTATTATAAATAAAACTAAATGACAGTAAATTAAACAACTAATCTTGCATAAATTCAAACCAAAAGAAGGCTTCCCAAACAACTAGTTCAAAAGGCGGGCAAAATTGTCTCATAACACACAATATGGCCAAAATATATAAGGTCAAAGGGACATGGATCTAATGACTCATATCTACTGGAAATGATGCAGAAAACAATAAGAGACCGAAGGGGAAAGCTGCTGTAAAATGTAAGGCGAAAGATTAAAACCTTGGGGAGAACAAGGGTACCCTAAGGGAAAAACCAAATAAAACTCCAGAGTGGGTTTTGGATGGAATAATATCCTATCAAAAATAATCTGAAAGAAGGATAGATCAAACCCTTAAAAATGGTTGAAATCACTGCAAATCTTAGACTACCTACTCAGCTTAACCCCTCCTAGAAAGGTGGAAGTGTACTGAAACCATAGGGGGCTTCGTTCTACTTCAAGGAGGAAAAATAAACATATCTAGGCCTAAGACGGGCTGAGACAGAGGTTATACAACCCAAAATAGTGTTCTTGTCAAACCCTGACAGTTACAAAAAAAACTCAGAAAAATGTTTCGGCTCGCAAGTACTGACCTATGGACTGCTAAAATCACAGTTACTGGGAGGAAAAGTGTGAGTTCTGTGAGAAATCACACTTTTTGATCCAAAAAGTGAAATTTCTTGTTCTTTAATTCTCGGGTGGCAGGTTACAGAAAATTTGTCGTCTCAGGTGCGATTGATACCTGCTACCTGCGAAAAACAAACAAAAGTTATAATTTTAAATGATTTAGGACATAAAAGTTAAAAAAAAACATCAAGAGACTGGAAATAGCTAAAGAAAAACCTTTGTTATTGAAGTCGCTGGTCACACAGGAATCTGAATTACAACATTAGAGTTGCCATTTGTTAGCGTAAATTATTAACACAAGTGTACGAAAAGAACCTACTTTAGTTGTGTGTGACAACCTGCCCTAAAAACAGAAATGGTTTTTTAACTTCTTTAGATATGCAGTTGATAGTTACGAAATTTTTTGCAAAAAACCATATGTATGCAGTAGAAGCAGTTAAACAGTAAAAATAAATTGTAATAATTCCATGCATCCAATAGATAAGACAATATTTAAAGAATTTTCTTTATTATATTATAACACCTAGTCAAGGGAACAAATAAAAGTTACCATTCCCTCTCAATGGGATGGGTTCTTAGTTGTCCTCAATGCTTCAGTTCCATAATTTTCTCTCTCTCAATGTTGCAAAAAACCCAGAATGTGTTGAACTATATGGGAGTTCAAGAAGCAAAATAAAATAGTAGGAGTAATAATAATGATAAAATCACGACAATGAAAGTGATCAAAGTGAAGAATGAATGGAAAAAACCTTCTATTTATAACAAAATATTGAGTTATCCTCGATAATGATGAATAATAAAATATCATTAACCAAGAGCTAGATCTAACCGCTTGGAATATTTTTATTATATTTTAGTGGAGGGAAAATATATTTAAACTGGTTAAATACCTTTATTTAGAAATAATAAACAAATAAATAATTTATTTATCATTTCAAAACAAATAATATTTTTTTTTAATTATTCCTTGGTGATTTAGTCAAATTTAACAAGGAATATGTAACACCCCTAGTTTTATGTTTTTCAAGTTATAAATTTGAACTTTAGTCCAAAAGGGAGTGGACCCCAATGGATAATTATTGTGCAGATGTAATTAATTAAGTATTTATGAAAAATAAATAAAATATTATCTGTGCACTATGACCAAATGAGATTTTTGAGATTACTTGTCAAATCCATGAGGTATGGAAAGAGGCTAAGACTTTCCCCAAAGTTTTTTCAAAAAACCTTGAAAGAATTTATTTCTAATTTAGATTTTTGAGGAAAAATCTAAATTTCCCCAATGATGAGGAAAGTAGTTGGGAAGAGGTAAAAAGCTGGAAAAGCAGAAAACAACTTTAAAGTCCCTAAATAAGGGAAGCTTAGGCAAACAGGAATAAAAGCATCCTGTAATTCTGGACGCAGAATTAGAAACAAGCTTTGGGGACCATAAGCTTAAATAAGCTACTCCAGAACAGATTGAGGTTGGTCTGTTCTAGGAGAGGATCTCAGCTCGGGGGTGAGTTATGGAGACAGAAGAACTCTAAGGTTGGGAGGACTGGTCATAAGAAGAAGTGGTATGCACATTTATTTTATGAATGGTTAAAATATATACTGTTGTACAATATTGATAAATGTTGTATCTGTTATTTTGAGTTAAGTGTTTGAGATTTGTTGTTCCTTACATTTTATAGATTCCATTAGGAGAAATTAATCTCTAAAATATGTATAGTTGTAGGAACAGTAATTATGGGAAATTATAAACCAGAGTATTTAAACCAGAATATGGTCTAAATCTGGAGATATATTTATGATTCCCATACTCAAATTAAATGTTGTAACTTTAATCTGCTTCTATAATGAACAGTTATATGAACATGAAGAGATAGACACTATAAATCTGCAAACTGAAATGATAACTGTAACTTTGTATAAACATGCAAAGAGAACTTTATCTCAATACTTAGGAAAGGATTTATTTCTTAAGAATTATAGATTGTATTCAACAGAGAGTGCAGTTCAGTTGAAATGATATAGCAATATAAAAAGAATTTTACAATGTGTAATCCCTTACTGATGAAATTTATACATTGAGGATTTTAGTGGAATTTCCTCAGTTGTATTGTGAAACTAGAAAAATTAGAACAACTATAATATTATGCGGTATTTATGCAGAAATGCAACCAAGTTAAGTGCTATTAGTGATAATAAATACGGGATATTAGTTGACAATAGGCAAAAATAAAAAAAGTCATGTTGAAATACCATTCTGCTTTCTGCACCATAGTAAGTTACAACTTAATCTGAAGATTTCTCAGGAGTTACTAAACGGAAAAGTAAATATTATTCGATGGTACGATATTATTAATAATAATATTTTATTTACCTGTACCAGCAATGGAACTATAAATCAGTTGGATTATACCGTAATGCTTTAAACATAATGATTATTATTATAAAAATCAAAATAGAGACATTGGAGAAAAAGTGAGAAATATACTAAATCTGAAGTTTCATCAGAAGAATTGTAATCCAAGTGGCTCTGTTATAAATATCATGTTTTGGCCAAACTTTATTTGGAAATAACATAAATCAAAATCCATAAACTCTAGCACTGAAAATTCTTAGATGTTATATAGACAGTGTATACATGTAACCATACAAAATTTATGTACAAAAAAGTAATAAAGGTTAATGAGCTAATTGAAATATTTGTTAATCATCGTGGTAAGAGTAAATTATTAACCAAGAAAGGAAACCATAACTGGTATTAAGTGAGAAGTTCCAACATATACAAATTTACTGTAAATGTCAAGAAAAAAAAACTTTGTTTAGGACTCCTTCTAAATATATTAAATCGAAAATCTAATATTGAACAGAAATTTTCATACACAGAGTGTCGGAAAACTCATATTTGGTATATAAATTTCAATCATTACGGGAACCACTGTATGGTTCTAGTCTCCAACCTGGCGATTTGGGAATTAAAACCTGTATAGTACCAACCCAAAAGAGAAGGGTTAAGGTAGTAACCTACCTATGAGAAATCGAAGAAAATTATCCAAACTTGGAGCGAGGGATAGTACCTGTGTTCATACAACTGGATCGAAAATTAGGGACAAGAGACAACTTAAATAAAAGAGCATAAATAAAACTCAAATAATAACAATGGAAACGTGAATCGATACCTCATAGAGGCCGACGAGATGGATGCTTAAATTGCTTCACTGTGAATAAACACACTGTCAATATATAAATACAAATCAGGAAATAATAAACGAGAGCCTAGGTTAAGAGTCAATGAATTAAACCATTGGAGAAGAAATAAAACGAGGTCAAGAGAAGAAGGTAAATTACCTTCTGGGTATTATTGGCACGATGGCCACGATTTTACATTTGAATCAAACGAAACTGGGTATAGTATCTCAGAAAGTCTGGGGAGAAGAATTTGGTTGTCGGAATCTTCGTTCCTTCCCTCGGCAACAACAGGGAACGATATCAACGCATGGATTCCATTCAGTTAAATCGTATGAATAAAATATAGACAATTTTTTTTATAAAATGTATGAACTGAGAAAACAAAAAGTAAGAAAGGATCGAAATCTAAGAGTATTAGCAGAAAAATACAAGGCAAAGTTCTTGTATATAAAAACACAGATATTCACCCTAATATATAAAAGAAGAAACTATGATAATGTCGACTCAAAATATCTGCAACGAAACTATAACTTCTCAAGAAGGGCTTACCAGTAACATGAAGCCGACGCGGTGATGCAAAGATTTAGACGATGGAAGTCTACCACATATTATTCATTCTCGATGCTGGAAACGATAGTCACCATAAGAAAATGGAATGAAAAATATTTTCCAGAATGAAAACCTGGCTTTAAATTAAACCATCAAACCCTAAGCCCGGAGATTATTAGCCGTTCGATAGACAGAGAAATAGTCAGATGGTATCGAGATTTCGGAACTGTGAACGGGAAGTAAAGCCAAAAGAAATCCCAAGAGGGAGATCTTATACGGAACAAAAAAATTAATGAATTGAGTACATCGTAAATTCTTCTCGGGATGAACAGTATGGTATAAAATTATATCAATGAAACACACGCAAATTAAATATGTACCTAACGTACTAGTATTCCAGCTAAGAGGTAAATAAACATATATAATTGTCGATGCAATAGTACGATAAATCAAATCTCCAAATACAAACTCAGATCGCGGGTATAAGTATTTAATAAATACACTGTACAGGAAGTAGGGTAAAATAAATGACAAGTTCATCGAGCCCATAAAACTTACCAACTAGACTGAGCAACCCATAGATATACACAAATCAAATTGATATGTTATAAAACTATGGTGTATAAAACCAAGTGATGAATGGACAAAACGATGAGCGAAAGTGAAATAGCATTAAAATTATCTATTTGTAACTCATTGATAACTTAATACGTGCCTATCGATTAAACCGATTTGACTTACATTGACATATATGTAGTTGGTAAGTGAACATCTGTGTACATACGAAATGAAAAAAAAAACTAAATGATGAGCCATCAAACAGTTACCATTTCATATAAATTTTGAGCTTAGGGTGACATATAATAATCTTATAACCATACGTGTATAGGATAAAGCTAATAAGAATTCGTGCTAGGTGAACAGAGAAGCACGTTGAAGTTTTAAAAAGTCCTTTAATTAATATGATATTAGATGATTGGAAGGGACTTATGGTAATAGAACCATAGGAGTTAATACACAATAATAACTAAATAATGATTTAATCAATTATTCCTAGAGAAAAATAAGATAAATAATTATCTATCTAATTATTTATCAAAATTGGGTTACATATGACCAAAAATATTATTTAAATAATAGTTTAACTAATTATTTTTAGAGGAAAACCAAATAAATAAGGATTTATTTAAATCTTCTTCATGGTGTTTCTTATTTATACCAAAAATAACTTAATAAAATATGGTTTATTAAATTATTTCTTATAGTGAAAGAAATTTTACTATGGTAAAATTGGTCTTGCATGGTGTACTTCGATCCATCTAATTGTAAATGGTTAGATGACCAAATTTGGGTGATAGCACAATTGAAGAGCTCTATGGAAGCATTGAAGGCAAAGATGAATATGACTGCCCCACAGTGACTCGGGACGAGTCACGAGATTTTTTTGGGGGAATGTTGGAGCATGGTCCCCTATGGTACTTTTTGGGTTAATTTTGTTTAAGTTTTGTTGTACGCGTTGCACACAGATGTTCAAAGAGGCTTTGGGGCAGGTCAAAGTCCCTTAATTATTATAAATGGTTAAAGGGAAAACCATGAGTTTCAAAACATGGTTTGAGACCACGGTGTGTGTGCATTTCTGATAATATAAATACGTAAGAGTCGAGTAAAGAAGGATATCATAATAGGGAAATCTCGATAAATTTTGGTTATGTGTGTTCGTTAGTTTGAGTTTTTGTTTGGGTAGAAAGGCTCATGTTGGTTGTGTGTGTGGAGACCTAAGTCCTGAGCTGTACGCAAACTCTACTTTTGTGTGCACAGAAAGATAGATTGTACTGAATTGCAAATCTCTTAATAAAGAAGGCATTTTTGGTGAATTCATACTCTTATGTGATTTAATATCTTTGATTATCTATTATCTATTTTAGATCTAGATATGTTCTATTGTTCCGTATTTACTTCATTAAATGGGTTAATTGCATTTGTGCACAAATACTAGACTATGCTAAATAGTTAGATCTTGATGAAGTACAATTTACTACTGTGTGCGAAATACAACGAAGTATTCTGTGATAGTATGTGAAAGGGTTAGATATGTTTACCATTGATTGTGCATGAGAAAATCGGTTATATTATCTGCAGTAATTCTGATTAGATCTACCACATAAAAATCTCCCTCAGGGTGTGGAAAATTGGTTCCAACACCACCCCATACTGCTCCGTGTGAGACTTTTGTCTGCACAAGTAGATCACTACTGGAAGGGCCAGTATTTGGAGGGTTTTTTTGGCTACGCAAATACTCTGAACCTGGGTTAGGACCACTTAAGCCAACACTCACCTTATGTTCGACGATGATTTGTTCTGCGTAGGGGCTGTTGAGATCACTGAATGGGAATTTTTCCACAAGTTGTTTGATAAATTTGGCAAGGAATTTGGACAAATCATAAATTCCTCCAAAACATAACTAAGAATTGATAATCATGACTCGGATGTACTTCAGGTAATTTCTTCATTATTTGGGATCAATATTCACTTCCTGTTAAATGGCTTCAAATATTTGGGGTGTTATTTGAAACCAAGCAAGAACCTTACTCATGGCTGGGAGTGGCTCATTATCAAGTTCAAAAAGAAGTTGTCATGTTGGGACCATTGATGGATCACACTGGGAGGTTTGGTTGCCTTGATCAAAGTTATTCTACAGAGAATTCCAATATTCCTTGATGCACCTCTTCTATATCCCACAGTTTATCGTCTGTCAAAAATATACTATCATTTCCAACTCCTTATGGTCATGTACCGGGCCTAAGAAAAAGAGACATGTGGTCAGATTAAGCACCATATCAAGGTCTGTCAATTATGGTGGATGGGGACTACTTGATTCCCATTGTTTTAATATTTCTCTACTTGCCTCGTCCCTCTAAGGATTTTTTATGGTACGGGTGTGTGGGAGAAAATTATGTGTAGAAAATGTATTTCCCAAGCTGGTATGGAGGTCTGGTTGGATATTGGGGTGCCCCCTAATTCGGTGCATCTATTATATGGCGTAGTATTCAGTGGGAAATCCCATGGCTATGCAGCAATCTGCAGTGGATGGTGGGGGATGGTCGAAAAATACTTGTCGAACTAGATTCCATTAAAGGAATGGACTGCCACATACTTTCGTGTCCCTTGATATATTTCTTGAACACATAGGGGATTACAACGCTTGCTAATCTTTGGGGGCAGGCTTGTCTCCACAACACTGCTCCTGATTGGCCACACGCTTGGCAGACTAGCATCCCAGATCACATGATTTGGGCAATGGGATGAATACCGTCGCTATCTTTGCATGGTTGGAATTCGTCCCTCTCTACGCTTTGACCAACTGGTGTGGGGTGTCCATGTCAAGCCTGATTGCATTGTTGTTTAAGAAGTATATGCACATATTACTTCCAACACACATCCGTTGCAATTTGTTGGGGCTACTTCAAAATAGTGGAGGTGGGATGCTCCACTAAAGATCAAGTGTTTCTCATGGTTGGCTTTGCATAACCGTATTTTGACATGGTACTAGCTGAAAAAGAAGGGTTTCATGGGCTATGGAAGTTTCCCCCTTTGTGGGTTGGACATAGAGGACTGCACTCACCTTTTTATAAAATGATCCTTTGTTGCAGCCATTTGGTTGGAGGTCTCCATTATCCTTGGTGTCTTTATGCTTTGTGATTTTGATTCGATTTTGGACTGTTTCTCCTCTTGGTCACTACACGCAAGTGCATATAAGACGGTCCCTCTGTATGTTTTGTGGGGCATCTGGAGAGCGATAAACATGTTTATATTCGATGACATATAACCTATGGTTCAGGTTGTGGCACTGAGTATCGTTGCATATTTCCAATAATTTGTTCCTTGTTCCCACAACTATTCTAATAGGTCTATCTCCCTGGTTGTCCTTGACAATATCTTCCCCATCTGCCATTTCGATGGAGTTGCTTCTAGAGGAAAATGCGGGTGTGGGGTTTTCCTTTCCGTTGACCCCACAACACGATACCTTTTTCACTGCCATGGTGGAGATGGGGATGACTGCATAGCATAACTGATTGCATTATGGGATACCCTGCAAGTTTCATCTTGGTTGGGAATTGACAACATTTTGATTGTGGGTGACTCTCTCACATTGATCAATTCGATATTGTGGAAAAACTCACTAGGATTTCCCTAGCTCTGCTATTTAGCGGTCTAGGTGGGGACACTGTGGTAGTATAAGACAACGATTAGAGGAATCTTTATTGATACGCATTTATTAAAAAAAATGAATATATTTTTAATGAATTTTACTTTTACTAAAAGATGAACCCATGGAAAGAGATGACATTTTTATTTGTATTGTATTTTGTTTTAATATATATTAAAAATATGATTTAGTAATGAAAATTATAATTTTAAATAAAAAATATGTTTTCTAAAATATAATTTAATTCACAAAAATTACACTTTCATAAAACATTGGCGTATCACAATTTAATTTAACAACAAAAATGTATTAATTGTACCATTATTATTTCAATAAATCCAAAAGTTTAATTCACAGATTGTAATCACAAAAAACATTTAAACACATTATAATCCCCAAATAAACAACATTTAATATGTTTTGAATGAATTTTATTCACGGTAAAAGCCTTCAAAAAGTCGCACTAAGACTACTCGCACCAAAAACGTAGAGAAAAGAAAATAGATTTTATTTTAGCTAAAGAATATTTTGAAAAGAAATCTTTTTTAAAGGATTCCAGGCCGGGCTATTCCGTATGCTGGGTAAACAACTTAGTTTTTATTATTGTGGTGTACACACGGTATTTACACACCCAATTTGTGGTTGCCCACCACAGACACAATGGCGTTTATGGACTTCACAGCCGCAACGCCATTTATGGCTTTATTTGTTGTACAGTCATTGTTGGCCCAAAAATATCAATGATCTCTCCGTCACCAAATATGGAGAAACCTTGCGGGGACCATGCGCATGTTATACCATGAGGGGACCGGCAGTTGGACGATGACGTCGACATCTCTGTTGATGCGACAGAGTTTTGTAGGTGACCGGTTTAATTTTAAAGGAGAATTACGCTTTATTTTTATTCGTGAATGCACTTTAGAAAAGATATTTTATATCGACTTTTCATTATTACTACAATAATATGTCCAATCATTTCTAACGATGATTTAAAACCTTGTAAAAAAGGAAGTTATGAATATAGTTCTATATTGTATAATATATAGTGAAAGTTATGAATATATAGTTCTATATTGTACAAAATAGTGAAGTTACAAAATTTAGTTCTATATGTCGTATAATATATAATACAACATAAAGTAAATTAATAGGTTAGTATTTTTAAATTTTATGTAATTATATAAAATATATTTAGGTTGGGATGATTTTTTGAATGTTCTTTGCCATACTTTAGTTTTAGTGGAATTTACTACCAATCTTTATCAATCTTTCTCATCTACAATAAAACTTGAACTTGAGATCGAATCGGGGCCAAGTCTTAAAGTTTATACTCCATAATGTTAATTTGTAAAACATATCTTATTTTAATTTCTAATAATTATTATAATAATATGTGTAATTTTGTTAAACCATTATAGATCTATTTTATTTACATATATAGCAAGGATTTAGAAGAATCAAATTTGTTGAGGTGTAAATATTTTTTAGAATACAAAGCTTGAAAAGAGTTGGACATCTAGAGATTTGATCCCTTGTGAAGATGGATATATGTATGTATATTTATATATATACAAAAGCCATTATATATATATATATATATATATATATATATATATATATATATATATATATATATATATATATATATAGATATATAATTTTGTAAAGATTTTTAATTTTACCACATTTAAAAAATAATAATTGAAATATTTTCTTTCAAAAGAATTACAAGTTGATCTTATGTTATTGAAGTAAAAATAAAGTGGATTTTCAATTTTACCCCCACACATATGTATCGAAATATTAAGAGGGGTGGATAATGATTATGATAATTTAAACATTTATTACAAATGTGTATTTTTAAGTACCTTCAACATTCAATTACATAGTCAATTCATAAGTACCTTACACATGGACACAAATATTTTAGGTGGGAACCTATAAAGGGAGAAAATAAACATCCTTCTAATCTTCCTTATCTTCAATCTTTGCTTACATACATTCACTGACACCAACAAGTACGAAGCACTCACTCTCTTACAAATTTTTGTTGGCACGCACTAGCCGGAAGCACCCACTCACTTACCATGTTTTGATGGAACCCACAAACAGGAAGTACCCACTTCCTCGCAATGTTTTGTTGGATTTTGGCACGTACTAGTAGGAAGCACCCACTTCCTTTGCAATGTTTTTCTAGTACCCACTAGTAGGAATCACCCACTCCCTTAACAACGTTTGTTTGCAGCCACCATTTGAAAGCATCTACTCCCTCAAATAAATTTTTCTAGCACCAACCAGCCAGAGACACGGACCCCAAAATTAGTGTGGACCTTCCTTTCATATAATTTTCAAATTGGATCCACTCCTTTTAATCGAATCAATTTCAAATAGCTTTTACCTTGTTTTGATCTTTGTAACTTTCCGTTTCTTGAACAACACTCTCATTATGAAATCAATGACACATCATGAGTATCAAACTCAATAGCATATATAACTGAACAACATATCAAGAAAATAGAGAGCTCAACAATTCAAACCCAGATTGTCAACCAATAGCTTTGGTCTTTAACAAAAAATTTCGTTAACATCATCCTTTCAACATGAAACATTATGGACCATTTTGATCAGCATAAGCTTTGATATAAGCAACACGAAAATGATCTAAATCATCATACTTATAAAATAATAAAACGTCACTAGCTTACTTAACAAGCAACAAATTTAACAATCATCAATACCAATATCCTCATTAGCTAGTATTTATGACATATCCCTATAACACAAACCATAGATTCCACACATAACCTCAAATTTTTTAGCAACATAAAAGTATCAAGTTTCAACAGCAAAAGGAATTATCTCTGTAACAAACATTAGTACATAGCCTCAAACCCCGCATTACCTCAACTCTTAGTAGTAGAATTGAATGAACATTATAAAAATTAGCTTATACAACCTTGTTAAAAATTAGGCTTTTGTGTACACTCATCAAACCAATTCCAGTACATGTCATCATCCTACCTTTGCAACAGTAACAAACCAATTTTGGATTTCAAGCAGGAGTTCTTTGTACTTTGTCATGAACTACACACTAAATTTGTCATCAGTAATAAACACACATTATCGAAATCAAGCTCAACCAAAAATTAATTAATCACAGAAACCTTCATTGGCAGAAATCATACCTTAGACTCATAGGTATACTGTAGCAAAAAACATAAAAATTTATCATGTAGAACAAACCTAGAAGTAATGGAAGGAGACTTCACTCAATCAACAAATTAAAAAATCTTGGTGTAAACAGAGGTGTAGCCTTAGTCTTCATCCTATAGGAGGGTAATTAATGAACAACATAACAATTTAAACTCTATATGAAATGAAACAAACTCAACCAATCTCTAATGATGTTTGAACTCTTCACAAATTTGTTGTCTAAATACACTCCACAACACTATTTCACATTAAAGTTATGTTCTCAATAGGGTATAGCAACGCTACTACTTCCAAAACAAATATTCTAAATGACTGATCTACTAGGGTTTCTACAAAACAAAAGAAATCCCTTGTTATATTCCCATTGACATAATGTGGGTCACACACTTTAACAACAACACATGATCCTGAGCAATGATTCGTAATGCGAAACGCTTCCGAAAGGAAAAATGTAGATCAAGCAATAATATTTAGTTTCATCCCTTTACAAAGACAAGGGACATATGTATCCAAATCAAATGAAAAAAATAATGCATTTCAACACCAAAAACCAAGACCCCCGCAATTTCATATCGCACAAAAATCACTACAATGATTCATCATTGTATGGTATTCTTCATCGGATGCATAGACCATATAATTCCTTCACAATTTATGGTTAAAACACTATGCTATACATTGTACCATAAACAATGCATAAACATTCTCAAATCACGTAGATAAAAGATTTACCATTACACCAATTGAACTATCTTACACATATTTGGGAAGAAAACCATACATTTATGTACCAAATCCAATACCTAGCAATCACTGCAAGTAGAGGATAAATTCTTGTTTGATTCATGCAATGATAATATACTTAATGTTTCTTTGAATAATATATATTGATTGATACAAAGCACACATTTTCTCCATTGCATCATGACACAAGGGACTGCATATCATTCAATAGATATTGCATAATATGCCACAATCTAATCTTGTTAGATATTCATCCCTGAAACCAAATTCTGATCCCTATATATAAAACAATACACTCATCTTGGCTGTACATTTTTTATTTTGTATTTTTCACTACTACACCACAAAACACACCATATCACAAAATATCTGTTCAACACATGATTTCTCATTTTCATTGATTCACTCCATGCACACTAGGATAATACATTGATTATGTAATTTCTTACACACACTAGATCATATCATATAGCACCATAGCTTTCATAAATCACACTTTCTCACCACATGCCCAACTTTCATGCTCCATCGCCTTGAATACTAGTCACTAGATCGATACACATTGGATGGATAGAACTACAAAACCATGATTGATGGTTCAATTGCGAATTCGATATAGTACTTATAGGCTTTGATACATTGAATTCATCAAGACCGACGAGAGTTACCGTAGGATTTTACCATGGGAAATTTTATGGTAATTACGCCGTAGGCGTCTTTATTTGAAAACAACCCTCCTGAGTGTCCTCGTGTCATAATTTGAGCCCTTTGATCCTTTGTTAGACGATTGAATCGTCATCAGCCATGGATTTGAATTGTAGAAGTTGTAAAGCAGTTTCGAGGCAGTTGCGAGTATTACAGAGATGGAGCCTAGAGTATTCAAGGCTATGCATCGACTAAGGAATCCCCAATACCCATGCCCGTTCTTCCTACAAACAGATGCATCAGCACGCCGGAGTCTCGTCTCCATCTGGTTACTAGCGGGTTTAACTTTAAGCATGGTATGAACTCGCGCAGGGCAGCAGCAGCAGCAGGCCAAGGGCTAGAGGACGAGAGCTGCGATTTTTGGAGACAGAGCTGAGGCCTTCTTTTTCCCTTCTTTTTCTCTTAGCAGACCACACCGAGGTTCGAGGTTCGATTATACCCCCCTAACAATTCGCGCTTAGCCGTTATTGTCTTTTGAATAATTTCTTCGCCGACACACAGGTCGTCCGGTGTTCAAATCCCATGCAGTAGCAGTTTTTTAGCCTGGTAGTTGAGACGAAACGGACCGGGAGTGAGATTGCTTACTTGCCTGCCTGCCTTCTTGCCTCCTATTCTCTGCCTTATTAGACAGAGATATCTGGGAGTCACTTTCTGGGGTTTGCATGGATCAATAGGATTCGTATTGGATTCTGCTAGTGTAGGAACTTGTGAAGACCGTGCGATTCAGAGATTGTAGCGGGGGGAGAGGGAGCTATGAAGAATGAATGGCGAATAAAATAGATGAATAGGTTACTGCGGCTTACGTTAGAAGTGTTAATCTCGGCATTCAGAGCTTCGCCCCTCCGCTGGTCTCTCACACAATGTACTGTTCGTTCTTCAACTTCCCTTTTTTATTTTCGGGTAAAAATTTCTAAACCCCCTCCCAATAAAAGTGCTAGTTTTTATGAAAAAGGTATTTGTTAATGATGTTGCCTGCAAAAAAAGTCTCAGCTTTAATCTTTGGAGAGTGGAAACCCTCTAAATAGGCTTGTTTCTGTTGGAAATTTATTTTAAATGGCGTTTGTTGAAGGGTTTAGATCAGTACCACTTTTCATATTTTGCAATTTTTGGGTAATCAATTTGCCTGCTATAAGTCTACTTATCATTTCAAGGGGTAAGCTAATCGACCTGGTAATGCCTGCCTCTAAATGCTTGCCCTGGTACAGTTATCGACATTTGTATTTTGCAAATGAAATAAGAGAGCTAAAGACCAGGAACGGGTTTGTTTGTTTTGTTCTATTTTAATGAATACTTTCTTAGCATAACTTATGTATGGTTGACCAATGTTTTATCATAAAACTACTGAGTTTATAAGCTAACCTAACTAAGGATTTTTCTTTCATCTTTTAGCGGCACGTTTGGCACAGAAGCCTGCAAAAGCTTTTTTGGGGAACTTGAATAGACTGTGGGTTTCCATCAGGATGATGTAGCTAGTCTTGCTGGCAGGAGTATGATTCTTAACTTATTTCCTGGATGTTTTAGAGCTGAAATAGTGAATGTAGACATGCTGCAAATGAATTTTTTTTTTCATTTCATGTGGACATTTTAGAAACAGAATCTGACGAATAGTACCTACTCTGTCTCCTCATTGACTTTGTCTCTTCGTTGACAGTAGCAAGTAAAGAATATTTCTTGATCTGTAGGAGAAGGCATATGTTTTGACTCATCATTTCTTGCCTTGTGTAAAGGTTCCGCTATGAATTCTAGACCAGCTGTCAACATTAATCATTCTGGGACATTACAGATTGCTCGCTTGGCCAAGGTGAGGAATGATTGGTGTATTTTATGCAATTTAGAAAGTGGTGTTCTAGACATTGATCTTTTTCTTTCTATTGTTGGTCAATGAAATAGGCATGTGATTGATTGCTTCCTGAATTTATTATTTATTTATAAAAAAATATTTGAATTGTATTTATATATTGATTTTTTTATGAGGTATAGGATGCGAGGTTGTGATAAACAAAACCACAGAAGACTCATGGAATTTTTGTTGGATTGTTGGTGGTGGTACAAACAACAGGGTGGAGGTTATCGTCCTATGGGGAGCCTTATACTATGCCAGCTGGTTGAAGCTTAATGTGGTGTATATTTATTTTGATTCTCAAGTTGCGTCGGATTCTGAAGTTAAAAGGATGCTTCGAGTCATTAAGTTTATCCCATATCAATTGTGAACTTAACCAGTCTGCTGAAGATCTTTCAAAGAAAAGACTAAATTTGGGTCCAGGATGCATTAGCTTCCAGTTCTTTCAAGCGGGCCGTCTACTAGACTCGGGCCATTTTCTATTGGGATGACTTTTGACGCACTTTTCTAGCAGGGCGAGTGGATATAAATTTCTTGCTGGGGTTATATGTTGTTCCCATGTCTGGAACGAAAGCTGACAGATTCTTCTGTTGGTTGTCTAGTTTTTTTCTTTTTATCTATTGTGCTTCGGATTTAGTTTCTCCGTTTTTTTTTCCTGGGCTATATAGATGCTAGATTCTAAGATTGTAGATGCATCTTTTTTTTTGGTTTAGTTGTATCTCTGCGGAATTATAAATTCTGTGGACAATGATGAATAGTGCTAGTCGATGAGAAATTATGTAAACTTTGATATAATATTAAATCAGAGTTCGATTTTTTCTTGCTGGAAAAAAAAATAAAAAATTGCATGGAACTTGGTAAACTTGGTACATTTTACAGAGAATTTATTGGAAAGAAAAATCCCAAGACAAATCCCTCCTGAGATTGGATTAATGAAAAACATTTTGGTACTGTCTCTGTCAACTAACTACCTCACAGGAGCTGTTCCAACTTCATTTGGAAATATGAGTAGCTTATTGGGGCAAAATCTTTTAATTGGTACATTACTTGCAAGTTGAAGGACATACAAAGTTTGCACTTGTTATGCTTCGGAACATAACTAGTTGACAGGGTTTCTTCGAGAATTGATCTGGAAATTCAAGGATTTGCACGTGCTTAGTTTCTCCAATAATTTGTTTTTTTAGGTTATTTCTTGATCTGTAGGAGAAGGCAAGTAAAGAATATTTCTTGATCTGTAGCAGAAGGCATATGTTTTGACTCATCATTTCTTGCCTTGTGTTAAGGTTCTGCTATGAATTCTAGACCAGCTGTCAACATTAATCATTTTGGGGCATTACAGATTGCTGGCTTGGCCAAGGTGAGGAACGATTGGTGTATTTTATGCAATTTAGAAAGGGGTGTTCTGGACATTGATCTTTTTCTTTCTGTTGTTGGTCAATGAAATAGGCATGTGATTGATTGCTTCCTGAATTTATTATTTATTTATAAAAATATTTGAATTGTATTTATATATTGATTTTTTTATGAGGTATAGGATGCGGGGTTGTGATAAACAAAACCACAGAAGACTCATGGAATTTTTGTTGGATTGTTGGTGGTGGTACAAACAACAGGGTGGAGGTTATCTTCCTATGGGGAGCCTTATACTATGCCAGTTGGTTGAAGCTTAATGTGGTGTATATTTATTTTGATTCTCAAGTTGCGTCGGATTCTGAAGTTAAAAGGATGCTTCCAGTCATTAAGTTTATCCCATATCAATTGTGAACTTAACCGGTCTGCTGAAGATCTTTCAAAGAAAAGACTAAATTTGGGTCCAGGATGCATCAGCTTCCAGTTCTTTCAAGCGGGTCGTCTACTAGACTCGGGCCATTTTCTGTTGGGATGACTTTTGACGCACTTTTCGAGCAGGGCGAGTGGATATAAATTTCTTGCTGGGGTTATATGTTGTTCCCATGTCTGGAACGAAAGCTGACAGGTTCTTCTGTTGGTTGTCTAGTTTTTTTCTTTTTATCTATTGTGCTTCGGATTTAGTTTCTCCGTTTTTTTTTCCTGGGCTATATAGATGCTAGATTCTAAGATTGCAGATGCATCTTTTTTTTGGTTTAGTTGTATCTTTGCGGAATTATGAATTCCGTGGACAATGATGAATAGTGCTAGTCGATGAGAAATTATGTAAACTTTGATATAATATTAAATCAGAGTTCCAGCAGATGCATCTTTTTTTTGGTTTAGTTGTATCTCTGCGGAATTATGAATTCCGTGGACAATGATGAATAGTGCTAGTCAATGAGAAATTATGTAAACTTTGATATAATATTAAATCAGAGTTAGATTTTTTCTTGCTGGAAAAAAAATAAAAAATTACATGGAACTTGGTAAACTTGGTACATTTTACAAAGAATTTATTGGAAAGAAAAATCCCAAGACAAATCCCTCCTGAGATTGGATTAATGAAAAACATTTTGGTACTGTCTCTGTCAACTAACTACCTCACAAGAGCTGTTCCAGCTTCATTTGGAAATCTGAGTAGCTTATTGGGGCAAAATCTTTTAATTGGTACATTACTTGCAAGTTGAAGGACATACAAAGTTTGCACTTGTTATGCTTTGGAACATAACTAGTTGACAGGGTTTCTTCCAGAATTGATCTGGAAATTCAAGGATTTGTACGTGCTCAGTTTCTCCAATAATTTGTTTTTTTAGGTTATAGGTTCAAATTTTATGGAGAAGAGTAAAGTTGTATTTTATATTGTTTATGCTCTTTTTCGACTATGCTCATTGGTCACTTTCTCTGTTTGACATAGTTGTGTCACTTTTCTGGTTATCAGAGTCTTCATACATCAGTTATTTGACACACAATTATGTACTTAACAACACATTTCTATTCATTCTACATTACTAAAATTGACCAAAATCACTCCAGATATCTACAACACATTTCTATTCATTCTAGATTACTAAAATTGACCAAAATCACTACCAATATCTTTCTTAGCAACTATTGGATCACTTTAATAATCTTACGACGTTTCCTTTGCAACCTCTGGTGATGATGCAATTGCTAGTTAAGTTGACATGAAAGCAAGGGAGAATACCATAGACAAATCCTTTGTTTCTAGGCATCGTATGAGGAAAAAAGTTTTTAATTCTTTTTAACATTTATGTGTACTATATGTAAGATAATTTTGTAATTACATCGATAGGCATCCCCCTGTTGGAATTGGCTACTTTAATAATTTCTCTAATTAATCATCTTGATCTGATGGTCTAAATTGAAAGATGCCAATATATTCTCATCATTGCCACACATCAACGAATAACATTGCAAGTGATAACTTCCTTGAATATCTAAATGAGGTGTCTAAAGCATGTTTAAAACAATTTTTCTACCAAAGTATGATTAAAAATTTACTAAGCCTATCCTTTATCACAACAAATAATGATTAGGGATAATGTAACCATGTATGAGGATAAAGGGAAAAATAAAATAAAAAATAAAAAAATTGTATTCAAACCTGGTTGTGTATTGATATGTGTGAGTTATGTATTTTTGCAGAGGTGCAATCTACAACCCAGTATGACCCCGATGTCGGGTATGTCACGTTCTCAAAAAATAATAAATTTTACTTTTTCTAATGTTGGCCAAAGCATTAACCTAATATTGAATTTTATATAACTTGAATATTTAGATGATATATAACTTTTTAAACTTAATAATGGCTGAGATTAACTATTAAAATACAACTATGTATTATTTATATAATTTGAATGGATAGTAAATTATATACGTGAATTTGAATGGATCATAAACATACCTTTAACAAAAAAAAATTACCACATTGAATTTCCAAATTAAGTAAACTTGTATACATCTTTACTCTTTACTAAAGTCAATACCATTTCCTAAATCAAAGGAAAAGATTTAATTCAACACAAACAATCAAAATCGAAAATATTTTAATATTTATTTTCATCAAATATTTGTAAAATGAATCTTTAAAAAGAAAACCCATATTCTATGGATAAATTAAAATATTTAAAGACATAAATATTTCCCCATCAACTTTGCAATATATAAATAAACATGAGGTAAGGTAAATAAATAAAACCTATTTTTATACTTACTCCATAGCTATGGTAAATAAATAAAAATATATATAAACTAGATGTATGGTAAATAAATAAAAATTCTTTTTATATTTAATCCATAAACCTTTTTATATTTAAAAAAATTTAAAAGGAGGTTTTATTTAAATGAAACCTATGGGACAAATACCATGGGACAAATTAATATTGATACAATGGGCCAAATACCATATTTATAAAATAAGTATGGTAAATAAATAAATATAGAAGAGGTATAAAGAAGTATGATAAATAAATAAATATAAAATAGGTATAAAGAGGTATGATAAATAAATAAATATAAAAGAGGTATAAAGAGGTAAGGTAAATGAATAACAATATATCAAATATGATTATAAAAAAAAAATTTAATTATATAACAAGCCTATGGGCCAAATACCATAGTAAATAAAAGAGGTATGGTAAATAAATAAAAATAAGTAAATCAGAGGTATGGTAAGTAAATAAAACCTCTTTTCATATTTATTCCATAATGTGGTTTATATTTACGAATATTTATGTTCATTAGTTTACATAACTAAGAAGAAATAGAGAGAGAGAGTGTGATAAGGCAGATATGGAGAGAGAGTGTGTATGTTTAGGGGTGAGATAAAGAGACAAAGTAAGATGTATGGAAAGAAGGGGGGAGAGAAGAAGATAGTAGAGAGGAAGGGATATAGTAACGTAGTTGGAGAGAGAGAGGGGCAGAAAGAGAGAGAGAAAGAAAGGGAGATGGGGGGGGGGGGGAGAGAGAGAGAGAGAGAGAGAGAGAGAGAGGAAGGAAGAGAGAGAGGACTTGAGAGAGTAAGAAGTGGAGAGAGAGAAGGAGTGAGAAGGGAGAGACAGCGAGAGAGTGTGTATGTTTGGGGCTGAGATAAAGAGAAAAATAAGGAGAGATGGAGATAGGTGGGAGAAGGTTATATAAGGAGAGAGGGAGGGATATAGTAACATATTTGGTGGGTGAAGAGAGAGAGAGGGAAGGAGAGAGAGATTGGAGAGAAAGGGAAAGAGAGGAAGGAAGAGAGACGATGTGAGAGAGTGGAGAGAGGGAGGGAAAGAGATATGGACTTGGAGGGGGAGGGAGAGGGAGGTAAGAAGAAATACATAGAGAGAGAAAAGTGGAGAGAGAGAGAGAGAGAGAGTGAGTGATAAGGAATATGGAGAGAGAGGGAGAGAGGACAAAAGGAGGAAAGAGAGATATTAGTGGGGGAGAGGGAGAGAAGGGGAAGTTAGAGATATATATGGAATGTGAAGAGAGGGAATAAGAGAGAGATGGGGAGAGGAGGGGATTGACAAAGAGATTCATATATATGGAGTGCGAGAGTGTGTGTTTTGGGGGGGTGAGATAAAGAGACAAAAAAAGAAGAGATGGATGGGGATATAGATATGGATGGAGGGTGGAGAGAGGGAAGAATATTTCTCACACTAGATGGATTGATATAAGTGGAGATGGTGATTTATAATCCTATTTGATTATTTGCACTATATGCATCGATTTTAGTGTAGATATTTATTTCTAATGATATTTGATTACTTGCAATAGATGCATTGATTTCAGTGTAGGTGGTGATTTCTAATACAATTTGATTGCTTGCACTGAATGTGTTGATTTCAATTTAGATGTCGATTTATAATTGTATTTGATTACTTGCACTAGATGAATTGATTTCAATGTAGATGATTTCAAATCCTATTTGATTGTTTGCACTAAATGCATTGATTTCAGTGTAGATGGCGATTTCTAATCCTATTTGATTTCTTTGAGTAAATGCATTGATAATGTAGATGTTGGTTTCTAGAGAGAGAGAGAGAGGGAGAGTGAGTGATAAGGAAGATGGAGAGAGAGGGAGAGAGTACAAAAGGAGGAAAGAGAGATATTAGCAGGGGAGAGGGAGAGAAGGGGAAGATAGAGATATAGATGGAAGGTGAAGAGAGGGAAGAAGAGAGAGAGATGGGGAGATGGGGTGATTGACAAAGAGATTGATATATATGGAGTGCGAGAGCGCGTGTGTTTAGGGGGGTGAGATAGATAGACAAAAAAGAATAGATGGAGGGGGATATAGATATGGATGGAGGGTGGAGAGAGGGAGGAATATTTCTCGCACTAGATGGATTGATATAAGTAGAGATGGTGATTTCTAATCCTATTTGATTATTTGCACTAGATGCATCGATTTTAGTGTAGATATTTATTTCTAAATATATTTGATTAGTTGCACTAGATGAATTTATTTCAGTGTAGGTGGTGATTTATAATACAATTTGATTGCTTTCACTGAGTGTTGATTTCAATTTAGATGTCAATTTTTAATTATATTTGATTACTTGCACTATATGAATTGATTTCAATGTAGATGATTTATAATCCTATTTGATTGTTTGCACCAAATGCATTGATTTCAGTGTAGATGGCGATTTCTAATCCTATTTGATTTCTTTGAGTAAATGCATCTATTTCAGTGTAGATGTTGGTTTCTAGAGAGAGAGAGTGAGTGATAAGGAAGATGGAGAGAGAGAGAGAGAAAGAGGACAAAAGGAGGAAAGAGAGATATTAGCGAGGGAGAGGGAGAGAAGGGGAAGATAGAGATATAGATGGAAGGTGAAGAGAGGGAAGAAGAGAGAGATGGGGAGAGGGGGTGATTGACAAAGAGAATGATATATATGGAGTGCAAGTGTGTGTGTGTTTAGGGGGGTGAGATAGAGAGACAAAAAAAAAGAGATTGAGGGGGATATAGATATAGATGTAGGGTGGAGAGAGGGAAGAATATTTCTTGCACTAGATGGATTGATTTAAGTGGAGATGGTGATTTATAATCCTATTTGATTATTATGCATCGATTTAAGTGTAGATATTTATTTCTAATGATATTTTATTACTTGCACTAGATGCATTTATTTCAGTGTAGGTGGTGATTTCTAATACTATTTGATTACTTGCACTAGATGTGCTGATTTCAATTTAGACGTCGATTTATAATTATATTTGATTGCTTGCACTAGATGCATTGATTTCAATGTTGTTTGTAATCCTATTTGATTGTTTGCACTAAATGCTTTGATTTCAGTGTAGATGGTGATTTCTAATCCTATTTGATTGCTTTGAGTAAATGCATTGATTTCCGTGTAGATGTTGGTTTCTAATATTATTTCATTGCTTGCATTAGGTACATTGATTTCAAAGTAGAAGTTATATTCTAATATTATTTGATTGCTTGCATTAAATGCATTGATTTCAATGTATATGTTGATTTATGATTTGATGTAATTGGATATATGATGGTACATTAATTTTAAAGTGATTGGATTAACAATATGCATTGATTTTAGTATAAGAACAAAAAGTTATTAGCAATGTACATTGATTTTTGTGTTATAGTAATTTAACCTATTAATATTGGAGAGCAAGAGAGACAACGTATCATGTTTACTACAACAGCTCGAACTAAAGATTTAAAGGGTTTACGATTTAAATTTTCTTTTTCATATAATCGTTATGAAAAGATAACAAAACTAACAAGGGTTGCAATGAGAATAGTAGAAGAAAATAGTTTGAGATTGATCACAATGAAGACTATTTGTAACATGAGTACATTCTTATTATTCACATTTTCTATCTTTCAACACTATTATTGTCACTTTACATTCAAAAAAAATATTTCATCATTATAGTTATTAAAAATATTTATCATCTCCACGAACTGAGGTAACTAAGAAAATTTAAAATTAAAATGACCAAGTTAATCTCAGAAATATTTAGCATATTTAAAATGATTATATTAATATTTGATATATTTACATATTATTGATAAAATTAATCATATCTTTGATAGATTTTCCTTGGCAGCACACGCCTAAAACCAACCTAGATCCATCTTAACTCTGGATCTATCAAGCGCCGAGAGGGATCAAATCTCTTGAGGTGAAAACCTTTCATCAAGTTTTGCACTCAAAAAATAGGTTTGCACCTCAAAAGATTTGATCCCTCTCGGCGCTTCATAGATCCGGAGTTAAGATGGATCTAGGCTGGTATAATTTGAAATGGTGATATGGGAAGGTTGGGTTTAAATACATTGTCAAATGGCATTAGCCGTTATATTTGTACTAACACTATTAATAACCCCATGGCCACATGGCCACAATTATAAAATAAAATAAAATAATATTAATAGCCTCATGGCCACATGGCGACAATTATAAAATAAAACTAAAATCAATAGATATGGCCACATGGCAACCATGTTTTTAACGACAATGCTTATTTACTCAAAAATAAATTAAAAAGAAATATAAACAATATGCATTTCTACTTGGATTCATTTCATATTAAAAGTAATATTATTAAAACAAATATTTATTGATGTTAACATTAATAATTTAATAATATAGATTGATATTAGCTTTAGTAATAAATATAAAATTTTCAAATTAATAAAGAATTTATTAATATTAATATTTTTTTTAAATTTTAATATTAATAATATTAATAATAAATATAGAGGTTAATGGTAAACATAGAAATTTATATAAAAAGAAATTTTGCATTTATACATTAATGTGAACATTGTCATTAAACATCAATATAAATAGTTCATTAAAGAATAGGATTGATAACTTTGGGTTTATTTAGGTTCAATGACATTAGAATTTAACTTTAGGTTTTTTTTTTAGGTTCTATGACATTAGAATTAAAAATTTTGATACTTTTATATCATTTGGTTCATGTACCATTAGGTTATTTTATAACGTGAGGCTTATAGCATTAATTTACTTAATTTTCAAAAATATTGTTTTTTGTCAATATTTATATTGAATATCAAAACGTTAACATCAATATTAGACATAGACATTAATATAGACATAAAAATAGATTTATTAACATTAATAATATTGGATTGTAAACATTAATTTCATAAAATTATGAGTTATTTTTAATCGTTGTAATAATGTTCTTATCGGGGATATGATTTTATAGAATATGTATGCAGTTTGAATTGATCCAGCTATTTGAATATGTATTTTCTTTTATGTTAGGTGATTTCCTTGTTTGATCATGGATACAACTATTTGGAGTTGTCTTCCATTCGAAATTCTTGAAATTGTTTTCCTCTGACTCCCTTTATCGATTCTGATAAAGTTTAGGATTGTTTATAAGCAATGGAAGAATGTTTTGAGAAACCCTTCTTTCTTATTGCATTGCAAGCATATCTCTACAAAAAAATTTGGATTTATGGTTCCTTACCTCAATGATGAAGACAATTATTTTGTTGCTAAATACATTAATCAGAATGGGCACATATCTCATTTTCATTTGCAATTAATAGATTCAAGATAAAAGGCAGATTATGTTGTTGGACCAATGGTAGTTTTATCCTTACCAACAGAATGCTCCCATTCATGAAACTATTTTGTAATGAATCCATTTACAAAGTCCTTTAAAAACATTGGACTACGAATTGGAGAGTGGGGATTCTTTTCGTTATTGGAAAATGTAAACAATGGAAAATATGACTGGGTTATTCTAAAACATATCTATGATATAATGAAGTCAAACTCTTATGTTTACAGTAGCCTTGATAGGGATTGGCGAAGGGCTGATCTTCCTTTTGTTGGCACTTCACCCCCTCATAATGGAGTGTTTTATAAAAGTAAATTATTTTGGCTCTATCTGGACAAGGAGTATGAAGATTATCCTCGATATGGGTATACAATCTATTGTTTTGATGTAATAAAAAATGAATGGGGTTTTTCATTTGTTCCAATCAATAACAAATGGTGTATGTCATTAGCAATATACATGAATTAGTTGATATGCCTTGTCAACGATGGCTCCACTTCTGTATGGTCAATTGAAGAAATATATAATTTCCAATTTATTCACATGTGTGTTGAACAAAGGATTGAATACTTTGAGGATGATTGGGGCTTCAGATGGAAGTTGTTGGAAGAAATTTCTACAGATATCAATATCAAATGTCTTGGTTATCTCCTATTTCGAACAGTCTAGGGTGTGGTTCTTATGTGCAACTGCAGTGAAGTTCCTTTCCTATTATATAACATGATGAAGGGCCTCTGTTTTCCAATAGATATTGATATTTCAACTAATCATCATATATATGGGTTTTGATCTCCAACGCTATAGGACTGCAATGATTTGATTGAGTCTGGAAATGTTTTTGAAATTGCTCAACATATCGATTCTACTCATGAGATTCCACCATTAGATATGGACATGAAGTCCTAGGCTATTACTCATATTAGGATTTCTTATATTTTTTTTCATTTTATATACTCTATATGGTTGTCGAAAATATTTCCATTTATTTTACTTTACATACTTTTGGGTCTATATGCTAAGAATTTAAAATTATGATTATATGGGTATTTATATGCCTCGTGCTAAAATTTCTTCTATATCTATATGTATTGGATGTTGGATATTTAATCCCATTGAAATTTGAAGGAAAATATTTCTTATTGTCTCCCCTTTAGTTCTCCTAATTGCATGCATTTTTATTTGTTTCTAGAATTATAATTGCTATGAGTTATTTTATACATGGTCTTTTTCTTTTTTTTTTCTCATTGGTTCTCAAGAAATATTATATATTTATGTACATTTTCATATTTACATTTCTATTTTGATAGTATATAGTACTTCAAACTATCACATAGAAGCTCCAAATGAAGAAGAGAGAATTGAACTGTTTCATGTGAGGGTCATATCCAAACATACCAATATTGGTACACTGTTTGACAATGATTCACAAGCGAACTTAATTTCTGAAGACTTGGTCAAGAAACTTAATCTTGGGACCATTCCACATCCAAAACCATATCCACTTGGGTGGATTTGTTAGGATGCAAATTTACAAGTTTCAAGGAAGTGCATATTGCGCTTTGCAAAAACTGCACATTTTGTTGACAAAGTTGAATTAGATGTGGTTCCACTTGATATTACAAGTGTTGTGTTGGGCAGTCCTTACTTGTATGACAGGAAATGTATCTTCCATTTCCATGAGAATAAATACCATTTATTCAAATATGGAAAGGAGTACATTGTTAGAGCACATCGCAAGAAGACAAATATTGCAATGGTAAATGCTGGACAGGTAAAAAGGCTCATGAATTCAAGTAAGAATTTTGTTCTTCTAATGATTAAGCCTAAAGCTGATGTTAATCATGTGTCATTTGAAGATTGTGATCCTAAGTTGAAATCATATTTATATGATGTATTTTATTCACATCATGAGATTTTTCAGGAGCCAACAAGATTGCCTCCTAAAAGGGAGATTCAGTTTCAACAAGATTTTCCTCTTCCAAACATCGGCATGAATCACATGTCGATAATGGAAAATGTTGAAATAAAGAGGAAAATCAAGGACTTGTTGGAAAAGGGTCTCATAAGGCCAAGCACTTCTCCATGCAATTCACCCATAGTCCTTATTCCAAAGAAATATGGGACGTGGCGTATGTGTGTCAACTTCAGAGCTTTGAACAAGATAACGATAAAGAATCGATACCCACTGCCAAGGATAGATTATTTGCTAGATCAGCTGAAAGAATCAATGTATTTCACTAAGTTAGATTTATGAAGTGGATATGATCAAGTAAGAATTGTATAAAGTGAAATATGGAAGACTGCATTCAAAACCAAACAAGGACTCTTTGAGTGGTTGGTTATGCCATTTGGTATGTGTAATGCACCAACAACTTTCATGCATGTTATGGATAATGTTTTTCATCCATTTCTTGATGAATTTGTGATTGTGTATTTAGATGATATACTCATTTTTAGCAAAATAAGAGAAGAACATATCTTGCATGTTAAAAGGGTACTTGATTTTTTGAAGAAAGAGTAATTATTTCTTAAGATGTTTAAGTGTGAATTTGGAAAGAATTCTATGGTTTATTTGGGACACATTATAGGAGGAGGCGCATTGAGAATTGATCCTTCTAAAGTGGAAGCCATTGTGAATTGGCCCACTCCAAAATTAGTAACCAAGGTAGGAAGTTTCTTAGGTGCAACTCAGTATTGGAGAAAGTTTATTGCTAACTTTTTTGCAATAGCAGCTCCTATGCATGTAGTGACAAGTGTGAAGAAAGGCTTCCAATGGGGAGGAAAACAGCAACAAGCTTTTGAAGCTTTAAAATACAAGATCAGCTCAGCTCCAGTCCTTGAATTACTGGATTTGAGACAAGCATTCGAGATACAAATTGATGCTAGTGATTATGCCATGGGTGCAGTTTTTTTGCAGCATGGTAAGCCTATCGCTTTTATTTTGAAACATTCAATGGTGTTGTAATTAATTATCCAACATATGAAAAAGATTTGTATGCATTGGTACAAAGCGCCAAGAAGTGGAAACACTACTTGATGGGTAAAGAGACAATTATACATATTGATCATCAATCGTTATAGTACTTGTAGTCGCAAAAAAAATTGCAATAAGCACGACATTTCAGGTGGATGGGATTTCTTCAACGGTTTCACTTGGTTATAAGGTACAAAAAAGGTATTTTCAATAATGTTGCTGATATGCTTTCAGGGCCAATTATAAGTGCTTCTACTTTGCTTAAAAATGATTCTATTGTACATGAGAGTTACATAGAATAGTATGCATCTTATGCTGATTTTAAATATGTGTATACTAGTTTGAGTGAAGGGAATCAAGTTGAGTAAAATGATTATCAGATGCATAAAAATTTGTTGTTTCATTTGGGAAAGCCATGTATACCACAAAGAGAGAGACTTAGTGTCATGAGAGAGGCTCATTCATCTCTTATTGCTGGACACTTTGGGGTAAGCAAAGCAGTTTCACATCTACAGAGGTATTGTTATTGGCCTCGCATGACAGATAGTGTGTCACATTTTATAAGAGGATGTTCTATGTGTGCAACAAGAAAGCCTAGCAATAGGAATCTTGGGTTGTACACACCACTACTGGTACCATCAAAGCCATGGGAGAGTGTCTCCATGGACTTTGTTGGAGGTCTACCAATGTCAACAAAACATCATGATTATCTTTATGTAGTTGTGGATAGATTCACTAAAATGTGTATACTTATGCCATGTAAGAAAACCATTACTATTGAACAAACTGCTGAACTTTATTTTCAACATGTATGGGTTCATTTTGGTTTTCCAACTTCTATTGTTAGTGACAAGGATTCTAGGTTCATTGGGAATTTTTGGTCCAATCTTTGGAAGATGATAGACACAAAGTTGAAAAAGAGTACTGCTTTCATCTACAAACTGATGGCCAAACCGAGGTGGTCAACAGAACCATTGTGCATCTATTGAGAGGATATTGCAGCAAACATCCCAAGTTGTGGGATGAACAACTGCATTACATTCAGCACGCTTACAACCGAGCTAACCACCCTTCTACAAATACTTAACCTTTTGAAGCCTACTTTGGGTATTTTCTGAAATCGCCATTAAACTTCATCTATGAGAAGGATGTTGCAATTGATGGGCATAGTGATATTGACAAGGCTCGAAAGTTCATTGAGAAAATTCAGATTATTCATCAACAAGTTCAAGAAGAGCTTGAGAAGACTCAAAGAAAGTACAAGGAGAGGCATGACAAACATAGAGTTGATCACAAGTTTCAAGAAGGAGATGAAGTATGGTTGCACATAAGCAAAGAAAGGATGCAAGGAGAAGGGTAAAAAGCTCAAGCCTATTCGTTATGGTCCATTCAATATTATTAAAAAATTTGGTGATAATGCATTTCAACTTGACTTTCCTTCACATATGCAAATGTATTCCGTTGTCAATGTGGAGAATTTACATTTGTATGAGCCTCCTTTGACTGATGATCAAGCGAGTGATATTTCGCTGCCATCAATAGAATATTTCTCACCAGATTTTCTGGATGAGCTCAAGGAGGATTTCATCCTTGACAAAAGGACATGCACTTCCAAGAGGGGAAGTGTCGATTATTTTTAGATTAGGCTCAAGGGCAACAAACCAAGTAAGGCAAGATGGATGGAAGTGGAAAAGGTGAGGGAGATGTACCCTCATCTTCTGAACATGTGATTAAATTCTTTTGGGGTCCAAAAGCTTCCCAATGGGGAGGTGTGATCAGGAGATCATATGTTATGCTCAAAATTGAAAGTGTTCGAAACAAGTCTGAAATTGAGCGACTCGATAGGTCTCTTCGTTGTGATTTCGGTGCCATGAACGGTTTGAAAAAATGATGTAATATGAGGAAGATATCGCATTCTCTCTGTTTTCCCAAATAGAAAAAATTTTGTGACTGGATGCCCAGTCAGCATACAGGTACAGTCAGTAGGTATATTCGAGGGAATATTCCATTTTTCTCCAACCAACTAGAATTTTCCATGTGGCATATTGTGGACCATTGATTTTGTGGTACGGAGATGTTTTTGGGCTGTTGGATGGTTTTGATATAAGGCGTTGGATGAGAGACACATGGCAAGCCTGCAAGCCACCACGGGTCCTTAAGAGGGTGTATTAAAATTTGTTTGGAGGCTACAAGAATTGACTTGGAGAACTCGGGCGCGGGCGGCTTCACCAGTCTACATACATGTGTTACTTAACATGTATAGGACTCTGCGTTTATTTATTGTGTTAGTGCTTATATGTTTGGGGGAGGGGACCACAAGCAGTCCTGACCCACTGGCGATCCCATGGTTATGGTCACATGTTATTATAAACCCACAGTCATAAGACGTAACCACCGGCGATATAACTATGACATTTAAAACAGATCTGAAAAATATTCACACGAGATTACTCCACATGGTTAAGGGCAGATCTCCACCAGGTTTAGCGCCGACCGTTACAGTCAGGCGGGGTAGCGGGTTCGTATGTGGCCACCCCTACCTGTATGATTTAATGCGGAGGTTAGCAGACTGACAGAATTAGAGTGTGCCCCTAATTTTAGGGATTTTTAGCGAAATTAACTCCAGTTAAATGCCTGTCTCCACTTTTAGTGGAGCTTTTCTAGCTGACATTGGGAAAAATTCATGAGGAGGTCAATTTTCGACCAGTTTTGGTGAAACAAGATTCTACCTTGAATACTTTGAGCATTATGGAGCCATTGGTGCAGAGAAAACAACCATTAAAGGCATGTAAACACATGTAATTTACAATTTTGAGCATAATGACAAAGAGGGACATGCCATTGGGAGCTGGACTAGCAGATGTAGCCCAGGAGGGGTGAACTGATTCATCATGCCTACTGTGTAAAACTTATGTATGATTTTTTTTCTCTATTATACATTGTTGTTCAGTGTTTTTAAGACTTATTTTCATGCTTAAAGTTCACAAATTCATCTATGTTTCATAGTTAAAACACTCGTTTCTTAAGAGAACTTATGGATACAAATTGTACATGCTTATATTTTTGAAAGGACACTTAGCACAACAGAACTAATACACTCCTTTCAGATCATGGATGTTCCCTTGTCAATGATACATCTCTGAACATGGGCATTACGGATCTTGACTGGTATTTGGAAGGCAACGGATGAAGGTAAAGGGGGGTGTTCTGATTTTTCAATGTCAAAGACAATGAAATGATCATCTTAAGGATCCACAGTGCCCAATGCAGATAGTGGATATTTTTTTTGAGATGGGCAAGACTGGAGGATTTCCAGTGCTGACATGGTAGCAGGTGACTGTGCCAAGTCATCTACTATGTTGTAGTTGTGGGCGGCTTTGGAAGAAGCAGCATAATGGCCCTTTGGGGATCTTGTGAATGACATCTGCCTTAGGCTGAGGGATTTGTAAGGGAACATTTTTTGTCAAAATGGACTTTGTGGGAACTTTGTTTTGGGACTCGGTTGCAGATGTAGTGGGTTGCTTTTCATATTGGTGCGACTGGGTCTGAAGTTTGACATCAGTGGTATTGACCACTTCAAAATTAATCATGAGAGTCTGGTAATCAAGGGTACCGGACTACAGACGCTCGTGAACGACCTGACCTTGAGGTGGTCATGTAGCAACATATCCTTACTGAGGGAAAGGATTAGTGAACACAGTCAGTTTAGTTGGCACAATGTTTGGAGGAAGTAAAGTGGTGGTTTGTTGTCCTCTCAACATTTCTTTTGCTTCCCACAACTAGCGCATCTGGGGTAAAAGGGAATAGTCTTGAGTATAATAGCGATGGAAACCACAACATGAACACAATTTATTCATATGAAGAGGTTTGTTATGCTTGGGCTTACTTCCCTATTGCTATTTTGTAGAGTTAGGTTGGTTCCCTTATGGTACGTTCGGTTGATTACCTTGGTGCCCATGGTCACCCTGCACTTTCTGGTTTTGGTTCCCTATCCCCTTATTTTTTTTCTTTGAATTTGGAGTATTATTTGCACTCTGTTCCATATACACGTGACCTTGAGGAGACGATGGTTACTATGAAAGAGGTTGAGAAGGCACGAGAGGCTGGGGCACTGATTTCGAAGGGGTTGGAGCATCGAGCTGTGCATAAGGATAGAAATGAGGAGGGGAAACATTTGGAAAATTAGGTTGATGAACATCTGGCCCTGGCATCGATTGATGCAGGTGGGTTAATGCATAAGGCGTGCTTTAACCCAGATACAAGTTTCTGGGAGGGGGACAGGTGTTGGAGGAATTGGTCCCCCCCTAGCAGTAACCATAACCCATCGAAGGATGAGTATACAGATGTGAAAGAGGTCCAACGATACCGTCGGCAGCATGAGATTCCATCAGTGCGTTGACACCACCAGGTTTAGGAAGATCCAGTAAAACGGTATAAATATAACCAAACTGGGCGTAGATAAAGTCATATTTTAATACGACCTCGAGAGCTTCTTCCTCTGATAGAGGAAAATGAGTGGCGGCATGTTTACGAATGGGTGCTAAGAGAATTCTAAGAAACCAATCGATATGGACATGGTCGTCGAATATAGGAGCTCGACACAAGCTCCTTATTCTTCTCCATTCTTGGACATGGTTAGAAATGCAGGTGGCAGAAGATTGACGGAATGTGGTTAAAAACATGGTACCAGTATCATAATAGAGGGGTAACTGAAAATAGGACAGAAACACCTTTGTAAGAGTTTTAAAAGTGGAATGAGATGCAACCATCTGGTCAACATACCACTTTGTAGCTTCTTCAATGAGCATATGTTGGAACAACTGAAGGTGGATGGAGTCATCAATGATGGAATTAGATGACACATGAAAGGTGTACATGAGTGTGGGAGGTCTGTTGAGAGCCTCATCATTGCTACAACATTGGGGGGATAACCACCCGGTCGGACATAATACGGCTCCGCTTTTCCGTTTATGATAGTGGCTCACATTGCGGTTTAACTAGGTCCGATTCACCTTCTCCTAATAAGCTATTGAAGTTTCACCGATATATCATTAACTACCAATAGACAGGGATATCAGATCAATTCTTCTTGCTGATCAGGCAAGAGAATGACCCTTAAGCTGATTTGGGTTCAGCCAGACCACAACTAAGACTTTGCCTCTTCGAGAAGAGGACTTAAAAGAATGTAGAAATTTAATCTAATTGCAAACTTATTCTATAATGCAAGCAAAAAGAAACTAATCTAAATCCTATCTCAATCAGGTAGATGAAAATCTAACCCAATTAAGAGCAAGATAATTAAGTGATGAGAATTAAAATATGTTCGGCTTTTAATTAATGTCAAACTAACGAAGAAATTCAATTAGCTCACATTTGTGAGTACCAAAACACATTCTATTGAGACCATTTGACTAAAATAATAAATCAACAACACTCCGGAAGAAATTCACAAAAATTGATATCAATTATCATATCAGTCAAACTAATAATTAAACAATAACATGTGGAAGAAATTCACAACACATTAATATTTAATAAATCAGTGTTATAAGACAGATTTCTGAGAAATGGTTACTCAGAAATCAGATTTTAATTCATAAGAGCAGAGATACATAACAATTTGAGACAAATTATCCATATCAACATAAATGCCAAAACATGAATAAAATGAAACAACAATTTTATTAACATAAAAAATGAAGCTGGTATTTGATACAGAAATGCCAAAAATACCAGTTAATTGAATCTGCTTCTCTGATCCTGGTCTCTAACAGTACTTTACATTACTTGAATTTCTGCTTTCAAGACTAGAGTTGCAGAAATGCAAACTCTGCCCATCATGCATAATTCAAGATATAAAGAATAAACCCTCATTAATGTTCAGATCTGAAATTTTCTCTCCTCCCCATCTACAACTCTAAATCCCTATTACAGAAATGCTTTTAGAAGTCTGGAATTGCAGAGGAGAGCAGCCCCTTTTACATTTTGCAATCTGCAATTTATAATCCTTCCAAAAGTATTTTTAGAATAGAGTTTGTTTGAAGAAAAATCTGCCCAATCCAACTTTAATTGCTCAAAAATTCCAATCTTTAATTGTTGGAGTCTTCTCATTGATTGAAATATTTTTCTTCAATATCCCTTCTATTGTTTTTTCCTGCAAAAAGAAATTAAAATGAATTAAGATGCAAAAATAAAATCCAAATATTATTTCTAACAGTAAAACAAATCCAATCAAATTCTATTTAAATAAATAAAAAGGAAATTTAAGCTTCTTATTGATACTCATAACGATCTTAATTAACCAAGGATAATATTGATGCATGAATCTGCAATTAGAAGAGGCTGGGCAAATGAAAATGAAGAAAATAAAACTCAGAAAATTGATTTTATTTTTAGAAATTTGGAGCTTGATCTTCTGCCTGATTTTTGACCCAATAAATGATCAAATCTGTTATTGAAACCTCCTCAGAAATGTTCTACTTTATTTTCTCTTTCCAATGAGCCGCCCTGGGCCTCATTTGGTCAAGTAAAACTCAATCTATGAGTCTCCAAAGTTGATAAGTCAAATATGAAATAAATCTGGAAATTCTGTTGCAAGGCTAAAAAATCAAAATTTTAATTAAAAATCTAATCTAAAATTAGATTCTAATTATCTAATAATTAATCCCAATTTAATTGTTAATCATAATTTAAACTAATTATTTAAATTAATATTAATCTAACTAATTAATATAATCAGCTATACATAAACAAATTAATCTAATTAATAATAAATCTAATTAAATTAATTATATTCTACATATTAATTAATTTAATTATTTTAAATATTAAATATTAAATCTACTATTAAATTAAAACTAAACTAACATTCCATTAATATTAAACTAATCACAATACTAACATTAAAATAATATTGAACTAACATATACTAACACTAAACTAATATATATTAACCTACCATAAAAATACTAACTTAACATTATACTAACCTACCTACACTAAAGCTCCACTACCATTCTACTATACTAATATTACATTAATACTATACTAACACTACATTAATATAAAACTAAACTAAAACTAACAAATAACCTACTACTAACTAATATAAAACTAATATTACACCTATAATAAACTAATGTTAACACTAACAAACACTAACCTAAAACTAACGTTATCAACCACTAAGTTATAAGACTTACCATTAATGCTAATAAATCATCATATGGAATGAATGCTATTCAATCGCATCGGACAAAAACAAATGTGACTCAATCGTATCGGGAGATTCGAGAGTCATTGCATCGGGATAATATAAAAGAGTCTAATCGCAATCGGGGTTTTTTAAGTCATCGAGATTATTTGAAATGCATCCCATGAATAATTCCGATGTGATGCTAATATTAATACTACACCTACCATTATTCCCTTTATACTCACGTGTGAGTGAGTTAAAAGTAAAACAAGGTAAGGCAAGGGTTATGACATCGCAATCGGCCATTGGGAGGGTCATCGGTTTTTCTAAGAAGTGCACCCATAGAAACTTCCGATGCAATGATTAACTCCCGATGCGATGTGTTATTATAATATTTTTATTTTATTTTTTATATCAAATTTTAATTTAATTAAATTAATCATATTTTATATAATAATTAATTTAATTAATTTAAGATTTAATATTAAATATCAAAAAAAAAATTATTTTATTTTATTTTTATTTTGGTTTTATTTAAATGATGTTTAATTAAATTATGAAATTATCTAAAGGATGATTTTCTTATTTAAACTACAGCCACTTTGATAATAATGAACTACAGCCACTTCGACATTTTAGATTTTTTCGAGATTAATAATTTATTTGAAAATTGGAAAATTGGAATAAATAACTGAAATCCCGATGCTTTATGATTTGGCTGTATAAGTAAAAATAAAAATTGTTAGTAATAACTAATCTAGGGGTTAATATTTAAACTAAATGCATTATTAAAATCCGCAATTTTTTAACCCAGGTGACATAATTGATTAGACTTCAAAGGAGTGCTATTTACAAATCGGTTGACCAAATGAGACGAAACAAGCGTCAATAGGAAGCTTATAAAAAATCGATTTCAACCAAGCAATCAAAACAAGAATCTAAAGAAAATGAAAAATTAACAAAATCGTAAGATAAAACTAAACTAACACTAACAACTAACTTAAAACTACACTAAACTAACTCAATCTAACGTTATACCTATTCGTATTGAACTAACATTACATTAAATCAATACTAACAAACACTACCCTAAACTAACATTAATATTCCACTTAGACTTCATATAACATTAACATAACACTACCTATGTGAACTCATCGCATCGGGGATTAAAAGAGTTCATCGCATCGGGGATAATTAAAAGAACTCATCGCATCGAAAGAATTAAATGTGACTCAATCGAAGCTTTTAAAAAATACACCCAATGCATTTTTCCGATGCGATGAAATTTTTTATTTTATTATGTTTTTTGTTTTTATATATTTGTTTTTAATATAAATTTTTTAATTTAATTAAATTAATTATATTTAATATAATAATTAATTTAATTAATTCAAAATTTGATGTTAAAAATTAGTTTTTTGTTTTTTAATTTTATTTGAGTGATGTTAAATTAGATTATGAATTTGTCTAAGATGATGATTTGCCTATCTAAATTACAACCACTTTGTTATTTAGGATTTTTCGGATTTTTCGAGTTTTGATTTATTTGAAAATTGGAGTAAATTATCGAAATCCCGATGCTTTATGATTTGGTTGTATAAGTAAAAATAAAAATTGTTAGTAATAACAAATCTAGGGGTTAATATTTAAACTAAATGCATTATTAAAATCCGCATTTTTTTAACCCAGGCGACATAATTGTTATTATTCAAAGGAGTGCTATTTACAAACCGGTTGACCAAATGAGACGAAACAAGCGTCAATAGGAAGCTTATAAAAAATCGATTTCAACCAAGCAATCAAAACAAGAATCTAAAGAAAATGAAAAATTAACAAAATCGTAAGATAATTGACTTAATAAAATCATAAAAGGTGTTTAGCTAAAAAAATTATAGAAAGGGTCCCCATTATTTGATGTGAACAATTTAAAAATGGGGGGTTGTTGTACCGTACAACAATTGGCGATTCACTGGAAGAAACAGTTATCTCTGTTTGATAAAAATGAAATTTTCCTAAAATTAAAGTAAAAATAATTAAAGAAGAGAAAATTGTTTTTGGAATGCTTGACTAGGTTCATTAATCTGAATAAAAGCAATAATCATCTTACTGTAATTTTCTTAAAATTCCTCATAAATTAAAATATTTCATAACTCTATATCAGTTATTAATTAGTTGTAGAGATAAAGCAGGGGTCACTTTACAGCTTAGCTTTTAAAATGTACTCATTTGTCACAGGTAGAGCCACTGCTGCCAGCAAACATCTATAGTCTTGACAGGGTTACCTTTTAATCATCAATGATTCAGAATCCTATCTATTTAAGAATTATTGACCTAGAGATAAATCCATTTATATATGCTTATTTTTTATTTTTAATTCTTAAAAGCCATTGTCCTGGTTTGGTAGCCAGATAGTTGACAATACCATTCACTGGTTATAATTGGACTGAACAAGCTGGCTCGTGATGAGACCCCTTGTCTTACAATTGTTTGCAATTATAAGCCATTACCCTGGTTTGTTTAGCAGTGTTGGTAATGTCAGCCTATTTTTCCCCTATGATCATGGTAAGCAGGCTCGTGATGAGACCTCTTATCTTTTAAGTTTTAAATATATTTTTTGATTACACTCTAGAAAAATAAAACTCTTTTGAACAGGGAGAATCATTGACTCCTTAAGAGTTTAGAATGACAATTTCAGAGTTAAAAGTGCTTTGCTGTGAAGTGTCTTTACTTGGTTAAAAATAACTTTTCTTGACTGATAATAGAATTTTGAAAGATCTTAATAAAGTATTGAAATCTCAAAATAATTACAATTTTGATGAAAAAGAAATTTCTCAAATTTCACGATACTTCGTCAACTTTTCTTGTTTTGTAATCTCTTCCTTAAGTATGTCTACCTTTATAATAAGAAAAACAAATTTTGCTAAGAGATTTTAAGAAAAAGCTAATAGGAGACTATTAACAATTTTTCTTATGTATGCCAACCATTGTTAAGTAATAAAAAGCCTTCCATATAAAACATGACAAAGTTACCAAAATCAAAATTGAAAATCAAAGGAAAAGAATTCTTAAACTAAAGTGAGAAAAGAAATCAGCAACCAAAATTAAAATGAAGCAAAAAGTGGAAAAGAAAAATCCAAGCTTTGAAATACAAACTCTAACAAAAAATGCTTATACCAATGTATCAACAACATGAAGTAAAATAAAATAATCATGTAATCAATCATTCTCATGTCGAGATTGGGTAAATCATACCTTGCAGGGTTGTGAGTGTTTTAGGCTTTTTGAATATCAGCGATGATAAAATTCAGCCACAATGAAAACCTTTCTGTCTTATATTATTCTTCTTATTTCAAAGCATCATCTTAATCATTTTTTAAATAACAGGAATGCTTAAAGAAACAAACTAAAGGTTCAGAAATTCCCTGGTGTAGCTATTTCGACGAAGACCATCGCTGCTTCTTGAAATTAAGCCAGGAGAAGAGTATGGACTTTTGAAAATATGATCTGGCGGAGGATTGGAAGCTTCAAATGGAGAACTGCAAAACAAATTTTTTATATCAGAAAAACAAAACTGAAACTAAAGTAACGAATTAATGAAAGTGAGTATATGAATCTTACCATTGGATAATTGCTTTTGATCTTACCTGAAAGGTATCAGTTTCTCCAAACTAGCTGACTTCTTATTAAAAACATGAAGAAGTCAAACTAACCAAAATCATATAACCCAAAATCATTATTTATTTTACTTACACTAGAGTAAGCAGTAAATGTAAAAATAGAATGCTTAGTGCTCAAGGGAGTTGAAATTAAAACAAATACATCAAAAATGAGAATGAGAATTTGCAATAATGATTGTTTCTCAAAATATTATAAGTTTCATATAAATTCCATGACTTTATAAATTGTCCAGAATCGAGACCAAATCCAGGATAATAAAATTTAAATATGAAGATAGAGAGGTCTCGAATTCCATTTTAATTATGAAATTATATATTTAAAACTTAAATGTATGAGAAATCAAAATGGTTTAAATATGCTGCGAATTGGTCATTAACTGCTTTCTTACCATAGTGGTTACCCAAGCTCACTTTTTAAAACAACACATCGCCGTATCAGATAATTCGCCTCATATGTTTCTTCACCATGCTTTGAGTTTAATCAGCAAGACTTCACCTTTGTTGCTATGCCATATATTGATTAAATCTTAATGGCTTCGAGGCATGCATTGGAAGTTATCGCATCGGATGTTGCAATGGCAAATTGCCGATATGAACATGTGCAATGAAATGAAGCGATCGCATCATTAAAGAAATATTATATCGGGGATTGGAAAATATTTACATTGTGCTTCCCGTATCGCAAAACGCACATCGTATATTCAGAGAAGTGACGTGAGCATAAAAAAATTTGATGAAATGATTGCACCATCGGCGATGCGATGGATGACGTAGCTAATCGGCAATCAGCAAACTTTGGGTACCCGATGTAACACAATATATTTTTTGCGATGCCGATATGCGATGAAGAGCGGAACCGATAACTTTTTATAATGGGATTTCAATATCATATCGGATCGAGACATCAGACCGCTTTTTCTGGGTTTGCTCCTACCATTGTGCGATTGAAATGAAGATAGCGATATTTTTATAATTTGATTTGAATTTCATGAATTACAGAATCATGTGTGCATTGCAATATCGGTAAAGTCGATTATCAGACGGCGATTCATGATATTGAAAGATACTTCAAGCGTAAGCTTTCAGGAGTATCGCGTGAGATATGTATATGAGTAAGATAATACATCGGAGGTCTTTCAAAATTAGTCCTTGACTAATTTAATAATTTGCGATTGCGATTTGAACTTCATCGCATCGGAGTTTTTGCAAATGGATATATATATCAAAATGAGGTTTCTCCGATTTGCGATTGCCGATTGGGTTGATCGCATCGGAATTTTTGAAATGAACGAATCAACTGTCATAGAACTCTGCCGAAATGCGATTGCGATTAGACTTCATCGCATCGGAACTTTTTAAAAAGTTGACCTTTTAATCAATTGTGATATGAACCAATTGTGGTATGACTTTACCAATTCGCGATTGCGATTAAGTTTTTATCGCATTGGAGTTTTTTTGAATGGAAGAATTAACCTTATGCCTAATGCGATATGTGCGTTTGTTATCCATTTCATTGCATCAGAACTTTTGTAATGAAAAACAAACCTTTCAATTTATTCCAATGCGATATGTGATTTGATATTTTATGAAAAATTGAATGATGTAACACGTCAGAGATCTTGTATCGGAAATATGAAAATCAAGTTGGAACATTTCTGATATGAATCTTGCGATACTCTTTTTAATTTCAATTGGATTTTTTAAATGAATGAAAGCAAAGTTAAAGAATGCTGAAATTCTAATGAATCATAAAATAAAATTTCCCTGAACCTGTTGCGAACTTGAAATGGATTTGCTGCTTACTTCAAGTTTTGAAAACAAATGAAAACCTGCAAATAAAACAGAACAAGAATTAAAAATAAACTAAGTAAAAGAGAAACTAATAATAGATGAAAATGAACTTGTAAATACATACCTAGAAGGAAATTGTCTGTAGATTTACCTTATGAATCTTCCAATTCTTCTTTCGATTTATCAAAATTCTAACTTTGTTCAAACTCATCTCTTATTTATTCTAAATCGGAGTGTGCAATCAGCCTAAATAAAATCTGTTTACTCATGTTCAAGAAATCTGAAACTCATAAAATTCACAAGAAATAAATGTGAAAATAGGCTTCCTTTTGAATTGCAACAATAATTTATTACCTCTGCACATTCCGAATTAACTTGAGAAAAATCTATATTGTTATAGTGACTGTTCAATAATGCCTTTAGTAAATGAATATGATGCATATTGCAGCATCAAATAATAAACTAAAGGTTTGAATGGGATAAAGCCACTAATTGTGGAAAAATGTCAAAATAGATTTGAATGTGTGCACACAGCAAAATGGACATCCTAAAGGTCGGCTTAACAAATTTCGAGGAAGATAGTATGAACTTCATATGATTACCACGAAAGGTTAGACTGACTAATAATGATTGAGTCAGAGTTAAGCTTATCATAGACAGTCATACATTTCATGGGATAATGAGATCATGAAGCTTTTATATCCTCAAAACCTTTATCATATAAATTTTAAAAGAAAATCTTAGAAGGAAATCTCGAAATTAAGAAAAGTGGCTTTGAGGCGATTGATGCCAAGTGCATTTTAATTGAATTTAATCAAGACATTATTCAAAATAGACAGAGTAGAGGTATTGCTGTAAGAAATTTAAAAAGGAAAGCAAGAATTAAAATTTTCTGATTGGGAGAAAATGTTTTCACTGAACATGTATGAAAATGGCTGATTGCTTTGTTTTATTTTTAATCTACAGAACTATTAAGAATAAATTAATTACATAAAATAAACAAACTAAATTAATTCTACTTCTATTCTAACCACATACATGAAAATGACTAGGTATAGTCATATTTCCAGTGTAACCATTCTCTCATTTTAATTCCTGAATATATGTACAATTCAAATGTTAGTAACAAAAATACAAATCTAATTGAACTAAGAAAATTAAACTTGAAATCAGAATGTACAACTATTGTTTGAAGCTTATCTAAAATCTCCTTCTCATGAAATTTTCTTTCCAATTGAATACCAATTGGATCATAGAAATCTGGATGGATTTCTATTAAAATTGGGAAATGTTCAAAAGAGGAGATGAAAGGCCAGATTGTGGATATGAGCTTTTAGATTCAAAGGCCTGGAAGAAACTGTTAGTGTTATGTGTAAATGTTAAGCTATTGACAATCTTCCATGAAGGAAAACTTTCCAAATATTTTTCAAATGAATTAATGAAAAATGGATGGAAATCTTTCAAATGAAATGGAAAATTATTAATTAAATTGGATTGCTGGCAGACTTCTAAAAATACATTCTCTTGTTGATATTGCCTTTGAAAAGATAAAAGCTTTTGATAAAACATTAGTATTGATTGAAATTGAAATTGAAATAGGTTTTGATGCTTTTGATTATAATATAAAACTTCAATTTTCAAACAAGACAATGTATCAATTGAATGTTTGATAATAAAGTGTTCAATATGCTAGTGTAATGTATCAAAAATCTGAAAATAAATCTGATTTAATACAAAATAAGTGAGGAAACAAAAATAAAATGAAATCACTATTTGTACAACTAATGTTACAGCACAATTGGGATCGTTTTGAAATAATTTCTTTTTCACAAGGATTGGCCAGAATTATGGAATTTGAGTAATTTTGAATTCCAACTTGTGAATTAGAAAGAGATTTATGATTATGAACAGGAATGAAAGCTTGATCATGATATGAATCATAAATTGGAATATTTTCTTGAATAATGAAATCATGAAGATGATTATCTGCTTTAGAGTGAGGATTAGTTGGAATAATTTCTAAATTGAAATGTTCCTCATTCTCGGATGTTATTTGAATTTTCTCATGAGGATTTTCTTTAGAAGAATAGAAATCAACATCCTCAATGTCAGAGTAATTATCATAAATGACTTCACAAGATTCTCTAGAATTCCCTTCAATCTCATCCAATATATCCAAACAAGGAGGAACAAGAATTTCATGTTCATTAATGGCAAAAGAATGATCGTTAATTGCTTCTCTATCTTGATAAAAACTTAATAGTAATTCATTTAGATCAGCCTCTGTATTTTCTGAAATATCATTAATATCAAGAGGGGAAAAATTACCATTATTAAAAATATCTGGATAAAGGGAAAAATGTGAACCTGAAACAATGCATTTAAAACTGTCTCTGTTTGAGAACTCTTGTGCATTATGCTCATTGTAAATCTCAGATTCTAAATCATTCCTTTGTATGCTCATGCTTTCTTGAAGAAGGTTGCTTTGCTGCTGTGATTTCGGCATTTGCTCATCATGGAGGAATTCAGAAATTTGTACAGCAGTTTGTATTTTATTATTTACTTCGATTGCTGCTTGTACTTGTTGATTTGCGATCTGATTTTCTGAATTGACCGCAGAGTAATTTTTAGATTCCAAAGAAGTTTTTTCTCCAAAATTGTTGTTGTTGTCTTCTTGCATTTGATTAGAAATATTTTCCAAGCTTTGTGAAACCACTTCATCACAATTTATTTGCACATCTAAATTGGGATTCTCATTTATATTGTAATGGGATGGAACAAAGCTTGAATTAATTTCATATGGATTGGGAATGGGTGGAAGAGAACAAATATATTCAAACCAATCTAATGATTCTTCTTCCGTAGGTTTATCTTCGTCTTTAAATCTTAAGCAATTTAAATGAAATCGAATATTAAAATCATTAATAGACTCATTTTCAAACCTTCATAAATATTCAATTTCTTCACATACATGTTCATAATCATAGCCGTCAAATTTGTAAATGAAAATTGTAACAAATTGATCCCAGCTGTGGATTGAAGCAACTGGAAGAGTTCTACACCAGCTTCTGGCTTTTGCCGCAAATGTGAGAGTAAAAATTCTGCATAAAATGCCTTCATCAATTCCTTGAAAATCATAATTTGAAACATTTTGAATAAATTGAAAGACATGATTAAAAGCAGAAGAATTTTTCTTACCATCAAACTTTACCTGAGATAAGAGTCTTACCACTTCGGGTGGAGTATTGGAAGATGCACGTCCATGTATACAACTCCAAATTGGAAGTTTTAAATGAGCCATTGTAATAAAAATGAAATATTATAATTCAAAGACTCCAAAGTAAAACAAATCTCAAGCCCTCCTTCTAGCGCCAAAAATGTTGAAGCCTCGAAAATCGCTGCTACAACATTGGGGGATAACCACCCGGTCCGGACCTTAATGCAGCTCCTTTTCCGTTTATGATAGTGGCTCCGACTGGTTTAACTAGGTCCAGTTACCTTCTCCCTATCTCTATTGGTTTACGATATATCATTAACTACCAATAGACAGGGATATCAGATCAATTCTTCTTGCTGATCAGGCAAGAGAATGACCCTTAAGCTGATTTGGGTTCAGCCAAGCCACAACTAAAATTTTGCCTCTTTAAGGAGAGGACTTAAAAGAATGTAGAAATTAATCTAAATGCAAACTTATTCTATAATGCAAGCAAAAAGAAACTAATCTAAATCCTATCTTAATCAGGTAGATGAAAATCTATCCCAACTAAGAGCAAGATAATTAAGTAATGAGGATTAAAATATGTCTGGCTTTAAATTAATGTCAAGCTAACGAAGAAATTCAATTTAGCTCACATTTGTGAGTACCAAAACATATTCTATTGAGACCATTTGACTGAAATAATAAATCAGCAACACTCCGGAAGAAATTCACAAAAATGATATTGATTATCAAATCAATCAAGCCAATAATTAAACAATAATATGTGGAAGAAATTCACAACACATTACTATTTAATAAATTAGTTTTATAAGATAGATTTCTGAGTAATGGCTACTCAGAAATTAGAGTGTAATTCATAAGAGCAGGGATACATAACAATTTGAGACAAATTATCCATATCAACAGAAATGCCAAAAACATGAATAAAATGAAACAACAATTTTATTAACATAAAAAATGAAACTGGTATTTGATACAGAAATGCCAAAAATACCAGTTAATTGAATCTACTTCACTGATCCTAGTCTCTAACAGTACTTTACATTACTTGAATTTCTTCTTTCAAGACTAGAGCTGCAGAAATGAAAACTCTGCCCATCATGCATAATTCAAGATATAAAGAATAAACCCTCATTAATGTTCAGATCTGAAATCTTCTCTCCTCCCCATCTACAATTCTAAATCCCTATTACATAAATGCTTTTAGAAGTCTGGAATTGCAGAGGAGAGCAACCCTTTTTACATTTTTCAATCTGCAATTTATAATCCTCCCAAAAGTATTTTTAGAAGAGAGTTTGTTGAAGGAAAATCTGCCCAATCCAACTTTAATTGCTCAAAAATTCTAATCTTTAATTGCTGGAGTCTTCTCGTTGATTGAAATATTTTTCCTCAATATCCCTTCTATTGTTTTTTCCTGCAAAAAGAAATTAAAATGAATTAAGATGCAACAATAAAATCCAAATATTATTTCTAACATTAAAACAAATCCAATCAAATTCTATTTAAATAAATAAAAAGGAAGTTTGAGCTTCTTATTGATACTCATGACGATCTTAATTAACCAAAGATAATATTGATGCATGAATATGCAATTAGAAGAGGCTAGGCAAATGAAAATGAAGAAAACAAAACTCAGAAAATTGATTTTATTTTTAGAAATTCGGAGCTTGATCTTCTGCCTGATTTTTGACCCAATAAATGATCAAATCTGTTATTAAAACCTCCTCAGAAATGTTCTCCTTGATTTTCTCTTTCCAATGAGTCGTCCTGGGCCTCATTTGGCCAAGTAAAACTCAATCTATGAGCCTCCAAAGATGCTAAGTCAAATCTGATATAAATCTGGAAATTCTGTTGCTTGGGCTAAAAAACAGATTTTTAATTAAAAATCTAAATGTAAATTAGATTCTAATTATCTAAAAGTTAATCCTAATTTAATTGTTAATCATAAATTAAACTAATTAAATATTAATCTAACTAATTAATATAATTAACTATTTATAAACAAATTAATCTAATTAATAATAAATCTAATTAAATTAATTATATTCTACATATTAATTAATTTAATTAATTTAAAATTAATTATTTTAGATATTAAATATTAAATCTAATATTAAATTAAAACTAAACTACCATTAAAATAATATTAAACTAACATATACTAACACTCTACTATACTAATATTACATTAATACTATACTAACACTACACTTTAATATAAAACTAAACTAACAACTAACCTACCACTTAAATTAATACTAACAAATACTTAATTCTAACATTATAATATAAAACTAAACTAACACTAACAACTAACAACTAACTTAAAACTACACTAACCTAACTCAAACTAACATTACACCTATTCGAATTGAACTAACACTACATTAAATCAACACACTACCCTAAACTAACATAAGACTTAGACTAACCTACCACTAACAACATAGCCTTTAAATAACTCACCGCATTGTCATGAAATAAACTCATTAGATCGCATCGGAGCAAATGAATTTTAATCGCATGAGGTTAGTCGCATCGGGAAAAAATATATGAGCTCATCGCATCGGGAGAATTGAATGTGACTCAATCGGAGTTTTTAAAAGATACACCCGATGCATTTCTCCGATGCGATGAAATTTTTTTTTGTTTTTATTTATTTATTTTATTTTATTATGTTTTTTGTTTTTTATATATTTGTTTTTAATATAAAATTTTTTAAATTTAATTAAATTAATTATATTTAATATAATAATTAATTTAATTAATTCAAAATTTAATGTTAAAAACTAGTTTATTGTTTTTTTTTTTAATTTTATTTGAGTGATGTTAAATTAGATTATGAATTTGTCTAAGATGATGATTTGCCTATCTAAATTACAGCCACTTTGTTATTTAGGATTTTTTGGTTTTTTCGAGTTTTGATTTATTTGAAAATTGGAGTAAATTATCGAAATCCCGATGCTTTATGATTTGGCTGTATAAGTAAAAATAAAAATTGTTAGTAATAACTAATCTAGGGGTTAATATTTAAACTAAATGCATTATTAAATTCTGCAATTTTTAACCCAGGCGACATAATTGATCAGACTTCAAAGGAGTGCTATTTACAAACCGGTTGACCAAATGAGACGAAACAAGCGTCAACAGGAAGCTTATAAAAAATCGATTTTAACCAAACAATCAAAACAAAAATCTAAAGAAAATGAAAAATTAACAAAATCGTAAGATAATTGACTTAATAAAAATCCTAAAAGGTATTTTGCCAAAAATTTTATAGAAAGGGTCCCCATTATTTGATGTGAACAAGTTAAAAATGGGGGGTTGTTGTACCGTACAACAATTGGCGATTCACTGGAAGAAACAGTTATCTCTGTTTGATAAAAATGAAATTTTCCTAAAATTAAAGTAAAAATAATTAAAGAAGAGAAAATTGTTTTTGGAATGTTTGACTAGGTTCATTAATCTGAATAAAAGCAACAATCATCTTACTGTAATTTTCTTGAAATTCCTCATAAATTAAAATATCTCATAACTCTATATCAGTCCTTAATTAGTTCTAGAGATAAAGCAGGGGTCACTTTACAGCCGAGCTTTTAAAGTGTACCCATTTGTCACAGGTAGAGCCACTGCTGCCAGCAAACATCTATAGTCTCGACAGGGTTACCTTTTAATCATCAATGATTCAGAATCCTATCTATTTAAGAATTATTGACCTAGAGATAAATCCATTTATATATGCTTATTTTTTATTTTTTTTTATTTTTTATTCTTAAAAGCCATTGTCCTGGTTTGGTAGCCAGATAGTTGACAATGCCATTCACTGGTTATAATTGGACTGAACAAGCTGGCTCGTGATGAGACCCCTTGTCTTACAATTGTTTGAAATTATAAGCCATTACCCTAGTTTGTTTAGCAGTGTTGGTAATGTCAGCCTATTTTTCCCCTATGATCATGGTAAGCAGGCTCGTGATGAGACCTCTTATCTTTTAAGTTTTAAATATATTTTTGGATTACACTCTAGAAAAATAAAACTCTTTTGAACAGGGAGAATCATTGACTCCTTAAGAGTTTAGAATGACAATTTCAGAGTTAAAAGTGCTTTGCTGTAAAGTGTCTTTACTTGGTTAAAAATAACTTTTCTTGACTGATAATAGAATTTTGAAAGATCTTAATAAAATATTGAAATCTCAAAATAATCACAATTTTGATGACAAAGAAATTTCTCAGATTTTATGATACTTCATCAACTTTTCTTGTTTTGTAATCTCTTCCTTAAGTATGTCTACCTTTATAATAAGAAAAATAAATTTTGTTAAGAGATTTAAGAAAAAGCTAATAGGAGACTATCAACAATTTTTCTTATGTATGCCAACCATTGCTAGGTAACAAAAAAGCCTTCCATATAAATGATGGAAAAATCACCAAAATCAAAACTAAAAACGAAAGGAAAAGAATTCTTAAGCTAAAGTGAGAAAAGAAATCAACAAACAAAAATAAAAATGAAACAAAGATGGAAAAAAGAAAACAAACAGGGGAAATACAGAACTCTAACAAAAAAATGCTTATACCAATGTCTCAACAACATGAAGTAAAATAAAATAATCATGTAATCAATCATTCTCATGTGAGATTGAGTAAATCATACCTTGAGGTTGTGATGTTTTAGGGCTTTTTGAATATAAACGATGATAAAATTAAACCTAGTAATAACTACATCTGCTATTATTTCTTTTATTTCAGCATCTTACATCTTAATCATTTTAAATAACGAGATGGCAAAAAGCAGGCTAAGGTTGAGAGATTCTTTGGTGTAGCTATTTTGATGAAGACCATCAATGTTTCCTTGAAATTAAGCGGGGAGAAAAGTATGGACTTTGAAAATATGATGCGAGCGGAGGATTGGAAGCTTCAAATGGAGAAGCGCAAAGCATATTTTTCCTATCGGAAAATCATGTTGAATATAAAGTATGAATTAATGAAAGTGGGTACATGAATCTTACCATTGGATGATTGCATTTGATCTTACCTGAAGGTATCAATTTCTCCAATACTAGCTGACTTCTTTTTGTAGTTTGACATTAAAAATATGAAGAAGGCAAACTAACCAAAATTATATAACCCAAAATCATTATTTATTTTATTTACACTAGAGTAAGCAGTAAATGTAAAAATAGAATGCTTAGTGCTCAAGGGAGTTGAAATTAAAACAAATACATCAAAAATGAGAATGAGAAGTTGCAGTAATGATTGTTTCTCAAAATATTATAAGTTTCATATAAATTCCATGATTTTATAAATTGTCCAGAATCGAGACCCAATCCAGGATAATAAAATCTAAATATGAAGATAAAGAGATCTCGAATTCCATTTTTAATTATGGAATTATATATTTAAAACTTAAATGTATGAGAAATCAAAATGGTTTAAATATGCTGCAAATTGTTCATTAACTGCTTTCTTACCATAGTGGTTACCCAATCTCGCTTTTTAAAACAACACATTGCCGTATCAGATAATTCGCCTCATATGTTTCTTCACCATGCTTTGAGTTTAATCAGCAAGACTTCACCTTTGTTGCTATGCCCTATATTGATTAAATCTTAATGGCTTCGAGGCATGCATTGGAAGTTATCGCATCGGATGTTGCAATGGCAAATTGCCGATATGAACATGTGCAATGAAATGAAGCGATCACATCATTAAAGAAATATTATATCGGGGATTGGAAAATATTTACATTGTGCTTCCCGTATCGCAAAACGCACATCGTAGATTCAGAGAAGTGACGTGAGCATAAAAATTGTGATGAAATGATTGCACTATCGGCGATGCGATGGATGACGTAGCTAATCGGCAATCGGAAAACTTTGGGTACCCGATGTAACACAATATATTTTTTTTTGCGATGCCGATATGCGATGAAGAGCGGACCAGATAACTTTTTATAATGGGATTTCAATAACATATCAGATCCGAGATATCAACCCTTTTACAGTTTTGCTCCTACCATTATTGCGATTGAGCGGACGCGATATTTTTTATGAATTTGATTTGAATTTCATATCGGATCCGGAATCATGTGTTCATTGCAATATCGGTAAAGTCGATTATCGGAGGTCGGCGATTCATGATATTGGAAGTGTACTTCAACTGAAAAGCTCCGATATGCGAAATGAGATATGGCATATGAGTAAAATAATACATGGTCTTTCAAAATTAGTATGACTAATTTAATAATTCAGGTGCGATTTGAACTTCATGTATCGGAGTTTTTATAAATGGATATATCAAATAGAGGTTTCTCAGATTTGCGATTCCGATTGGAGTTGATACATGGAACTTTTGAAATGAGCGAATCAGAAGCTGTCATACAACTACACTTGAAATCACGATTCGCGATTAGACTTCATCCATCCGGAACACAAAAAGTTATTTGCCCAATCAATTGTGATATAGACGATTGTGGTATGACTTTTACCAATTGAGTGCGATTAAGTTTTATCGCATTGGAGTTTTTTGAATGGAAGAATTAACCTTATGCCTAATGCGATATGTGCGTTTGTTATCCATTTCATTGCATCAGAACTTTTGTAATAAAAAACAAACCTTTCAATTTATTCCAATGTGATATGTGATTTGATATTTTATGAAAAATTGAATGATGTAACACGTCAGAGATCTTGTATCGGAAATATGAAAATCAAGTTGGAGAATTTCTGATATGAATCTTGCGATACTCTTTTTAATTTCAATTGGATTTTTTTATTTTTATTTTTTAAATGAATGAAAGCAAAGTTAAAGAATGCTGAAATTCTAATGAATCATAAAATAAAATTTCCCTTTGAACTGTTGCGGGAACTTTAAATGGATTTCTTACTTCAACTTTTGAAAACAAATGAAAACACATAAATAAAACAGAACAAGAATTAAAAATAAACTAAGTAAAAGATAAACTAATAATAGATGAAAATGAACTTGTAAATACATACCTGGAAGAAAATTGTCTGTAGATTTACCTCATGAATCTTCCAATTCTTCTTTCAATTTATCAAAATTCTAAATTTGTTCAAACTCATCTCTTATTTATTCTAAATCTAAGTGTGCAATCAGCCTGAATGAAATCAATCATTCATGTTCATAAAACATAAAATTTACCAGAAATAAATATAAAAATAGACTCTCCTTTTGAATTGAAACAACAATTTATTATCTCTGCTTATTCTGAATAATTTGAGAAGAATCCCTATTGTTATAGCGACTGTTCAATAATGTCTTTAGTGAATGAATGTATTACATCATCAAATAATAAACTAAAGATTAGAATGGAATAAAGCCACTAATTGTAGAAAAATATCAAAACAGATTTGAATGTGTGCACTCAGCAAAATTGACATCCTTAAGGTCAACTTTAGCAAATTCCGAGGAAGATAATATGAACTTCATATGATTATCATGAAAGGTTAGACTGACTACTAATGATTGAGTCAGAATTAAGCTTATCATAGACAGTCATACATTTCATGGGATAATGAGATCATGAAGCTCTTACATCTTCAACCTTTATCATATAAATTCCAAAAGAAAATCTTAGAAGGAAATCTCGAAATGAAGAAAAGTGGCTTTGAGGCGATCGATGCCAAGTGCAACCTCAATTGAATTTAATCAAGACATTATTCAAAATAAGCAGAGTAAAGGTATTGATGCAAGAAATTTAAAAAGGAAAGCAAGAATTAAAACTTTCTGATAAGGAGAAAATGTTTCAGTGAACATGCATGAGAAGGCTGATTGCTTTGTTTTATTTTTTAATCTACAAAACTATTAAAACAAATTAACTATACAAAACAAACAAACTAAATTAATTCTACTCCTATTCTAACCATATACATGAAAATGACTAGGTATAGTCATATTTCCAGTGTAGCCATTTTCTCATTTTAATTGCTGCATGTATGTACAGTTCAAATGTTAGTAATAAAAATACAAATCTAACTAAACTGAGGAAAATAAATCTGAAATCAGAATGTACAATTATTGTTAGCAACTTAATTAAAATCTCTTTCTCTTGAAATTTCCTTTCTAATTGAATACCAATTGGATCATAGAAATCTGGATGGATTTCTATTAAAAATTGGAAAATGTTCAAAGGAAGAGATAACAGGCCAAATTGTGAAGATGAGCTTTTAAATTCAAAGGCCTGGAAAGAATTGTTAGTATTATGTAAAAATGTTAAATTATTAACAATCTCCTTTGAGAGAAAAATTTCCAAATATTTTTCAAATGAATTAATGAAAAATGGATGGAAATCTTTCAAATGAAATGGAAAATTATTAATTAAATTGAATTGTTGGCCAGATTGCAAAAATACATTCTCTTGTCGACATTGCCTTTGAAAAAATAGAAGCTTTTGATGAAACATTAGCATTGATTGAAATTGAAATATTAATATCTTTTGATGCTCATGATTATAATATGAAACTTCAATTTCCCAATCGGGCAATGCATCAATTGAGTGTTTGATAGTAAGGTGTTCAATATGCCAGCGAAAAGTGTGAAAATTTTGCAAAATAAAATTAAAAAATAAATCTAAATTTAAACAAAATAACTGTGAAAGAAAAACTAAAATGAAATCACTATTTTTACAACTAATGTTACAACACAATTGGGATCGTTTTGAAATAATTTCATTTTCACAAGGATTGGCCAGAATTATGGAATTTGAGTAATTTTTAATTCCAACTTGTGAATTAGAAAATGAATTATGATTATGAGTAGGAATGAGAGCTTGATCACGATACGAATCATAAATTGGAAAGTTTTCTCGAATAATGAAATCATGAAGATAATTTGCTGCTCTAAAATGAGGATTGGTTGGGATAATTTCTAAATTGAAGCGTTCTTCATTCTCAGATGTTATTTGAATTTTATCATGAGGATTCTTTTTAGAAAAATTGAAATCAACATCCTCAATATCAGAGTAATCATCATAAATGACCTCACAAGATTCTCTAGAATTCCCTTCAATCTCATCCAATATATCCAAACAAGGAGGAACAAGAATTTCATGTTCATTAATGGAAAAAGAATGATCGTTAATTTCTTCTCTATCTTGATAAAAACTTAATAGTAATTCATTTAGATCAGCCTCTGTATTTTCTGAAATATCATTAATATCAAGAGGGGAAAAATTACCATTATTAAAAATATCTGGATAAAGGGAAAAATGTGAACCTGAAACAATGCATTTAAAACTGTCTCTGTTTGAGAACTCTTGTGCATTATGCTCATTGTAAATCTCGGATTCTAAATCATTCCGCTGTATGCTCATGTACTTTCTTGAGAAAGGGCGCCCATTTCTTTGTGATTTGACATTTATGCATCATGGAGGGAATTGAGGAGAAATTTGTACGACGGTTGTATTTTATTATTATGATCGATTCTTTGCTTATGATGATTTTCGATCGATTTTAAGATGAAAGCCGCAAGGTAATTTTAGTTCAAAGAATTTTTTCTCCAAAATTGCTGTTGTTGTCTTCTTGCATTTGATTAGAAATATTTTCCAAGTTTTGTGAAACCTCTTCATCACAATTTATTTGCACACCCAAATTGGAATTCTTTTTTATGTTAGAAGGGGGCGGAACAAAGCTTGAAATAATTTCATATGGATCGGGAATAGGAGGAAGAGAATAATTATGTTCAAACCAATCTAATGATTCTTCTTTCATGGGTTCATCTTTGACATTAAATTTTAAACAATTCAAATGAAGTCGAATATTAAAATCTCTAACAGACTCATTTTCATTTCGTATATATTCAATTTCATCACATACCTGATCATAATCATAGCGGTCAAATTTACAAATGAAAATTGTAACAAATTGATCCCAGTTGTGAATTGAGGCAACCGGAAGAGTTCGACACCAATTTCTGGCTTTTGCCGCAAATGTGAGAGTAAAAATTCTGCATAAGATGCCTTCATCAATTCCTTGAAAATCATAATTTGAAACATTTTGAATAAATGACTGGACATAAATTCCTGGAGAAAAGAATTTTCTTACCATCCATTTACACGGACAAAGAGTCTTACCACTTCGGGAGGAGTATTGGAAGATGCACGTCCATGGATACAACTCCAAATTGGAAGTTTAAAAAGAACCATCGTGATTAAATAAAATGTTAAAATTGAAAAGACTCCAACAGACAAAAAGTTTCAGGCCCTCCTTCTAGCGCCAAAAATGTTGAAGCCTCGAAAATCGCTGTTACAACATTGGGGGATAACCACCTGGTCCGGACCTTAATACAGCTCCTTTTCCGTTTATGATAGTGGCTCCGACTGGTTTAACTAGGTCCAGTTACCTTTTCCCTATCGCTATTGGTTTACGATGTATCGTTAAATACCAATAGACAGGGATATCAGATCAATTCTTCTTGCTGATCAGTGAAGGTATTATAGACGATTTGGGTTGACGGACCACAAGTTAAGACTTTACCTCTTGAGCAAAGGACTTAAGAAATGTAGAATTTAATCTAATTGCAAACTTATTCTATAATGCAGAAAAAAAAGAAACTAATCTAAATCCTATCTCAATCAGGTAGATGAAAATCTAACTTCGTCAGGCAAGATAATTAAATGATGAAATTAAATATGTTAGAAGCTTTAATTAATGTCAAACTAACGAATAAATTCATTAGCTCACATTTGTGAAGTACCAAAACACATTCTATTGGGATCATTTGACTAAAATAATAAATCAACAACATTCCGGAAGAAATTCACAAAAATTGATATCAATTATCATATCAGTCAAACTAATAATTAAACAATAACATGTGGAAGAAATTCACAACACATTAATATTTAATAAATCAGTGTTATAAGACAGATTTCTGAGAAATGGTTACTCAGAAATCAGATTTTAATTCATAAGAGCAGAGATACATAACAATTTGAGACAAATTATCCATATCAACAGAAATGTCAAAACATGAATAAAATGAAACAACAATTTTATTAAAATAAAAATGAAACTCGTATTTGATACAGAAATGCCAAAAATACCAGTTAATTGAATCTGCTTCTCTGATCCTGGTCTTTAACAACACTTTACATTACTTGAATTTCTGCTTTCAAGACTAGAGCTGCAGAAATGCAAGCTCTGCCCATCATGCATAATTCAAGATATAAAGAATAAACCCTCATTAATGTTCAGATCTGAAACTTTCTCTCTTCCCCATCTACAACTCTAAATTCCTATAACAGAAATGCTTTTAGAAATCTGGAATTGCAGAGGAGAGCAGCCCCGTTTACATTTTGCAATCTGCAATTTATAATCCTCCCAAAAGTATTTTTAGAAGAGAGTTTGTTGAAGAAAATCTGCCCAATCCAACTTTAATTGCTCAAAAATTCCAATCTTTAATTTCTGGAGTCTTCTCATTGATTGAAATCTTTTTCCTCAATATCCCTTATTGTTTTTCACATAAAAATTAAATGAATTAAGATGCAACAATAAAATCCAAATATTATTTCTAACATTAAAACAAATCCAATCAAATTCTATTTAAATAAATAAAAAGGAAATTTGAGATTTTTATTGATACTCGTAACGATCTTAATTAACCAAGGATATATTGATGCATGAATCTGCAATTTAGAAGAGGCTGGGCAAATGAAAATGAAGAAAACAAAACTCATAAAATTGATTTTATTTTTAGAAATTCGGAGCTTGATCTTCTGCCTGATTTTTGACCCAATAAATGATCAAATCTGTTATTGAAACCTCCTCAAAAATTTTCTCCTTGATTTTCTCTTTCCAATGAGCCGTCCTGGGCCTCATTTGGTTAAGTAAAACTCAATCTATGAGTCTCCAAAGTTGATAAGTCAAATCTGATATAAATCTGGAAATTCTATTGCTGGGCTAAAAAAATCAGATTTTTAATTAAAAATCTAATCCTAAATTATATTCTAATTATCTAAAAGTTAATCCTAATTTAATTGTTAATCATAAATTAAACTAATTAAATATTAATCTAACTAATTAATATTAATTAATTATTTATAAACCTATTAATCTAAATAATAAGTCAAATTAAATTAATTATATTCTACATATTAATTAATTTAATTAATTTAAAATTAATTATTTTAGATATTAAATATTAAATCTAATATTAAATTAAACTAAATTAACATTAAATTAATTTAAAACTAACCTAATACTAATGCTAACTTTAAACTAACACAAAACTAAAACTAACCTACCACTTAAACTAACCTACCTAAGACTAACGTATACTATTTACCACTAACTTTAATATTAGACTAACCTAAAAACTAACACTAATATAAAATTAATATTATATTAACATTTAACTAATATAAAATTAAACTAATACTACCCTTATGAAAAACTAATACTAACAAATTTTTAAAACAAACTAATATTCCCTTATGAAAAACTAAGTTAATGCTAACTTACCTAAGTCTTACCACTAACGTAATAGCTCATCGCATGAATGAATGCTATTCAATCGCATCGGGAGATTCGAGTCATCGCATCGGGATAATATAAGAGCTCATCGTACCGAATTAAATGTGGCTCAATCGGAGCTTTTAAAAGATACACCCGATGCATTTCTCCGATGCGATGAAATTTATTTATTTATTTATTTATTTTATGTTTTTATTTTTTATATATTTGTTTTTAATATAAAATTTTTTAATTTAATTAAATTAATTATATTCAATATAACAATTAATTTAATTAATTCAAAATTTAATGTTAAAAATTAGTTTTTTGTTTTTTAATTTTATTTGAGTGATGTTAAATTAGATTATGAATTTGTCTAAGATGATGATTTGCCTATCTAAATTACGTACCCACTTTGTTATTTAGGATTTTTCGGATTTTCGAGTTTTGATTTATTTGAAAATTGGAGTAAATTATCGGAATCCCGATGCTTTATGATTTGGTTGTATAAAAAAATGTTAGTAATAACAAATCTAGGGGTTAATATTTCTAAACTAAATGCATTATTAAACTCCGCATTTTTTTTAACCCAGCGACATAATTGTTATTATTCAAAGGAGTATTATTTACAACCGTTGGACCAAATGAGGCGAAACAAACGTCAATAGGAAGCTTATAAAAATCGATTTCAACCAAGCAATCAAAACAAGAATCTAAAGAAAATGAAAAATTAACAAAATCGTAAGATAATTGACTTAATAAAAATCCTAAAAGGTGCTTAGCCAAAATTTTTATAGAAAGGGTCCCCATTATTTGATGTGAACAAGTCTAAAATGGGGGGTTGTTGTACTGTACAACACGTAGTTATGTAGAATAGCGCAAAAGTGAAAATTGCGCAATAGCGCAAAAGCGCATATCGCAAAATCGCAAAATTTGAAAGAGCGCAAAAGATATTCATTAATCACTTCTGTTTTCTGCGCTATGCGATCTGCGACCAATGCGTTTGTTGTATAGGCTTTTAGGGTCGCATTATCGCAAAAGCGCAAAATCGCATTTTCAGCTTTTATAAAAGATATATACCATTTTTCTATGGATGTGCTATTTTGTTTCTTAAAGAGTAATTTTATTGTAATCTATCATAAACTTAAGTGTTTCTAAATTTTTCTAAGGGATTTCTATAAGTTTATGATAGAAAGTTTTATTTTGAAAAGGAAAACAACTTAATTGATTTTTTGGATTTTTTATCTAAGGGTCCCCATTTATTTAGTATAATTACTAATATTAACAAAGGGGGTTGTTACCGGTCACAACAATTGGCGATTCACCGAAAGAAACGTTTATCTCTCGAAAAAATAAGGTGAACATTCTATCTTTAGTAAGTAAATATTTTTGTGCATAATGAAAACTATCTTAGGATAATTCAACAAATGTAACTATGAAAAAGAAATAAAAATCATTTCATAATTTCTTTCTAATTCCTTAAGAATAAAAACATTTTGGGTTATCTCAAGCTTTGATTGGTGTTAATAATGAAGTAAGTGGATCTCTCCAAGTTTTGGTTTTTATAATATACTCTATTGCCATAGGTATTGCCTTCCGTCATGAAGAAACGTTCATAGTCTCGACAAGGTTACCTTTAAACCATTAACCATTCATTGTCCTAACCAACTAAAATTATGACTTTTTAAAAGATAAATTCATAAGACCTATTATCTCATGTTTTTGTATTTTATTTATTTTTATTTTAAGAGCCATTGTTCTGGTTTGCGCCCCGCTAATAACAATGCCATTCACCGGTTATAATTAAACCTAACAAGTCAAGCTTGTGATGAGACCCTTGTCTTATATTTATAAGCCATTACCCTGCTTTTGGTATGCAAGATTATAAATGCCGCTTATTACTCCTTATGAACATGGTAAGCCGGCTCGCAATGAGACCTCTTATCTCTTAAAATTTTCGTATAATTTCTTAGAATTACATTCTAAAAAATCACAACTTAAATGGATGGGGTGAAAAAGTTTTATCCTTAAGAATCAATGGATGACAATTTTCGTAGTTTTGAAGTTCCAAAACTTTGAAAAAATCTTTACTTTGATAGATAACCTTCTCTCGCTTAATAAACTTATGATGATTTACATTGTTCTCAAGTTTTCAAAAGATCATGTAAATGATTGAAATAATCTTTCAAAGTTTAACATCTTATTTTAAACTATTCAAAAACTATGATCATTACTTTTTAAAAATTCTTATTTACACAAAATAAATATTTATAATATTTTTCCGAAGAAATTTTCTTAAATAGTAAAAAATGTATCAATCGTAGACTCATAAACAACCTTTATTTGCAAAAGCAAAAACAATCAAAAACTTTGCGTAAAGAAATATGTACAAGCTTTAAGAAGGGGTTACCTCCTTATGACAAGAATTTCTTCAAGATAAGCCCATTTACAGAAGAGATTCTCTTACCCGTTAGATCTTGGAGTATGAATGTATTTGAGCTATATTCAACGATCCGAAATGGTCCAAGCCACATTTTCTAAATTTGGTATGTTTACCTTTTTCTTCGTGTGCTTTATCCCATTTCAAAATGAAATCACCAATTGACAAATTTTTTGAGCCGGTAGAACTTGCATCAAAAGAAGATTTGACAAGTAAGCTGTTGATGTTTTTCATGAGTAATTTTTGCTTTATCCCTATCTTCTTCTAATTTAAGGATTTGATCATATCTAGTTGACTGACGAAGAAGGATTTTCTTCAATAAACTCGCACTAGGGCTAATGATGGAAGAGTTAAATTTGATGGTATCACAACTTCTTTTCCATAAACCGGATTGAAAGGTGAAGTCTCTATTGAAGCTTTTTCAGTGATACGATCAGCCCATAACACAAAGATTAAAGATTTGTGCCAATTATTTTGATTTTGATCAACGTTCCTTTTAATAATTTTGATAAGGTTTTTATTAGTGGATTAAGCCAAACCATTACCTTGTGGATAATAATTTGCTAAATATTTTAATTTAAAACATCTTTTGACCGCTTATTCTATTAAACTATTTCCAGAGAATTAAGATGCATTATCAAAGACAAGAGCTTGAGGTACACCAAACCTCAAGCATGATGAATTGATCTATGAAATCAATAATTGCATCAGAATTGGCTACCTTCAACGGGATTGCCCTTACCCATTTTCTAAAGTAACCGCTGGGCGTAAGGATGTACTTGTGGTGTTTGGAAGAATGAGGCATTTTTCTCACCAATAATGTCAAGCCCCCATTGTTCGAATGGTTGTTCAATAGTTACTGGTTGCAAAGGAAAAGCTGGTTTCCTTTGTCTTCCACTTGTAGTTTGACAAATTTGGCACTTCCTTACATAATCATGCGTATCTTTAAAAAGGGTAGGCCAGTAATAACCAGCACGAATTATTTTGTGAGCTATGGTATCACCTCCAAAATGACCTCCTGCTGGTCCATCATGCAACTCCTGCAAAACCTTTTCAGCTTCAGTCTTTTCAAGACATCTTAATAAAATTGAATCATAATTTTTCCTAAATAACACATTATCAATGATCTCATATTTAATAGCCTTTAACCTTAAAGCACGTTTACTCTTATAGCTGAGATTAGAAGGAGCATACCCATTTTTCAAGTAATAGATAAGATCAGCATACTGAGATCCAAAATTTGTAACATTTATCTGACTTACTTGAATATCTTGATTTGAATCTTGATTTTCTGGTATATTATGAGCTCCTGCCAATAATCTTCAAAAACCTTGTCTTCTAACAATATTAGCTGGTTTAATATCAATATCATATTCTTGCAAGGCTGTTACCCAGTTAGCTCTCTTTTCTCCTACTTCTTTTTGAATTAATAATTGCCTCACTACAGAGAATGGGACAATGATTTTTGTATGTGTTTTCAGGAGAAAAGGTTTGAAATGTTTGATTGATTTAAACACAGAAAAGGCTTTTTTTTCAACATCGGAATAATTAAGCTCAGCTCCTTGCAGATTTGAGCTAAAGAAAGAAATTGGTGCTTCTATTTCTTGATCATTGAGTTGTGTTAAAATGACTGCATATGATGTTTCAGTGGCCAGAGTATACAAAGTAAAATCTTTAGAAAAATCCGGGGTATTCAATGCTGGTGCATTAATGATCACTCGTTTGATTGAATCAAAAGCTTATTTTTCTTTATGCGCCCATTTGAATATTGAATTCTTCTTGATCATATTTTGCATAGGTAAAACAATTAAAGAAAAATCAGGAATAAATCTTTTAACAAAATTGATCTGTCCAAGAAATGATTGCATGGATTTTTTGTTATGTGGTAAAGAAATATCAGAAATTTCTTTCACTCTATCTGGATCAATATATATACCATCTTTTGACACAACAAATCCTAAGAGTTTCCCTTCATCTAAAGCAAAGAAGGATTTCTTTGGATTTAAGGAGATACCAAACCTTCTACATCTGCCTCAAAGGCTTATTTTTCTTTATGCATCCATTTGAATACTGAATTCTTCTTGATCATATTTTGCATAGGTAAAACAATAAAAGAAAAATCAGAAATAAATCTTTTAACAAAATTGATCTGTCCAAGAAATGATTGCATGGATTTTTTGTTATGAGGTAAAGAAATATTAGAAATTTCTTTCACTCTATCTAAATCAATATATATACCATCTTTTGACACAACAAATCCTAAGAGTTTTCCTTCATCTAAGGCAAAGAAAGATTTCTTTGGATTTAAGGAAATACCCAACCTTCTACATCTTTCAAATATTTGTTTTAAATCATGTAGATGATTGGCTCTCTTTTTTGAAAATATTGTTATGTCATCAAGATAAGTAACAACTGATTTATTGATCAGACCTTTAAATGCTATGTCCATGGCTCTTTGAAAAGTTGCTCCTGCATTTATTAGACCAAAAGACATTTTCTGATAAGCATGAGTTCCCCATTTTGTTTTGAAAGTTGTTTTTAGTCTGTCATCTGGATGAACTAAAACTTGATTATAGCCCGAAAATCCATCGAGAAAAGACATAAGCTCAGAGCCAGCTACCTTTTGAAGTATCTGTTCCATGGTTGGCAATGGGAAATTGTCTTTTAAACATGCCTTGTTTAAATTTTTGAAATCAATACAGATTCTTATATCACCATTCTTCTTCCTTACAGGTACCATATTGCAAACCGAATTGGAGTGCCTCACTGGAAAAATGATTTTGGCTTTTAGAAGTTTATTAAGTTCTGATTTGATTTGACCTTTGAGATTTGGATGGATCTTTCTCAACTTCTGTTGAACAGGTTTAATATCAGGAAGCATTGGAATTGTATGTTGAATAACCGAAGTATCATACGTTTTTAGATCATCATAATTCCAAACAAAAATGTTTTTATATTTGTTCAGCAGTTTAATGAACTCATTCCTTTCCTCTGGTGTTAAATTGAGTCCTAAGTTAACGTTTTGAGGTTTAGAATCAGAACCAAGATTTACTAATTCAAACTTCAAGGTAGAGCTTTGAAGTTTAGTATTGGTGACTTTCTTGAATCTGTCTTTAATGTCATATAAATCCTCTAATTTAACAACAGATTTTGGAATGGGGTTTTCATTACTTTTTGAAGCAATTTGTAAATCATGATCATCTTCGTCAATAATTTTCTCATCATATGATTTCTGTGAGGTCATGAAATTTATAATATCTTGATCATGATAGAATACTCTCCAATTTGTAACATTATCTGGGACAGATGGACGAAAAATCAATTCTACATAAAACCTATCAGGACTGCAATCTTCAGCAGGTAGGAGTTTAGATGCAACATTAGCTAACAAGTCAGCTGATGTATTCTGATTCCTAGGAATAGGAGAAATATTGAATGTTAAAAGATGAGTGGTGAGATCTTGTACTAGGGTTTGATAGTGTTTAAGATGTCCTGAAAGGCAATGAATAGTATTCCTAACTTGTTTTATGACAATTTCGAAATCACCAAAGACTTTCAAGTATTTAACATCTAACCCTATAACTTTATAAAGTCCTTGAACCAAGGCTTCATATTCTACGGTATTGTTAGTACACTCAAATTCTAACCTACATGACAGCATGGTTTTCTCCCCATCTGGATCAATTAAGATGCATCCAGCTCTAGCTCCATCACTAGACTTTGATTCATCAAAATATAACGACAAAAATAAAGATTTGTCTATTGGCTTATCTATAATTACATCACAAATATTTACAATTCTGGAAGAATCATATTGTGAAAAATTTTCTATCTGAGAAACAAAAGTATTTACAGAAAAAGGTGATTGAGGTGCTTCGAAGTTTCCAAGAAATGATTCAGCAGAATAACCTCCAAGAATATTGTTGTTGAATGCTACAGGCTCATTAGGTTGTTCGAATTCAGTGACAGTGTGCGTCAAATGTTTTTCTCGTTCGATTTTGATTTGATTTGGTTTTCCTTTTTAGGGAAGCCACATATGTGAATAATTAGTCGAGATATAACCATTAAGTTTCGCAAACCAGTCCCTGCTCAAGATTAATCCATATAATTCAGGAATATCAACAATCAGAATATCAATTCTTTGGACAATCCTAGGATCAGAAGCTAATCTGATAGTAACTGAATTAATTTATCCTACAAATTGAACCTTAGAGCGATCCAATTGGACGATATGAACTGCTGATTTTTGTGGTTCGATATTCAATTTGGCACAGACAGAAGTAGGCATTATATTGGAGGAAGCTCTAGAATCAATAAAACAATTGTGCAGATTTTTATTGTACATCTCATAAGTCAAAAGAAAAGGAGGAGTTTGAGAATTTGACTTTTCCCCAATGAGCACAGTATCAGTAGCATCTACCTTATTTGGTGGCTTACCAGTTCCTCTCGCTGCTTTTGCAACTACACCGCTTGGTAAAGGAGCAATTGGTGTAGCGTTTAATTCTTTCAATAACAACTTTTGCTGGTGTTTTAGTTTGCTGAGTTCATGTAAGGAAATGTTAGCTTTGATCTTTTTCATGTTCTCGACAATGTTGTATTCCATAGAATCTGACACTACTAAAGTCTTTGCTGTTGATGTAGGAGGATTAGAAGAGGATGGCTGATTTTGAGTAGGTAATGGAGAAGTTTTCTTTACAGGGGATTTGTCTTTGGTACTTGGAGTTGTAATTTTCTTTTTAGGAACTGTTTGCACTGGTTCCGCTGTGGATTTACTCCTAGTACTTATAGGCATAGCTTCTTCACTATCAGAATTAGGGAGAATAAAATCCCACATTCCATTCAATTCAGCTATTTCTTCATTTTCATTTTCTTCCTCTGATACTATAGATATATCTTCTTATTCTTCCTCTTCTTCTGATTCTGCATTAGAGATTGCATTAGGAGGTTTAGATTCAACTTGGTTTCTTCTAAAATTTCAAAATGGTTTCTTGGTAGAAGTTTCAGCCACTTGTTTTTTAATTTCAAGCATTTCATTGGACATGGTTTTAAGAACTTTCTGTAAACCTTCCATGTCATATGGATCTTTGGCCTTTTTCTTTGAATCATCTTTGAAGCTAACTTTCTTTGATTTCCTTTCCTCGATAGCATTTTTCTTTTCCAGAGAAGTAATTCGTTTTTCCACTGCAATAGCTTCTTTCATATTCTCAGCTAATGTAGGCTTTGCAGCTCTGTCCACGAAAATTGCTATGTTTGAGGGTAAGGCAATTATGTACCATTCAATTCTGACTTGTTCACTGGGCTGTGAATCTGTGTGAATTTTGTTCAAGAGTTTGTTGAATCTAGCATTGAATTCTTTAATGGGTTCCTTGGGTTCAATCTTCAAATTTGAGAGGTCATTGAGTAAAGTTGCTATTGATCGGTCATCTCCAAATTTGGTTAAAAAATGATCTGCAAAAATGTCCCAACTTGTTATGGATCCTGATGGTAATGAAAAGTACCATGATCCTGCTACTCCCTGGAGAGTATAAGGGAATAATCTAACTACAACATCTTCATGTATGACTCCATTCAAATTAATAGCCAACATAAAGTTATTGATAGGTTCTTCAGCTTGAATGTTAAGATTTGGGCTAAACTTTGGAAGCCATTTTCCAGGATTGTCTGGTAAATCATGTAAAGGTGCAGCCATGTTGACTACCCCTGGAGTAGACCATGGTCTCTGTGCCATTATTGGAACAAATATCGGAGGGATAGTAGAAAATGGTGGTGTTTGAATAGAAATTGTTGGAATAGATGATGTTGAGATTAATGATGATTGAGGAGATGATGTACTTTGTTGAGAAGGGATTTCGGAAACAGGTATTTGAATATTAGATGTTGAACTTATATCACTTACTGATTCCGATTGAGTTTTTCTTGTCTTGACTCTACTAGGTAAAGGGAATTCTTTCGGAGAAATACCAATTTTTTCACTTTGAAGCCTAGTAAGAGGTTTTGAAGAAACAAATTTTGAAGTTACACTACCTTCAGATATTTCAGACTCTTCTAGAGATAATGAGAATCCTTTCAATTTATGAATTAAATCTTGAACTTTGGGAGACTCAGGATGTTGATTGTCTGAATGTTTTGAGATTTTGGTAGTGGGTGTCTGAATATTTTCTGCAATTTCTTCTCTAGGATTTTGAATTTCAGAAGAAATTGAAGAAGTTAATGAGGGTTTTTTTCTCTCAGAATGGCTTATGGATAAATATTTACTTGCCATTCATAGCTCATGCCCTCTTTCTAGCACCAAAAATGTTGAAGCCTAGAAAATCTCTGCTTCAAACATCGGGGAAAACCACCCGGTCGGGACCTTAAGACAACTCCTTTTCCGTTTGGAATGGTGGCTCCGACTGGATTTAAAGGACCAGTTTCCTTATAACTAAGTGGATTGTTTTGGATGGGTGGAAATGGGACTAAATTAACTGAAATAAAACTATCTAATTTAAACTAAATACTGATAAATAAATTCTAACACTAACCCGGGTAATTATATGTGAATACAACTTAAGATTGTTCCAATTCAACAATAACCATGGAAATGTATTATTATTTAAATTGAAATGTGCAGAAACAAATAAAGATAACTCTGTTTAAGAAATTAAACAGAGTTGTATTAGCATATTGCATTCATCATTGTATACCATCTACATATACTTATGAAAGATAACGTTTCAATTATACTCAGAAATGATATATAAAAGGAATCGTTGTGAAAACAAATATATATATAAATGATAGCAATTTTAAATCGAATATCATAAGACAAAAGAAATCAACAGTGAACAGATAGAAATACCTTGTTCATCTTGAAGACTTTCAAATGCAATCTAATACTCTAATCCAGTAACTCTGATGAAAAATCAAATTCCAAGGTACAAAAATGCAACACTTCAAAGATAATTCCGCATGAAAATCACCAGATGTGATCCTTTTTAAAAATATATAAGACAGTGAAGTACAGAAATGCAATCTCCAAGTCAAAAAATATTAAGATCCAGGACCCCTCTCTAAATGCATGAGAAGGGTTTAAATAATACTTAACTAAATCTAAAAATAGTTTATTACAAAAATTAAGGATTCGGTTCAATGACCATCCTTTTCCTAGGCTAAAATACAGTGAAATTAAAACTAAATCTATCTATCTATGAACTTGATCTTTAAACTTGCAGGCATCTAGCATAGTTTTGAGAAGATGTGGTTGACCGACTTCAGAATTCAACTGTCCTGAAAAGACAGAGTCGGCAAGCGTAGGAGCAATCTTCTCTGTAACATTGATGATACTATTAAGCGCACTGTGCTGACTATGTGGCTTCACCAAGTACATCCAGTATGAGTCCCAATTCAATCTTGTCAGCCCTTGGATAGATTTTGCTCTTTCTTCTGCCTTTTGCCTCCATTCTATTTGCAGCTGATTTTCCAGTGGGAGATATCCTGGAACAGTTTCTGGAATCAAGTTAGGTTTGTGTAAATTATCATTTACACAATCAGTGAGAGTGTTTGCCACTGTAGCTGCCTCCTCTGCTACCTTTTCTGCCCTTCTGATTTGTGCATCCTAGTTATTGGAGTTTTTTGTTCTGTTATCAATTTTGCAATTTCATCTTGATTTTGCTTCACCATTTTCTCATATCATACTTCTAGCCAAAGTAGTTTCTTTTAATCGATTTGTCCTTTCGCAGAAGTTTTCCTTTGTGCCGAACACGCTCCACATCTTTTTCCTTGCTCAGCATTAAGTGCCTTGAATTTGGTCAATGTTTCCTTGTTTTGTCTTATAGTTATTTCAAGTCTCTACGACTCCCGTCTTTTCTCAAGAAGAGATTTATGTTTCTCTGAGAATTCCTGACCTCCAACAGCTTCTTCAGTAATTTTTAAAAATTTCTATAGAGGCTAATTTTGGAAAACTTACATACCTTATCTTATGGTAGAAACTATGTCAATTTGCCCACTTGGACATTTGAACTTGTGAACAGCGTCTGAAACATCCTTTTTTGGTACTGTCCAATCGTGTTTTATTTTCTTCAATGGTTCATCTCTTTTGGTCCATTCCTGTGTGCATTCTGACAAATTCACATGTTCTCTGGAAAATTCTTCCATAAATTTCTTATTATAAGTCGCCTGAAGTTCTGGCAATTTATATATCAGCTTCACGTCTTCCGTGGTGAACGACCCGATTAGCTCTTCAGATGGCGTTCTAAATTGCCTGTCTGAAATATCAGTGTTGTCCAGCACCCATCTCACTATGTCTGTATATGGGGGAATCCTTGGCCTTGCCGCTATTCTATGCAGAAATGAGCAAGACAGTTCTCTAAGGGTTGCCTCGGATGTATTACTAGAACTTGCTGTAGCTACAACTTTCATCACCACAGGGTTTTCTTCCTCTAGTAGATTATACATTCCTTCCCAAGTGGATATACCGGCATCCTTATTACAAGCGGTGTCTGCATACAGCGAAGACATTTCTTTTTTTTCGGAACTCGAGCTCTTCTCCTTCTTACCCATAGTGTTTAGTGGAAGCTTTGTATAGACATTTGCTCCTTCGTGCTTGCGTTTTACGAGTAAATTAGAGTAATGGCGTAAGAAAGGTGATGAGACTGTTTCAAATGTGAAAGTGGATGAAATATAATATTTTAATCGTGAAACGACTTTCAATTCAAACACAATCTCATTTACCATTAATTTTCAATCCAATCATTTAATTTAATCATTAAAGCGCATAACAGATTTGATATATGGGAATATTTCCTTGGGATAGCGCGTTTACATGAATCTGTGACATTGCGATCTACGATTTTCTGCGCAATATCGCAATGTCGCAATATCGCAAAATGAAGTCATCGTAGTTATGTAGAATACCGCAAAAGTGAAAATTGCGCAATAGCGGAAAAGCGCATATCGCAAAATTGCAAAATTGAAAAGAGCGCAAAAGATATTCATTAATCACTTTTGTTTTCTGTGCTATGCGATCTGCGACCAATGCGTTTGTTGTATAGGCTTTTAGGGTCGCATTATCACAAAAGCACAAAATCGCATTTTAAGTTTTATAAAAGATATATACCATTTTGCTATGGATGTGCTATTTTGTTTAAAGAGCAATTTTATTGTAATCTATCATAAAATTAAGCATTTCTTAATGTTATTTCTAAGGGATTTCTATAAGTTTATGATAGAAAGTTTTATTTGAAAAGGAAAACAAATCCTAATTGATTTTTTGGATTTTTTAACTAAGGGTCCCCATTTATTTAGTGTCATTACTAATATTAAATAAAAGGGGGGATTTTTTAACTAAGGGTCCCACAATACAAGATTTTGTTACCCTTGGTTCTTTTGATCATAAAGTGCTGCATATAAATTTATATATATACTTTGGACCTTTGTGTATAAGGTGCAATGTATGTAACATGCTGCATATATATAAGATTTTGCTTCTACTTTAATGTATCCTCTAGCTGGGGTAATGATTCTCGGAATTTTATGTAGGTGGGGTCCCAGGTTCTATTGTTCACCCTTGTCAATTAAACATTATATACATTATGTGAGCATTATATAATGTATATCCACATTATATACATTTCTATAGGTTTTCACCCTTTGTACCATTTCATTCAAATCATCACTCAACTTTAATACAAACCCAACGCGACATTTTACTACTAAATGCTTCGTTCCATTTCCCTCAGGGTTCCGTCTCTGCTACCATCATTTCACTATTTGTTAACGGCTCTGCCTCTGCCCCTGCTACTTGATGATTTTATCTCTTCCTCTGTATTCTCTGCCTCCCCCTCTACTGCTCTGTCTCCTTTCTCTATCTTCGTGTCCTCTGCTGCTCGACCATTTTATTTCAACAGTCTTCTTCTGCCTGTATCCTTTACCATCTATGCTCTGTCTCCTTTCTCTATCTCTGTGTCCTCTGTTGCTTGACTGTTTTATTTCAACAGTCTTCTTCCGCCTGTCTCGTTTGCCATCTATGTGGTCTCCTTTGCTATACTTTGCTTCTTTTTCTGTCTTTGTAACTAAAATTTCCTCTATTCTTCGCATGCTCCCTATAAACTTTCCCTCTGTCTCTGCTCCCTCCTTTGCCATCAATGACAATATTTCCAACAGTCTCCCCCTTTAGCATTGATGGCAATACACTTCCTTTTTTTTCCTTTTAGGACCCTTCCTTTTCTTGCTTGCTCTTCCTCCCCCTTTGACATCAATGGAAAGGGGTTGCTCATTTTTTTTTTTGGTGTGCTTTTAACTCTCGCCTATGTTGCACTGATCTTGAGGACCTGTTTCAAGGTTTCCTTGCTAACTGTTCTCCCCCTGGAATGATATTTTCGTTTCTGTTCTCCCCTTGAAACTATGTTTTCTCTTCATATCAGAGAGTAGCATCTACAGATACTACCCCTAGTCTATCTCTCAAATACTCAAATGGTTCTCTTGCAAGAGGTTTGGTAAATATATCTGCTATTTGTTCTTTGTTGGCACATACTCCAGCTTCACTACTTTCTTAGCTACTTGTTCTCAGAGAAAATGATACTTGATTGGGATATGTTTAGTTTTTGAATGAAGTACAAGATTTTTTGATATGCTTATATCACTTGTATTATCACATTTTATAGAGATAGGTTCATCAATGCCTACCTTCATGTATTGGAGGGTTTTCTTCATCCACATGACTTGTGTGCAGCATGCTGCTGCTACGATGTATGCTGCTTCTGCTGTAGATAGAGAAATAGATGTTTGTTTCTTGCTTATCCATGCCACCAAAATTTCTCCTAGATAGAATGCTCCTCCACTTGTGCTTTTCCTGTCACCCACACAGCTGGCCCAATCTGCATCTGTGTATGTTGTCAAAGTGAAGCTTTTTCCTTTTGGATACCATAGCCCAAACTGTATTGTTCCTTGTAGATATCTAAATATTCTTTTGACTGCTAGAAGATGATTTTGCCTAGGTGCTGCTTGATATGTAGCCACAAGTACTACTGCTAGCATGATGTCTGGTCTTGATGTTGTCAGGTACAGTAGACTTCCTATCATGGATTTGTAGAGTCTTTGATCTATATCAGCAGATCCATCATCAGCACATATCTTGCATCTCGTGATCATGGGAGTTGACACAGGTTTGCAGTCTTCCATTTTGAACTTTTTCAACATTTATTTTAAGTATTTTTCTTGTGAGATGAATGTACCTGTGTTCTTTTGCTTAATTTGAAGTCCTAGATAAAAACTGAGCTCGCCAATCATGGACATCTCAAACTCTAATTTCATCTCCTCGGCAAACCCTTTTGCTAGCTCATCTCTGTTGCTTCCAAACATAATATCATCAACATATACTAAAATGATCAGGAGTTCATTTTCATGGGCTTTTATTTATAGATTGCTATCTGCTCCACCTCTCTTAAAGCCTTGTCTTTACAAATACTTATCCAGTATTGAGTACCAAGCACGAGGAGCTTGTTTCAATCCATATAGAGCCTTCTTTAGTTTACACACATAGTCTTCTTTGTATATTAAAGATAATCCTTCTGGTTGTTCCATGTAGACTTCTTCTTCTAGATCTCCATTCAGAAATGCAGATTTCACATCCATTTTATATATCTTGAAGTCTTGGTAGCATGCAAAGGCTATAAAAATTCTGATAGCTTCCATTCTGGCTACAGGGGCAAATGTTTCATCGTAATCCAGTCCTTTGATTTGTGAATATCCTTTGCAGACAAGTTTGGCTTTATTATTAATTACCTGTCCTTGCTCATTCATTTTATTTTTGAATACCCATTTTGAGCCTATGACATTTTTCTCAGTGGGTCTAGGAACTAGTTCCCGGGTATTGTTTTTCCCAATTTGGTCCAATTCTTCATTCATAGCATTCACCCAAGACTTGTCCTTGCTGGCTTCTTCAAATTTCTTTAGCTCTATTTGTGATAGCATGGCTATGTATACCTCTTCTGTCTGTTCAGTGAGGTGCCTTCTTGTCTGGACCCCTGCTCTCTTGTCTCCAATGATATGATCTTCAGGATGGTTCTTCTGAGTGTATCCTGAACGGGCTTTCGAGCTCAGTTCTGCATCTTCTATTGTCTTGCTAGTTTCATCATCATCTTGGTTTTCTTCTTCATGACTGTCTGATGGACTGCTGCAGTCTGTATCTCTTGTATTGTCTAGAAGTTCTTCATCAAATCTCACGTCAATGATTTCTACTATTTTTCGAAGAGTCTTGTTGTAGCACCTGTACCCTTTACTTTTGGAGGCATATCCTAGAAATATCCCTTCATCAGCTCTTGCATCAAATTTCCCAAGATTTTCATCATTATTCTTTATGTAAAACTTGCTTCCAAAGATTCTGAAATGTTTGATTGAGGCTGGTTTCCCATGCCATAGTTCATAGGGAGTCTTGTCACTGCTTGGCCTTAAGTGAGCTTTATTAAGGATATTCACCGTTGTGTGTACTACTTCTACCCAGAAGGTTTGAGGAATTTTACTCTCTTGCATCATGGCTCTGGCAATTTGTTGAACAGATTTGTTTTGTCTCTCTGCTACTCCATTCTACTGAGGTGTCCCTGCAATAGTAAATTGTTGTTTTATGGCATATTCTTTGCATAGATCTGCAAAGTCATAATCTGTGAATTCACCTCCTCTGTCCGATCTGATGCATTTTAGCTTGCATCCTGTTTGATTTTCTTCTAATGATTTGAATATTTTGAATTTTTCCAGAGCTTCTGATTTATTATTGAGAAATGCAACCCATGTCATTATGGAGAAATCATCTATTATCAGCATGAAGTAGGATTCTCCACTTGGTGTTTTAGTTCTTACAGGTCCACATAGATCCATGTGCACAAGCTGGAGTGGTCTTCTTGTTGATAACTCATCTTTGGCCTTAAAGGATGTGCGGGTCTGTTTACCCAATTGACAAGATTTTCATATGGTATTAGAAGGCATTTTTATTTCTGGCATGTCTTTGACTAGTTTCTTCTTTCTCAGTCTGATGATATGATCGAAGCTGAGATGTCCCAATCTCCTATGCCATAACCATGACTCCTCAAGTTTGATAAGATGGCATGCTTCATCTTCCTCTTTCACGATGTAAACATTGCTCTCTATTCGAACACCTTTGAGCAGAGTCTTACTTGTGGTGCTTGATCTGACTTCACAGTCTTGTGCTCTGAAAAGAACTTCACAGCCTTTATCACACATTTGACTGACACTCATCAAATTTGCTTTCAGCCCATCTACAAATAGTACATCTTGGGCCTTACCTCTACCATTATCTAAGCTAACTGAGCCCTTTCCCTTGATTTTTCCTGATTTATCATTTCCAAAAGTAACATTACCAATTTTTTTTTCATCAAAAGTTATAAATTTTCTCCTGTCTCCAGTCATATGTTTTGAGCAGCCACTGTCCAGATACCATTGGCTTTTAAGATCTTGAGCAGTTAGAGCCAGGTCACACTTATTCACCTTCTTTTTCCACTGGAAGCATCCTTTTTTTTTGGTATATTTTGTGAGACGATGAATCACATCCTTTCAGAGGACATTTGGAAGGCATATGTCCAACTTGATTGCATACAAAACATTTGATCGCAATTTTTGCAGAATTGTGAGTATGGACAAAATTTATTTGATTCATAAACCTCCTTCAGGTGTTGAATATCAATCTTTGTCCATACTTTCTACATTCAATAATTTTATGGCAAAATTCCTTACAATAAAAACAGTAACCATAGAAATTATTTGCATACCTGATGTAAGGTTGTCTTCTCCATTTGTTTTCTTGAGATAGTCTCTTCACTGTTTGCATATTTTTCTTGTTTGAATCACTCCTCCTTGCATGACAGTATGCAGCAATGTGTCCCAGTTTGTGGTAGACATAATAGGTGGAATTTTTCATAGGAGGGAAGAATATCCATTGATGGCCTCCAAATTTGACATACTCAGGGGTATATGAATATTTTTCTGTTGTTTGAGTATTTCTTTCATTCTTTGTTATTAGAGGATTTTTATGGGTTCTGTCTCCCTCCTTACAAGTTTCTTCTTTTGTAGGAATTATTTGAGCTGCTTCATCATCCTTTTTTTCTTTTACAAAAATAATCTCTTAGTTTTCTTTTTCTTTGCTTTTACTTGATTCTCCTTCATAGCCTATTCCAGTTTTTATCATAGGAGATCTTTGAGCAGCCAGAATTTCGTTCAAATTAATAGAGCTTGTTGTTTGAGAAGAATTTATTGCCACTTTCCTTTGAGCATTTTCTAATTTCTTCCTGAGACATACTACTTCTTCTTCCAACTTCACTTGTTCCTAAGTTTTGTCCTTGATTTGCTTAAGTAACATGTCCTCTATCTTCTTGGCTTCTTCAAGCTCTATCTTTAGCTGCATAAGGACTTCTGAATTTTGTTCTTCTCGTACAAACTCGAGGAGAATGTCCTTTTGTTTTCTGCATTTCAGCTTGAGTCTATCAATCTCTTCTAGATCACTTCTTAGCTCCCCCTCAAGGCCGACTTCACCTTCTTCTTCTTCATCTTCTAGCAGGAGACCTTCAAGTTCTTCTATGGCCATCAATAAAAATTCAGAGGTTCCTTCTTCACTTGAAGGTTCATCTGAGTCTTCGAATGCACTACTGTCTTGTTGAGCATAAAAGGATTTTCTGCTGAACTTCTTTCCTTTCTGCCAGTTTTTTGATGCATTTTCCTCTGATTCTTGAGCCTGATTCCTTACTTTCTTGTGAGGAAACTTAGCAGCATAGTGTCCAACTCTTCCACAGTTAAAGCATTTGAAGGAAAGTTTACCTTTGTATTTACTCGAGCCTCTATCCAGTTTCTTGACAAATTTAGCCTCTTCTTCATCCGAGCAAGAGCATATGTCTTCCTTTTCCTCTTTCTTCTTTTCTGGTTTAAAGGCTGCCTCCCTCGTACTTGGCTTCTTCTGTGGGAGCCTCATATCATATGCTGTTAAATTTCCAAGTAGCTGGTTCATGGTCAAGGTTTCCTAATCAGCTGTTTCTTCTATTACAGATTCCTTGGGGTTAAAACTGGGTGGAAGAGATCTTAGAATATTTTGTACAATTACAACTTCTTTTATGGTTTCTCCTAGAGCCTTCACGTTATTTACTATTTCTGCAACCCTTATAAAGAAGCTGGCAATGTCTTCATCATCATTCATTTTTAAGTTCTCAAACTAGGCTTTATAGAATTGAATTTTGGCGGTATTTACCTTCTTGTCTCCCTCATGGATATTCTCTAGGGTATCCCACATCTCTATGGCAGTGTCTTTGTGCATTACTTTGATAAAATATGCCTCACACAATCCATTTAAGATGGCATTCATGGCTTTTATGTTAGCTAAAAAATCTTGTTTGGTTTCTTTCTCTGAGTCAGTTTTCTTTGGGGCATATCCTAATTCCACAGCAGCCCAAAATTCTATTCCTAGAGACATTATGTATGTCCTCCTTCTGATTTTCCAGAAGGCATAATTTACACCAGTGAAAAAAGGGGCTTTTATTGGTTGAGCATCCTTCTTTACTTGCCATCCTGGGAACCTAGGATCTCCTTTCAGTTGTTAAACTGATGCAAAAGGAACCTGCTCTGATACCAATTGTTGAATCTTTGGTTAAACTGAGAGGCGAGGGGGGGGGGGGGTGGTGAATCAGTTTAACACATGTCTGAGATTTTTAAATTTTCTTCAAACTTATTTACAACTTAATATGTGAATAGTCTTAAAATGTTGCAGCTAGTATTAAATTAATGTGATAATAGCCTTATTGTGAGAGTAGCAAACAATTAAATAGATTGAGTGGATCATATCAACATATAAGCAACACATAGAGACAACAGATGTAAGTGGAAACCCATGAAGGGAGAAAACCACATATTATTATTGTTTTGATGCAAAGGCAAGCTCCAACTCCCTCTCACCACTGTTTTTCTGCAGGCACCAACCTACAGGAGGCTCCAACCTCAGTCAGCTACAACTGATATCTATCAAGCTCCAACTTGATAGGGAAGCTCCAAATTCCTCAAATTTTCAAAAGAAACATTTGCTCATTTGCCTAAGATATCAGCTCTGTTCTGTAGCATCTCTTTCTACTTCTCTCTTCTTTATCTTCTCTGCCTCAATCTTCTATACTTTGCATTCTCTATCTCTACTCTCTCTTCCCTACCCTATGCATATCAAGATGATATTACTTATAGAGAATTCCTGATGACGGTTTTTTTTTCCACTAGGAATTCAAAATGGCTAGTCATACCTCTTGGTCTTCAGCCTTCTCATTTCTTCTCAGCTCACTCAGAAAAATATAACTGTAGGTACTAATGTCAATTTTATAGTGGGAATTTTGTTCTCATCCTGGAGACTTGCCAATGCATCACAACAATATAAATCAATTAAAAAAATTTAAATTCAATTACAATTAAAACTCCAGCTCACTCATTCAGCCTCTTCGTTCATTGCGCTTGTATTTTCTGTGACTATGTTTGGCCCTTTTGGTTCTGATTGATTTCCTGCTTACTGTCGTAGTGTAACTTCCATACATATGTAACTGCCCTTTTCATACATCACAATTTAAATCTCTACATGATAAGAATTTTCTTTACCATATAAACTACCGTGTTCAATATAACAATAAAGAATAATTTTTAATACATAAAAATGCCCTTACAGGCCCACTCACTGAACTTGTTCTATCTTCCGATGCGATGCATTACTGTCCACATATTGGAAATGTGTATGTATCGATATATATATATGTGCCGCGGTGCTTTCCTTTCCTCTTTAGCTTTGGATTAATTTACTTGGAGAAAACCTGTTCTTAGTCTTATCTTTGGATGGACCCCACATGCCAGCTATTCTCCACTTGTCTATTTCAATCGCAATCGCAACATTCACAATACTCCTACGATTTGGTCTTTTGATTTCTGCCGATGCGATTAGCAAAGGCCCACCATATAGTCAGTTGAATCATCTCTGCCGTCCATCCCTTGGTGAATCTAACAGCTCTCATCCAATCGCTAAGTCGTAATCGTAACTTTCAGTTTGTCAATACTCTTTTACCTCCGATGCTATCAATTACTTTACATTTCTCTGTGTCGATGCAATGGGTTGTTCCGATGTGATATAACACTGTTCACTTCATAGTGCCGATGCTATGAATCACTTTTTGAGTTCTTCCAATTGCGATTAATCGCAATCGCAACTTGCATTTGCATGTTTCGATGCACTGGTCCTTCTCTGATGCGATGAAACACTGTTTTCTGGAACTCAACCAGATATGAATCATATTTTATAAGCCCATAGGGTCTGGAACTTCATTGCAATCACAATCTTTTAACATAGTGCTCCGACGTTCTGATTCTTTCCGATGCGATGGCCTATTTTAATGCCAGAACTTAAACATGTTTGAATCATATTTCATATACCCATCGGGTCTAGAACTCAATCGAAATCACAATATTTTGATAACACGTTCCGTTACTCACTTTTCTCCGATGCGATTGGATGAGGGTGCCACAATACAAGATTTTTTTACATTTGTTTATTTTGATCATGAAGTGCTCCATATAAATTTATATATATACTTTGGACCTTTGTGTAAAAGGTGCAATGTATGTAACGTGTTGCATATATATAAGCTTCTACTTCTTCTTTAATGTATCTTCCAGCTGGGGTAATGATTCTCGGAATTTTATGTAGGGGGGTCCCATGTTCTACAGTTCACCCTTGTCAGTTAAAAATTATATAAATTATGTGAGCATTATATAATTTATATCCACATTATATACATTGATATAGGTCCGCACCCTTTGTACCATTTCATTCCATGAAGAAAACAGTGAGGGAGGAGATGATGAACATCAGGGAGAAAATGATGAAGATGAGGGAGAGGATAATGAAGATGAGAGGGAGGATAATGAAGATGAGGGAGAAAATGATGAAGATGAGGAAGAAAGCATTGATGATCATGATAAAAACAGTAAGGGAGAGAGTGATGATGATGAAGAAAGAAGTGATGAAGATGGACATGGCCAAGAAGAAAGCAACAATGGCCAAGAGCAAAACATTCAAGGCAGTAGCACAGATGAGGATGTAGATGAATAAGAAAGTAGAGGTGGAAGCAGTGATAGAGATGATTTCAAAGGGAGCCAAAGAAATGGGTCTCATAATGAAGAAAAAGGCTCTAAAGACACAGAAACAGAGGAAACCTCTCAAGAAAAGGACAGTGGGCAAGAAAACAAATTTCTAGTCACTAAATCCCATGATGAGCTAACAAGTCGAGTCCGTGGGTCTTGTGAATGTGGAAATGACACTAAAAACACTACAATAGGAAGTGGCAAGGAAGCAATAGAAAGTCATGAAAGTGACAAAAATAACAAGGGCAACCCACAAACAAATTTTAAAATTGTTTTCAATAAGCAAGGAAATGATGACAAATGGCCAAGTAATGAAGACAATAAATAGGGAAGTGAAGAAGAAATCAGTCAAAGGAACTCATTTAATAAATAAGGGAATGCTTCTTGTAGTAATGAAAAGACCAATCAAGGTGCCTAGAGAATTGACGCTACAAAGAGTGTTAATAGTGATATTGACAATAAATACAGTGGACCTAAAGATCAAAATGAGGACAGTCATGAATGTAAAGAAATGACCAAGATAGGTGCCTTTAACAATGTAGAAACAAAACATGGCAGTTTTGAAAGTCCTGTTAGTGATGAAACCATGAAGGATGTTGAAAATGTTGATCAAAGGGACAACCCAGAGCAAGGTAGGGAGGATTTACACACAGAAAGCATTTTTCAAGGGGAAGACAGTCTTAAGATTGTAAATTATCAAAGTTTGCAAGTAGAGATTATGGCACCTTTCACCATCACTTATCAAAGATGAAGGAAGCATGTGTTTGCTACCTACAAAAGGAAAGGGGCCATGCCCTCCTCCTAAAAACCATTGAAGGAAACAGGAAAACAACAATTGAAAGAGGAAGAAGACAACCATGAGGAAGAAAGAGAATTTGAACTCATTCACATAGACAGGGATGAGGAAAATGAAACAAGGATAGTGAACTCCCTTCTACAATATTAGAATGCACAAATTAAAGACTTGGAGGTTGAGCTAGAAACATCAAAGGATCTCATTCATTTCCTGCAAGTGTAGAACAAATAAATGAGTGGCCAACTGGCCATCTATGAGACAAGGGTGCTAAAATATGGGAAAGAAGCTCAAAGGTTGCAAGTGCAGTTGGAGGAATACATGAGCACCTATGAGGATGATGATGAGGAATAAGGGCAAGCTAGAAAGAGTCCTAAGACTATGGGTCTTAGGAGAGAATTGGAAAAGCAAAAAGAGGAATAATCAACCCAAGCACAACAATTTCCCCTCACCGAACTTCTTGCCATGGAAATTGAGCATAACAAGGAAGCATGGTTTCACAAAGCCAATCTACATCTAGAGGCAAAATTGGAGAAGGCTAACAAATACTTGAGCTCGCAAAGAAGGATGACTGAGCATTCCAAATAGAGAAATCACTTTGCAAGGCAAAAGCCCAAAATTGGCCAGGATGAGGGCCCAAAACCAAATGATGAAAAAGAACAAGCTAGGCTTGGTAATCTGGCCCAAGTTTCTTTACAGGCCTCTAAAAACCCTTGAGGCACCTACATAGCAATTTTGGGGAGAATTGAACAATTTTTTGTTTTTTGCAAATTTTCAAGCCTAAGAACGCAGCACCCCCGGTGTTGTGCTTTTTCCTGGGGCATATTTAGAGGGATCAGCTTAATTTTTTGGATTCCCCATCATGAGAGGAGTATGCTCACCAGTTTTTAGCTCAATTATATTTGTTTTGGTCCCCAAAAAGGGTCAAAAACACCCAATTTTTCACTGTTCTGCCCTCTTTTTTCAGCAGGTGCTGCGCTCCTGACAATTTTGATTTTTTCCACTTTTTTGGAAACTTTAAAAGGTAATATTGTGGAAAAAAGGTAGATTGGGAAAGTATACATCCACATATTTCCAACAGGCCATCAGGGAGCCTTTTCTTAAATCAAGAAGGCCTCCAAAACTCTGTTGCAAAACGACATTTTTTGGTGCTGCGCTCCTACAAAATGTTCAAGTTTTTGAGACAGTATGCTACGTTCCTGTGTGTAACTGAGAAAATGTACATTAGGAAAGTTTCCTCATGTATATGAGAGCCTAAAAGTCAATTTTTTTACTATTTTAGTCTGGAAAATATATTTTGAGAGATATTTTGTGCCTTGGACCTTGTAAGGCCTCAAGGACAAGTTAGGATATTTGTTTTTGGCCAATAGGCTTCTAGATGCTCTAGTGAGCTCTCTTCCTCCTTTCTTGTTATATAAGCCATGAGAATTCATTATGAACATTCGAGACTTGATGTTTTATAGAGAAATACATGGTTTATGACCTTGGAGAAGATATTTTGGTTCTATGAAGTGAATGGATGGCTTGTGTGGCTTGATGTTGGAGAGGTTTTCTTGTAGGATTCCATAGCTTGGTGAATGGTGATGTTTTTATACCTTTTTAGTGTTTTATTGTCCTCATTTTGTTTTATTCTTCTTATTTTCTATATATTAGAAAAGTATAGGTTGAGATATGCTCATGCAAGCACCTCAAACGTCCTGTTTGCTATAGTTTTGATGTTTTATTCTTTTAGTTCATATTAAGGAATTCTTGACTGATCCTTAGGCCCACTAATAATTTTTATTTGTTTTATGAATGATTAGTATGCTAGCTTATAAATATGATTCATGGTATGCCCTGCTTATTTAAAGTTTTCAAAAACTTATTGTGAAGCTTTTCTATGGAATATTGATTGATTAGGTTAATAGAAAGAGGCCTTGTTTTGACCTTTCCCTTTTCCCATACTTATCAATTTTTTTCAGAGTTCCTAATAGTTTGATATATGCTATTTAGGAGTTACCTCTCAATATATTGAATTGTTTGTTTATTTTATGTGTTTTCTCAAAAATCTGAAGGTGGATTTGTAAAGTTAGGAGTTTTAATGCTTCTATGTATCACTGGATTGTTCCTCTTAGATGTTTATCAGTTTGAGTATTGTTCATAGAGATTAATGGTTTACCATACCTTGTGAGTTATTTCTTTTAAACTATATATGTTTAATATCTATTAGTTTTTCCAAAACTTAATGTTCATTACACCTCATCATCACTTAAGGATCCATTAACCTTGCTAAATTGGCCCTGCAATACACTCTACTTCATCATTTAGACACCCTAGACTTCATATGACCCCATAGCCCTATTGATTTGATATTCTCTCATTCCACCTATCCTACTTGATCATCTTACCCCAACCCAAAAAAAACAAGCAAATTACACATAACAACTAACCTAAAATCAATCATCCGTAGCGAACAAGTTCACATCCTTCGCACAATAGGGAGAGCCCTCTCTGAGTCCAGGAAGGCTAGGTCCTAGGACTTCAAAGACTGGTCTGATGTTACCCTATTGTTTTGTTAGCCAATCTGCCAAATCAAGGGACCCTAAGATAATGACGATCACATTGGGACGCTGAGTAAAAAACAAACTTAAACTTCCCTAAACATTTCAGAAGCCCTTAAAAAAACTATCTTGCGGATTTATCCTACCGCTCACTAACATAATGGTGATCACGGTGGGACATTGAGTCAAAAAAATCCTAGGTATCCCTTATGAATTCTCAAATCTCAGTCAAATCATAGAAAACTTAACTAATAGCCTAAGAGTAGAATCTAGCTTTTCACAATCCTAGAAAAATGACGACTCAGCTATATGACACTCTTATAAACCTTAGGGCTACATATAGAATCTTAGAAAAACCCCAAAACATTTTTAGATTGGCCTTTTGTCAGTATTGGTGGTGGACCATAGACACTTATCTTCAAACAACCAAAATACCCACTTGGAGACTCCACTTGCCTCCAGTAGGCCTTCTAAATTTTGCTAGAGTATCTATAGACTCCTATAGGACTGCATCAAAACAACCTTAGGAAATATAGAACCTTAGTCACACACAGTCTGAGTTTGATAGCACCTAGAGAGGTTAGCCTTCCAAAAGCATTCATAAACTTTCAACCTCTCTAAATTTTGAATTTTAAAACTGGCTTCACAAAGAATCAATACTAGATCTCACCCAGACCCAAACCCTCCTACTATAGTTGATGACCCAGAAAGAATTTTGTGGCAAACTTCTGAAACTGGAAACTTAGCTACCTACAGGATCATTCATAGAGCAAGCTCTGTACCTAAACATCTTATAGCATTGTAAGACCCCCAGTTTGACTTGCACCATACTAGAAACCTTTTCAGAACCAAGTCACAAAATAAAATCGACCACACCGATCTTGAGCTTATAAACTTGCAGTAGATTCCTAGAAGAGAAGATTCTCTTTCCACACCACCTAATCTACAACTTCTACATCACTTCAGCTCTTTCCACCCCAAGTCTTCTCAGAATCAGTTTACTGGTCCAAGTATTTCTGCCACACCCATTCACACCACCATTGTGCAAACCACTCCATCTCATATCACAAATCCTCTGCTTGTAAATCCACCATTAGCTCCCACCATGGCAGCATGGTATGCGCCCCTTGTGTTATCACAACCTTTGGTACCTTTTCCAAATGATTAGCAATCCATAATGCTACACTTCACGGAGGATGAATCCACTACTTCCCAGCATCATGTAGATAGAATGAATGATAATTTTGAGTACATGGAATTAGAAGAGGAAACCATGAAAATGAGAATGTTCGCCCAAATCCTAAAAGGAGAAGCTAAGAAATGGTTCAAAAGCCTAACTCCCAACAGTATTCATGATCTCCTTTCCCTTTACCAAACTTTCATAAAAAAATGGGAAATCAAGAAAAACCCTCTACAAATCCTCTCAGAATATAGCAACCTAAAAGAAACATGGGGGAAAGTGTCTAAGACTATTGCGCTAGGTTCAACTACCGCCTAGCATGAAACTCCCATTAGGCCTAGCCTTAGCTAAATTCCCAGAGGGTTTTGACCCCGACATGGCCTATCAACTAAGAGAAAGAGATCCCCTTACTTTAGAAGACATGTAAAAAGGAGCTATAAGAGTAGAGGCCAACTTAATTGAAAAAAGGGCTAGGCTAAGATTAGAAAACAGGGTTACATACAAAGATGACACCATGCCCTCCACCTCCTCATATGATTCCAAGATGGACAAACTTATTAGGACAATGGAAAGAATGATGGAAAGAATAAGCATAAACAAAAGAACACCCCCCTAGGGACAACCAAACAAATCCCCAAAACAGAAACCAGAATCAAAACTTTACCCAAAACAGACCAAGGGAAAATGATCAAAAAATCATACCACCCTTCCAAGATAACTATGTTGATGAAGGGGAAAGAGATATTGAACAACCAAATGAGAATCATCTAAACTTAATAGGCTCTGATAGTGAGGGTGAGGCTTTTCTCAAAAAATAAGAACAAGATTTCTTCTCCTCAAACCAAGATGAAACAAGCTATGAAGATTTTGAAGATCATGAGTTGGGATTAGAAAACACCATAAAATAAGTCCATAGGTAATATGATCTTAGGAGTAAGAAAAACCAAGACAACTCCAGGAAAAACAACTCAGACATTGTTGTTAAGAAAACTCCCAAAAAAATTCCTAAAGGAATAACAGACAATAACATAACCATGGCTAAGAAAGCTGATCCTAGCACAAGTAAAAATAGCCAATCAAGTATTGGTGCAAGCTATCCTATAACCTCTACTAATGGCCCTGAGAAAACTATAATTAACAAAGCCCCAAATCAAAACCAACTAATTAAAAATGTGGAGAAATTTATGGCTAATAAAACTGATGTAAATATGTCTAAAACTCAAGTACCTTTTAGTTTTGAAGGAGATATCGAAAAAATAAAAATAACCATCCCTCTCAATGAACTGGTAGCTTAGGATATGTACCACTCCCAAGTCTTGAAATTCTTGAACATAGGAAATGATACCAACACTCTGAATCTGACATATGATAAACTAGAGTTGTTGTTTGGACCTGAGGTAGATGGAAAATACTAGGAAGGAACCATTCGGGCATACTATGTTAGCCTAAAAATACATGAAAAAATCCTACATAATGCCATGCTAGACTCTGGTGCCTCTCACAACCTCATGCCAAAAGTAGTGATGGAAAGATTGGGCCTCGAAATAACCAGGCCCTACAAACATCTGTATTCCTTTGATTCAAGCAGGGTTAAATGCTTAGGAATGATCAAGGACTTATGTGTCAATCTGGCACACATCCCAGCTAAGAGCATAGTCATGGATATAATCATGGCTGACATTCCCCCCAAATATGGCATGCTCATGTCCTGATCTTGGGGAGCTAAGCTTCTGGAAAGCCTCCAACTTGACATGTTTTATGCTACCATCCCAATTTTTATCCGAACAAGAAGATTATACCGGTAATCTCACATGAAGTATATGGTAAGTATCCTAGATAGACCCAATAAAACCCCTATCTACTCCATTCATTTAGATTTGGACTCATTCATATTCTATAATGAAAGTGACTTTATGAACAAGAAAATGAAGGTTGTGAAGATATAAGCACATTACAACAAACCGATCAATTCATCTATGATGAATTTGACAGTCAAAACTATCACGATCCTGTAACACCACAAGAAAATAAAACTGAAATTGATGTCCTACAAATTGTAAATGAAATGTCAGAAACAACAATCAATTTAGAAAAGGGGATAGGTTGCTCAAAATAAAAAAAAATCACAAGAACACAACCTCTTCCTTTTGCTCATCCGGAAAAAATGAAAAACCCCCACAAAACACAAACCTTTGGGAATCTTGAACAATAAAGTCTGATGTTTGTACCTTACCTAGGTACTTCATCATCCAAGAAATTTTCCTTTCCAGAACAATTACCAATTTTCACAAATATTTCTACAAATCCCAAAGAATGTTTTGCTGAAGCTGATATAGAGGAGCATAACATGGGTAAAATTAAGAAGCCTAAAATGATTGAGTTGTCTAAAATATTATCATTACACATAAAACTAAGAAAATCAAGACTGTGCAAAATTGTTCAGAACACTAGTATATGTCAAGAAACTAGTCCAAAACCTTGTAACACAACCATTGGTCTAAGAAGCCCTCCTTTCAAAAAGAATCAAAATTTTTTTGAGTGGTTGAGTTCACTGAGAAAGAAGGAAAAATGACATAGGTTTTGTATAGATTTTAGGTACCAAGAGCAACCCTTCCAAATGAACAAATATCTTTTTTCCAAAACAGATCATGATTCACAAAAGCTAGGAGTTTCTAACCATATGTCATTGCATGATAGTGTTTTAGGTTACCATCAGATGATACCACTTCAAAACAATCATGTTAGGTCCCTATATTAATAGTATAGTCCATTATTGTTGTTAGTGTAACCCCCTTATTATTATTATTGTACCATTGTAACCCCCATTTTGTTATTATTGTGCCCTTAAATTATTATTGTTAGGACAACTAGGATTACATTGTGGCCCACTAGGATTACATTATGGCCCCATGGACTCCTATATATAGAAAGGAGGTTTTGTAAATTGTATCATCCAAGAATTGTTCATTTATGTAATGTATTGGAGGTTTCCCCCTCGAAGTGGCTCATTTCTAAGGCGTTGATATCTCTTTTCTTCTCTTTTTTGGAGCTGGTTACACAACATTTGGTATCAGAGCTTTGGATTCTAGGGTTTCGCTGCTCCAAACAGGTCATCGTGGCATTTTCGCTATAATGTTTTTTCTACGAAGTTTCAGAAGCTGAAATTTTTAGGGTGTGAAGAAAAAATCTTGAGGAAGCCTGTGTAAAAATTTCAGAGTTTGGTTCGCAATAATTTCGGAGATATCATCTGTGGAAGTCAGGTATTTTTTCAGGCTCCTAAACAGGTCATCGTGGAATTTGCGCTATAAATTGTTTTCTACGAAGGTTCAGAATCTGAAATTCATATGGTGCGAAGCTGAAATCCTGAGGAAATTCATCAAAAAATTTCAGAGCTTGGTTCGCAATATTTTTTGAGATATGATCTGTGGAAGGTAGTGCTTTTTCAGGCTCCTGAATTTCATCTCAAAGAGGTGATCGTGGGAAAAGTTCAATAACTCTCTCTTTGGGCATTGGATTGGAGTGCCGTAAAAATTGGTTGCAAGTACATAGAATTTAGTTTCTTGGCTATCAATTTCAGAGACAAAGGGCGAAACAGTGACACGTGGCAAGTCGTACAAGTTCGCACTACTGAACCAGTCCATAATTAGGTCATTGTGGGAGATTGGACACAACTTTGTCTTGGAGAATCCAAATCAGGTCAGACCTGTGGCATTCGAAATATAATTCAGAGGGCTACGTTGGTACTGAAAATAAAATATTGAAGTGCTACAATCACAAATATAATCCAATTTCAATATCAAGCTCCTCAAAAGCAAGAAAAAGGTGTGTATTTTTTTTTCCGAATTGCATAAGTCTTGTTAGAAGAATCAATTTGAATTGATTCCAAGGGCATATTGTAGAATAGATATCAGTATTGGGTTCTAAAATATGCCCCATAAAAATAATTCAACACCCATTAAGCCTTCAGAAGGCTCTACTATGACTCATGAAGATGAAGAATTGCAACATGATCTATCAAAATTACAAGAGCAAGTGGAACAAATTTCACTCTCGCAAAGAGAAACAAAAAATGAAATGGAAGTTTTGAAGAAAGGCGTGGAAGCTAATATGGATGGTGTGCAAGCTAAGATGGATGGCGTGGAAGCTAAGATGGATGGCATGGAAGCTGGCATGGAAGCTAAGATGGAAAACATGAAAAATGATCTAAAAACAAACATCGAAGGTTTGACAAAGTTGATACAAGAAATGTTTCCTAATGGTGAAAAGATAGTAGAAGAACCTCATGATGAGAACAAAATCAATGTTAATCGTGATTTGATAAACTTTAATGTTGGCGGGAAGAACCACCATATTCCAAAAATGGATATGAGGAAGTTTGATGGAAAGGATCCTGTAACATGGATACTACAGATGGAGCAATATTTTGATCTCCATAACGTGCAAAACACACAAAAGGTACACATTTCAACTTTACATTTAGAACAAAATACATTTTTATGATATCGATGGCTTTTCTCCCATAAAAATATTGTCACTTGGTCAATTTTTACGAAGGAAATGATAGCACATTATGAGGATACAAAGAGCAACACCTTCTTTAGCCAATTGATAAATCTCAAACAAAAGGATTTAGTGGGGCAACAAATTGAGGAATTCCAAAAATTGAATATAAGGGTAACTGATATTCCAGAGGAACACAGGATCGATCTCTTCATAGGCACTTTAAAGGATAATATCCAACATGAAGTTCGCGTTTTGGAACCAGATTCATTGGAGAAGGTATTCAGGTTGGCAAGAAAAGTTGAATGTAAAATAATGGTGACAAGGAAGCCTACCACTCAATTATATAAAGAAGGAAGTGTTGCTACACCTAGATTTCCACAACCTACAAGGTTGACACCACAACAATTGGAAGAAAAAAGAGCAAAAGGGCTTTGCTACAGTTGTGATAGCAAATACACTAAAGGTCATAAGTGTGCTGAGAAGAAATTATTTTACATATATTGTGAAGAGGAAGAAGAAAATGAACAAGAAGAGGATATACACCAGAAACCAGCCCTAGAAGAGGAAGAAATGAATCCGACCATATCGTGTAATGCACTGGCAGGAATTACCACTCCTCAAACTCTCAAGATAGAAGGACATATCAAGAAGAAAAGGGTAATAGTGTTGATTGATTCGGGTAGCACCCATAATTTTATTCATTGTAAGGTAGCCAAGGAATTAAATTGTTTCCTATACCCAGCACCAGAATGTCAAGTGATGGTTGCAAATGGAGGAACTATAAATTGCTCTGTAAAATGTCGTAATATCAAGCTAACCATGGGGGAATATGTATTGACTAGTCCAGTGCTTTCCATTCCTATGGGAGGTGCTGATGTTGTACTAGGAGTACAATGGTTACAATATTTGGGGACGGTAGCTTTTAATTTTCAAGAACTTTTCTTAAAATGTTTTTTATAAGGAAAGGAAGTTGAATTACGGGGTATTGAAGGGAAGCCGGGAAGGATAATAAGCTCTAATGTCATGACAAAGCTTCTAAAGAAAGAACAACGAGGCGTAATTGCACAATTATGCTCACTAGAAGTTCCGACATCAAAATCATCTATTTCTGCAGATCTCCAACAAGCCTTGGACAATCATTCCAAGGTGTTTGAAACTCCCAAAGGACTCCCACCTATTCGTGATCATGATCATGCTATTCATTTGATTCCAGGAAGTGTTCCTCCAAACATCAGGCCTTATAGATATCCTTACTTCCAAGAGAGCGAAATTGAACGTATGATTGCAGAAATGTTAGAGGCGGGTATAATTCAACCTAGTCAAAGTTCTTTCTCTGCTCCTGTAGTATTGGTACACAAGAAGGATGGATCATGGCGAATGTGTCCCGATTATAGGGAGCTCAATAAGCTCACCATTAAAGATAAATTTCCCATTCCTGTGATTGATGAATTATTGGATGAATTACATGGAGCAATTTATTTTACCAAGTTAGATCTTCGTTCAAGATATCATCAAATTAGAATGAAGACTGAAGATATTCCGAAAACAACATTTCGAAGTCATGAGGGTCATTATGAATTTTTGGTCATGCCTTTTGGCCTTACCAATGCACCTTCTACATTTCAAGGGTTGATGAATTCCATTTTCAAACCCTTCCTTAGAAACTTTGTGCTAGTATTTTTTGATGATATACTAATCTACAACAGGTCTTGGAAGGATCATGTTGAACATGTTGACAGGGTACTCAAACTATTGCAGGAGAAACAATTATATGTAAAAACATCCAAAGTTTTCTTTGGAGTACAAGAGATGGAATATCTGGGTCATATTATATCTCACGAGGGTGTTAAAGTAGACCTTAAAAAAATTAAAGCCATTAAGGAATTGTAAGTCCCCACGACTATAAAGCAGTTGCGAGGATTTCTCGGGTTAAAAAGGTATTATCGCAAGTTTGTTAAGAATTATGGGAGAATAACAGCACCTCTAACAACATTATTGAAGAAAGATGCATTTTCATGGACTCCTAAAGCAACTAATGCCTTTGAACATCTTAAAGAGGAAATGTGCCTAGCATCGGTCTTAGCTATGCCAGACTTCACAAAAACCTTTATTATGGAATGTGATGCCTCAGGAAATGGAATTGGTGCAATTTTAATGCAGGAAGGAAGACCCATTACTTTTGAAAGTCATCCAATCAAAGGAAAGTATTTACAGAAACCTATTTATGAGAAGGAAATGTTAGCAATACTGCATGCACTAAAGAAATAGCGAACTTACCTAACGGGAAGACACTTCAAGGTAAAAACTGATCATGATAGTCTTAAACACTTTTTGGAACAAAGACTATCTTCAAAAGAGCAGCAAAAATGGGTCACAAAGATGTTGGGTTATGACTTTGAAATAATCTACAAAAAAGGAAAGCTTAATGTTGTTTCAAATTCACTCTCAAGAAAGAATGAAGAGGTGGAAGCATTTCTTTGTTCCATTTCTATTATCCAACCAGATTGGATAATTGAAGCAAGAGATGAATGGAAGAAGGAAAAAGATGTATGCACACTCATTCAAAAGTTGCAGCAAGATCCTAGTACATCTGATACATTTAGTTGTAAAAATGATTCCTTATGGTACAAAGATCGCTTATATCTTTGTAGTAATTCCCAACTAGAACAAAATATTCTTCTAGAATTGCACACTTCTCCTTTAGGAGGACATTAAGGATTTTTAAAAATTTACCACAGCGTGAAGAAAGAATTTTTTTGGGATGGCCTTAAATCTGATATTCAAAAGTTTGTGGCAGAATGTTTGGTTTGCCAGCACAATAAAGTGGAGACAATTAAGACCCTGGGACTTCTACAACCTTTATCCATTCCAAGTCAACGTTGGGAGGAGATTTCAATGTATTTTATCACAGGTTTACCTAAGTCCGAAGGAAAGAATGTCATCATGGTGGTAGTTGATAAACTTACCAAGTATGCACACTTTTGTGCATTATCTCATACATTTAAAGCAAGTACAGTTGCTACTACATTTATGGATAGAATTCAAAAACTACATGGAAGCCCAAGGGTTATTGTGAGCGACAAAGATCCCAATTTTATTGGAAATTTTTGGATGGAGTTATTTTCTTGTTTGGGTACTCAATTAGCTCATATCTCATCTTATCATCCTCAATCTGATGGTCGAACTGAGATAGTAAATAAATGTTTGGAAGGATATCTTTGTTGTTTTGTATCTGATAAACAAACACAATGGGTCAAGTGGTTACCTCTCGTTGAATGGTGCTATAACATTTCCTTCCATACTGCAGCATAAATGACCCCATTTATGGCACTTTATGGATATCATCCACCATCGATCACATTATATTTAAGAGAAAATTCGAAGGTTCAAGCAGTGGAAGATCACATCGAGCATCAACAAGAAGTTCTCCAACTCTTAAAGGATAACCTGAATTTGGCACAAAATCGAATGAAACAATAGGCAGATCAACATCGCAGCGAGAGAAGTTTTGATATTGGAGATTGGCTATTTTTATGGCTACAACCATACACACAAATGTCCCTCAAGCAAGCTAAGAAGGATAATAAATTATCGCCAAAGTACTATGGTCCTTACAAGGTGTTGCAAAATATTGGTACTATGGGATACAAATTGGAGCTTCCTGCTTCTTCGCGAGTACATCCAGTTTTCCATGTTTCATGCTTAAAGAAGGTTATAGGTGAAAATCTTCCAGTTCAAACAGTATTGCCAGAACTTGATGGGGAAGGGAAAATCATATTGGAACCTGAAGCAGTCATGGAAAAAAAAACTCGACAACTACGGAATCGATCAATTTCAGAGTATCTCATCAAGTGGAAGAACTTACCCACTGAAGATTCTACATGGGAGGATGAGAATTTTATACAGAAGCACCCGAAGCTACTCAAGCGTTGAGGACAACACTTTTTTGAAGGAGAGGGGCATGTTAGGTCCCTATATTACTAGTATAGTCCCTTATTGTTGTTAGTGTAACCCCCTTCTTGTTATTATTGTACCCTTGTAACCCCCATTTTGTTATTATTGTGCCCTTAAATTATTATTGTTAGGTCGGCTAGGATTACATTGTGGCCCACTAGGATTACATTATGGCCCCATGGAATCATATATATAGAAAGGAGGTTTTGTAAATTGTATCATCCAAGAATTCTACATTTATGTAATGTATTGGAGTTTTCCCCCTCAAAGTGGCTCATTTCTAAGGCGTTGATATCTCTTTTCTTCTATTTTTGGAGCTGGTATATGTCAAGAAACTAGTCCAAAACCTTGTAACACAACCATTGGTATAAAAAGCCCTCCTTTCAAAAATAATCAAAATTTTTTTGAGTGGTTGAGTTCACTGAGAAAGAAGGAAAAAGGACATAGGTTTTGTATAGATTTTAGTTACCAGGAGCAACCCTTCCAAAGGAGCAAATATCTTTTTTTCAGGACAGATCATGATTCACAAAAGCTAGGAGTTTCTAACCATATGTAATTACATGATAGTGTTTTAGGTTACCATCAGATGATACCACTTCAAAAAAATCAGTTGAAACATGTTTTCAAATTCATAGGAAGCAACTTCGAGTTTAAACCGATGCTTCCCGATATAAAGAACACCGGAGACACTTTCTGAAGAACTATGTTTCCAGTTTTAAATTTTTTCACTATGGTTTACCTTGATGACATCATAATTTGTTTTCAAAATGATAAAGAATACCTGTTCTACCTAAAGAAAATTTGTAACAGAAACAGGTATGGGAATCAAGAGTATAAGGAGAAGCATCAAGCAGAACATGAGTTATTTAAAGATCTTTAGAAAAATCCTTATGACATGTTTGCAAGTGAAAGTAACCATGATATTTTTTCCCTAAAAATGAATGGAAAAAGAGTATCAGGAGATCCTTTTGAAGATAGGATGCTCAAGTATCACTGCTATAAATATTCCGAGCTTTAATTTTTACTCATTGTACATACCATGGTTTGAAGAAAAAATAAGAAAGAGAGATAACACAAAAAAATAAGAAAAGTAGAAAAAGAGGGCAGATCCCAAGAAAGATACAACCCCATACCTAAAAAATATTAATACTAAAAGTGTGCATGTCTAAATGCCACTACTAGTGCAAAATGATGTCTTGTTCAGATATCTAGCCTAATCATAGCTGGATATGTTTTAAATTTATTGTTGATAAGTTAGTGAAAAGAATGCTGGTCAAATTATTCAAACTTGACTTGTCGAAGAAAATAGATTAGGAGAGAAGATATTGGTTCCACATGCTCAAAATAGAACCAAGGAGAAAAATAGGGATGAATAGCAAACTATGCATCTTAGCCCTGATGTTTCTAGTTTTATTTTTTACAAAAACAACATTTGTGTGTAGGTTGTTTTTATGCCACAAACCCATGATAAATCAGATTGTCTAATCCTGATTTAGTCATTTTTTCAATTTCATGTTTTTATCTCAGTGAATAAATCTTGTCAGACAGTTTAACCTTGATAGTTGAGTAGAATAGGTAGAGAACCAAAGGAGCTCAACAGCTCAATCTGAACTCCCGAAAGAGATAAGTGTTGAAGTAGATAGTTTGTTTCCATTTTAAAAATAAAATATAAATGGGTTTTCCAGTTCAAGTGCATCCAAGGAAGAAAAAATGTTAGGCAAGTAGGTTGGGTAGGTAAAGGAGAAGTTGAGCTAATCATACTTTTAGATTTTCAAAATTACTATTTCAAGGAAAGCATCAACAAAATAAAAGAGAGAATCCACCCAATGAACGAGGCACTGGTCTTCATAAACCATAAATATGAAATATTGGACACCTCTTGAAAAGGAGCTGCCCTCCCCAAGTGGATTCACTATTAGTCATCAGTAATTTTCACCTTTTTTAGATGATTAAATGATTTGTCTCATATTTCTAGAAATCAAAATTCAAAGGAAAACCATTGAAGGACAAAGGAAAAAAACAATTGAAATAGGAAGAAGACAATCATGAGGAAGAAAGAGAATTTGAAATAATTCACATAGATAGTGATGAGGAAAATGAAACAATGATAGTGAACTCCCTTCTACAAGACTGAAATGCATAAATTAAAGACTTGGAGGCTGAGCTAGAAAGATCAAAGGATCTCATTCATTTCCTCCAAATGCAGAACAAGTAAATGAGTGGCCAACTGGCCATCTATGAAACAAGGGCACTAAAATATAGGAAAGAAGCTCAAAGGTCACAAGTGCAGTTGAAGGAATACATGGGCGCCTATGAGGAAGATGATGAAGAAGAAGGGCAAGCTAGAAAGAGACCTAAGACTATGGGTCTTAGGAGAGCATTGGCAAAGCAAAAAGAGGAAGAATCAGCCCAAGCACAACAATTTCCCCTCACCAAACTCCTTGCCATGGAAATTTAGCATAACAAGGAAGCATGGCTTGAGAGAGCCAATCTACATCTAGAGGCCAAATTGGAGAAGCCCAACAAATACTTGAGCTTGCAAAGAAGGATGACTGAGCATTACAAACGGAGAAATCACTTCGCAAGGCAAAAGTCCAAAACTACCCAAGAAGAGGGCCTGACACAAAATTATGAAAAATAACAAGCTAGGCTTGGTTTTTTGTCCGAAGTTTCTCTACAGGCCTCTAAAGACCCTTGAGGCACCTACATACCAAATTTGGGGAGAATTGAACAAGTTTTTGTTTTTTGCAAATTTTCAAGCCTAAGAATGCATCACCCTCGGTGCTGCGGTTTTTCCTAGGGCATCTTGAGAGGAATAAAATTACATTTTTGAATTCCCCATCATGTGAGGAGTATTATCACCAATTTTCAGCTCAATTGGAGCTGTTTTGGTCCCCCAAAAGGGTCGAAAACACCCAATGTTTCACCTTTCTGCCGTCTTTTTTGAGCAGGTGCTGCGCTCCTGGCAGCTTTGACTTTTTCTACTTTTTTGGAAACTTACAGAGGTTATTTTGAGGAAATAAAGGTATATTTCGAAATTATACATCCAAATATTTCGAACGTGCCATCACGGAGCCTTTTCCAACATCCGGAAGGCCTCCAAAATTATGTTGAAAAATGACCTTTTTTGGTGCTGTGCTACTGGAAAAGTTTCAAATTTTTGAGATAGTATGTTGCGTTCCTATGTGTAACTAAGCAAATTTGCGTGAGGAAAGTTTCCTTATGTATGTCAAAACGTAAAATTCAATGTTTTTGCTATTTTAGTCTGGAAAATATATTTTGGAAGGTATTTTGTACCTTGTACCTTGTAAGGCCTCAAGGACAAGTTAGGATATTTGTTTTTGGCCAATAGGATTCCAGATGCTCTAGTGGGCTCTCTTCCTCCTCTCTTTTTATATAAGCCATGAGGATTAACTGTAAACAGCTGGGACTTGATGTGTTATAGAGAAATACATGGTTATGATCTTGGAGAAGATATTTTGGTTCTATGAAGTGAATGAATGGCTTGTGTGGCTTGATGTTAGAGAGGTTTGCTTGTAGGATTCCATAGCTTGGTGAAGGGTGATTTTTTTATAAGTTGTTAGTGTTTTATTTTCCTCATTCTATTTCAGTCTGCTTATTTTCTATAGATTAGAAAAGTATAGGTTGAGATATGCTCATGGAAGCACCTCAAACCTCCTGTTTGCTATAGTTTTGATGTTTTCTTCTTTTAGTTCATATTAAGGAATTCTTGGCTGCTCCTTAGGCCCACTAAGACTTGTTCTTTGTTTCATGAATGATTACTCTACTAGCTTATAAATATGATTCATGGTATGCCCTGCTTATTTAAAGTTTTCAAAAACTTATTGTGAAGCTTTTCTATGGAATACTGATTGATTAGGTTAATACAAAGAGGCCTTGTTTCGATCTTTCCCTTTGCCCATACTTATCAACTCTTTTTAGAGTTCCTGATAGTTTGATATATGTTTTTTAGGAGTTCCCTCTCCATATATTGAATTTTTTGTTTAGCTTATGTGTTTTCTCAAAAATCTGAAGGTGGATTTCTAAAGTTAGGAGTTCTAATGCTTCTATGTACCACTAGATTGTTCCTCTTACATGTTTATTAGTTTGAGTATTGTTCATAGAGATTAATGGTTTTCTATAACTCGTGATTTATTTCTTTCAGATTATATATGTTTAAGATCTCTTATTTTTTCCAAAACTTAATGTTCATTACACCTCATCATCACCTAAGGATCCATTAAACTTGCTAAATCGGCCCTGCAATACACTCTGCTTCATCTTCTAGATACCCTAGATTTCATCTAACCCCATAGTGCTATTGATTTGATATTCTCTCATTTCACCTATCATAATTGATCATCTTACCCCAACCCAAAACAAACAAGCAAATTACAGTTAACAACTAGCTTAAAATCAATCATCCGAAGTGAACAAGTTCATATCCTTCGCACAATAAAGAGAGCCCTCTTTGAGTCGAGGAAGGCTAGGTCCTAGGACTCCAAAGACTGGTCTGATGTTACCCTATCATTTGGTTAGCCAATCTACTAAATCACGAGACCCTAACACACTCTTCAGGAATTTTTTGTCCCCTTGCCTCAACATGTGGGGCTTGCACACATACTTCATATATGTTATTTGGGTTAAACATAAGGATAGTATGTTGCAAGTAGGAATTTAAAACTCTCATATATTTCAAGAGTGTATCTTGTGAACTCAATTTTAATCCTAGCAACAAAGCCCTTTTTATAAATTCCTGAGTGTAATCTTGATCAATTTGGCTTTTGAGCTACCTAAAGTTTTCCCAAATGATAATTTCTTTTAGCATATAGGCTAGTGGATGAAACTGTATTTTAATGGAATAAATGAATTCAACCCAAGAAATGGAAATCTTACCATGGATTCGCATTTCCTCTTGTGCCTTTTCCTCCCACCAAACTAGTGTTTCTCCTTATAGCCTTAATGAAGCCAATCGAATATTTATGTCGTCTTCTTGTAAATTCTGAATTTTGTATTATAATTTCATTTGATGAATCCAATTGTATAACTTATCCACATTAACCTCTCCATTGTATATGGGAAGTTAAAACTTTATTTCCAACTTGAGTAATGGAGTCTTTCCTTTAGGGACGTTGGAATGAGTGTGGGTATGAGTTTTTGTGGTGGATGTGGAAGATGAATATGTCAAGGAGGATTGTCCATTCCTTTCATCTCTTTGAAGTCTCTCTTAATGTCCTATTCTTCCAAATTCTCATGAGCATCTTCATAGCCTAGAATTATGGCTTTCAATTCAAGCTGAACCTCTGTAGCTAGTACCTCTTTAATCACTTTAGCCTCTTGTGCAATTTGTACCTCTTCAATATCAACCAATGTAGATGGAATTTGAGGTGCTTCAAGTGCTTCTTTGAGTGATCCTTTGGGTAAGAATGATTATTTATTTTCCATCTTCCATCTTGTCATAATATCAGGACTAGTTACCAATAGATTCCCTTCTCCTCTCTACAATCTCAACCTTCTAAGAACCACAAAAATTGAAACTATTAAAACCCTTCAAGAAAAACAACCAAGCAACCTTCTGCTTTGATACCAACTTGATCTGAAAATTATTGTTATTTTTTGCTATGCTAATATCAGTTTCATATTTAAGTAAACTTTGATTTGGTTTTCCTATCCATTAAGAGTTTATCCATTAGCATGTGATTTTCTAATCATTAAAATTGGCGAAATTTAGTGGTTTCCATGAAGTCAAAAGCATAGAAACTAATAGTTGAACAACAAAACATAAGTACACAACAAGAAAAAATAACACAGCTCAATACTCAAGTTTTTGATGAAGGAGTTCACCCCTCCTAGGCTACATCTCCTTGGTCGAGCTTCATAGTGTGAGCCTCTGTATTAGCATAAAATGTGAAAAACTATTGTTTAAAGTCTCATGTTGCCTCTGTGACCTGTTGCAATGGCTTCAAAACATCAAAATATACTAAAAATGACTCTTCTTGAGCTCATTTTGGTCAAAAATTGCATGAGTTATGGAAGAAACAAGTTTTCCCAGTTTTTCTCCTCCGAAACTGGAGTTTCGCCAGTTAGCATGGCTAATTTTGTCAAACCCACCTAAAAATGAACCTCCGTTATTTCTACCAATGTATTAAACTGCAATTAATTTAAGGTAAGTGAACTTATATTTAATATTAGCATACTTTAATTATCATTAGCACATAATGTATTTTAGAAACTAATCGCAGACTAGTTACAACTTAATACAGACTATTAAAATGGTTTAGTGCTAATACAATTTAAATATTTCTCCACCACTCTCATTCCTTAGCTCTTGGTCTTTGTCGCTGAACACATGGGAGGGGCCTAGCCCGTAGGGCGGCCCCCTTTGGACCCCCAAACTCTGGCGCGTTAACATTGAAATGCTAGCGACAATCATATGGATTAAGACCCATGGTATCAGAGAGGTGGTAAAGCGTTGTGGTGGTGCTGGTGAGGTCGTGTGTTTTACCTTGACCCTGCCACATAAATTTTTTCCGAAAATGTTTAACGGTTCCGCCATATAATTAGCTTGCCACCAAAGTAGCCTCCCGCTAGTTTCATATAGAGTCTTCTCCACATTTAGTTTACTTTGCAAAATGGTAAGGTATAAATCATTGGTTAAAAATAATATGTGTTGAAATATATATAATTCCACCATCGTAGTCCAACTTTGGAATATATATATATATATATATATATATATATATATATATATATATGCCGAATTCAACCATAGTGCCAACCTACCACATTTCCATGGGGGAGTACGTGGCATGCCATGTGGCCCTTCCCCATTGGCTCAAAAATCCTCAATATAATAAAGATAATGAGCCATTAAAATAAAATTTCCAACTTAAGAAATGGAGGAAAAATTCAACTTCCCGTAGAAACCTTGGAAAATATGAAGATGCAACTTGTCAGAGTGTTACTGGTTGAAACTAGAGAATATACCCTATGAAGTTGACTAGAATTTCCACATCATCCCTCTACTTGTTCTGCTAATTTATTTTTCTTGTTTGGGAAAATGAACAGAAGGCCATAATTCCTTCACATGAACTCAAAATTTGATGAAACAAGTTCTGTTGGAATCCTGGAGATGATCTCTATCGAGGCATTCACGTTCGAAGCATTTATGAGAACTTTCACTTTTGAGCTAAATAGAAATCCTTAGATTAGAATGTAAGACATAATAGATGATTTTTCAACTATTATGAGAGGGAACCAATCCTTCTTGATGAATCTTAAATAAGCTTGAAGTCCCTATGATCATATCTGTTGATGACATCTACATTTCATGTTCATGATGTGTCTGCCAAAATGTTTTCCATGGTTAGGGTGGGTCAGATCAGGTCATTGTTCAAGTTTTTCATTTGAGCCCTTGTCTTCTTTTTATTTATCATTTCTAAAACTTTCATCAAGTTCTCAACGGAGACCTCAATACTAGCCCTGGAAAAGTGGCTTAGAATCCGAGGTCATTCGCACAAAAATCCCTGGAAAATTTTGCAGTCTAATGGGTTCCATTGTTATGGGATTTATTGGAGGGTTATAGCTCCAAGGAGGGTTTTTCATGGGTGCGATTGGGGGTCGATTTCAGTTAGAGATCTAGTTAAATCAGGGGTTGAGCACCTAGAGTGTTGGGTTAGCCCCTGAGGGTCCTATCGCACCTGAGGGAGGTAATTTTGGTTTTCATTTGTTGATTCCACTTTCTTAAGTATACTTTGGGAGTTGAATCATATCATAGTAACTCTTCGTCACATGTTTACTCTAGTGTAATGGTTAGCTTCAGTAAATGTGAGAGAAGGGTTTTATAGAGTGGTATCAGAGAGAGTGTTTGTTCTCTTTGGGTAATATATACTACCAAAGAGTGGTATCAGAGCATGGTTCAACACTTGGACTGGATGGGAAGAATGTGTTTTTCATGCATACATGTCAATTGCATATTTCTTCATAATGCTTGTAGTTTATGTATGCATGCATAGAGGTAGTCATGGTTACCATTGTGTTGTCATGTAGAAGTTGATAATGTTATTGTTGGGATGTGGTTTTCATGAGTGCATGCCGGTTGTATATATACTTCTTATACATATTCGTGTAGATATGTTTTTGTGTATGTATTATTATGGTCTTAGTTTTCATGCATAAGTTCATGGTATGCATATTAGTATGGTAATATATGGTAACTGGATGATGATTGAGATGATGTTGATATATTGATTATGATTATGAGTATATAGTATAATGCTAATTTGGGTGATCTTGAAGTCGATATATCCTTCCCTGAACTATGCAGAGGTATGTGATTTTTTTAATATTTGGTTTATATCAAATGGTATACTTGTAGGAGGTAGAAGAAAAAAGTGAATAGCATAATTTTGGATTACAGTTCACGAAAATACCCATATATATAAGATGAAAAACATGGTGATCAGTACTCCCCTCACATAGCACAAACATTGAGAAGTTTGAAGGTGGAGATAAAAAGTTGTAAAACATAAAATGATTGAATCTTGTAGTGTAAGAAGAAGTCAACATTAGTGAGAAGAAGGAAACATCAGTTATAATGGTCATAGATATGGAGGAAAAGCGCAATCGCAGGAAAGGGTGTGTGTTATTTGCTGTGCATATCTCTAGTAATGAAGGTAAGGATGTTGAGGATGCGGAGGTCTTGAACATGTACTTGATGTTGATTTAGTTTCAGGATGTATTCCTCGTGTATATTTTAGAGTTACAGCCTCATAGGGAAGTTGACTTTTCTATTGAGTTGGTAACAGGGGAAACACCAACATGAAATACATCATATAGGATGAGCATACTCGAGCTAGTGGAATTGAAGTTGTAGTTGAAATACATACTTGAAAAGGGGTACATTAGGCCAAGTGTGTCACCTTAGGGTGCACCAGTGTTGTTTGTGAAGAAGAAGGATGGTACTCTCAAGTTGTGTATTGACTAGATGCAGTTGAATACGATAACCATCAAGAACATGTATCCTTTAATAAGGATCAATGACTTATTTTATCAATTTAAGGGAGAAGTAATGTTCTCGATGATTGTAATGAGATCAATATAACATTAAGTACACATTAAAGAAGAGGATATTTACAAGACTGCTTTCCAGACCAGGTATGGGCATTATGATTTTGTTGTAGTTCTATTGGTTTAACTAATTCTCTAACTAATTTTCTGTGCTTGATGAATAGTGTGTTGCATCCCTATCTCGACAAGTTTATTATTTTTCTAATTGATGATATATTGATAAATTATGTGAATGAGGAAGAGATTGTAGAACACTTAACAACAATATTGAGGTTACTCAGAGAGCATCTATTGTATGCAAAGCTTAGAAAATGTAGCTTCTTTTAGACAAAGGTACATTATTTGGGTCATGTGGTTTCTAAGGAAGCTATTGCAATAGATCCGGAAAAGATAAGGGATATCATGAGTGGACAATTTTTAGGAATGTGGATAAGGTAAGGTCATTTATGGGGTTGGCAAGTTATTGCAAAAGGTTCATCAAGAAATTCCCGCGGATTTCATATCATATCACATTTCTGTAGAGAAAAGGAAATAAATTTTAATGGACATAGGAATGTAAAAAAGGTTTTGAGTAGAAGCACTTATTAACAAATTATCTGGTTCTCAAGATTGTAGATCTAGATAAAGAGTTTGTGGTGTGTACAGATGCTTGCTAGAGAGGGATTTGTGGATTTATTATGCTGGAGGAATAGGTAGTATGTTATCAATCAAGGAATCTAAATGATGACAAGAAAAATTATGTGGCACATGATCTTGTGTTGGAAACGATCACCCATTCCTTAAATTTGTGGAGACATTATCATCTTGGCAGTCAGTTCATCATGATGAGTGATCATAGTGGATTGAGATACCTATTTGACCAATCGAATTTGAAGGCCAAGAAACATAGATCGATGTCCATGATCGGTGTGTTTTACTTCGATATCAAGAACATTAAAGGGAAGAATAACAATATTGTAGATGCTCTTAGCATCATATTACATGTGAATCACCAAGCATCTATGAGATTTTATGGGACATATTTACAAGATTGGATATTGCAGACTTGATATAAAGATGACAGATATAGTGAGCTTAGGCACACATTATAGCAAGGTATATGCGATTAGTATGTGGACTATCATCTCAGAATTGATGATTTGGTTATATTTAGGGACATGATCTATGTGCCTGACAATAATGAGCTCAAGAAGGATATGCTGAGGGAATTTCATGCTAAGTCATATTAAGGTCACCCAAGATATCATAAGACATTGATAACTATGAATAATTTCTACTTCTGGCCAAATCTAAAGAGGGAATTGGCAAAGTTTGTTGTTAGATGCTTGGATTTTCAAGACATAAAATAAGAATATAAGCATCCAGGTGCTATACTACACTCGATTCTGATTCTAGAATGGAAATTGGAGGTAATTTCCATGGATTTTGAAGGACATCTAGACATTGTGATTCCATCATGGTTTTGGTGGAAAGGTTTGCAAAGGTAGCACACTTTATTGCCATGAAATCCACATATTCATCTAGTGACATAACATAGTTATTAATGAGATATCTAATGAGTTTGGATGGTGTACAAAAGAATATCGTGTAAATACACATATACATATACATATATATATACATATTGATGTAAATAATGCAATGCGCTATGTTATAAAGCTCCAATAAGAAATATGGGTGGCATATTGTTATGTTTGTCATGTTTTTTGTTCTTTTCAAAAAACATTTCATTCTAAATACTGCATCGAGCTAAGCTACAAAGCTCCATGGGAAGTATGTTTTGGAATTTTAGTGGTTTTTCTGGTCATAGGTGTCATTGAACACAACAGAGAATTTTCCCCTAATGGGGAGAAGTTTGTAACAACCTCGAGTTAAAAATCCATGTAATAAAGTTAATAAATGAAAAATAAGTGCCAATATCATCGGACATGTATTCCAAGATTAATATTAGGAAACATATCCTAGTGGGTGTTCATTTGGTTTATTATGGCTAAACTAAATTGGCAAAGGAAATGGAGAAGACATTGGAAAGGAAAGAGGAATTATTTGGAATTTATTTATGAAAATAATGGAAATTAGGAGACAAGGAAGGTGAAAGGTCTCAAGTTTCATGTGAGGAGGAAAATTAAAGAAAAATAATGGAAAATGAATAAAATAGAGGCCTCAATGATAAAACTTATTCTAAGGATTAGTAGACAACTTATATTAATATATTATATGAATGCTAATTTAAAGTTATGGTTGGTGTGGGCTATAACCTTGAAGGAATACTTATCTGTCCCTTACATATGTTTTAGAATATGGAACTAACATTTGTTTTAGTTGTGTGAACAACTTCATATGAACATGCTTGGTGTTGGTATGGAAAATATATGATTAATATGGATATCATTGCTTTAGAAAAAAAAAAATTCCTTTTTTTGTGTTTGATAGTAAATTATAAGACAGAATATAGAATAGAAAACAAAGGATCAAGCATCATAATGGTATAGTACATCCTGAAAAATAACCCATCTTGTCTAGGAAGAAGATTCAACTAGAAAAAGCATATAACAAAATTACACTAATTGGATTGATACATTCATAATATTTAGAGTTGAATTGTGGTGATGCATGGATGAAAGTGAAATTTGTTTTAGATCTCAAGAAAGGTAATTGTTGGAGGAGCTAGAAAAATTACTTGACTAGCCTAGTTGAGTCAACTCAAATTAATTGTATTGTATGTTGGTCAACACTTCGGTAGAGTATACCAACCAAGTAAGTTTTCTATATTCATTTCAGACTATTAAACACTTGTAACCTTATATACAAAATATTTATATGCTTATATTAGAGTCTATGTATTGTCCTTGATGAATTGTTGAAAATATGTAATACAAGGGTTGATTTGTTGGTTCCCCACTAATTTGTGTCTCTTCTATTTTGAATTCATTTCATAAGATTATATAGTTACCAACTATTCCTTCCAATTGTAAGCCAATATATACTTTCTTTTAGATTACAACATTGTCTCCCTCACTAATAGTATTAGACCTGAGTACTCACATTATGCATGCATAAATTATAACTTTGGAAGAGATATAAGAATGGTGGAAGACGAAAATCAATAATTACCTAAAGAATTGTTCTAGAAGATATAGTCTGTGAGTTCCAAAAGCTAGAGCACACTTCTTCATGGAACTACATGAAAAATTTATTGAAGGATCACCTCTTAAGATAAATAAATTATTCGTCCACCTTACTAATGCAATAGAAATAACCTAATGGTCAAATGCTGGTAAATTTAAGAAATGGAGGAAGAAAAAAATTGCATGAGTTCTTAGAAAATATTTGATATGGATTATATAATGAGCAAGAAATAGAAGAGAAAAAATACATTGAAACAATAAAATAATGGTTTTTTTATGATTTCCATGATCTTTGTTTTTGTACTATACTTTCTTTGTTACACAAGTTTCTCCTTGATAGATGTGTCAAGAGCATGGTTGAATATCGACCATTCCTGTAATCATCAATGAAATATGACCAAAGTAAGAGGTAGACCAAATAGGAGAATTTTCTTGAGGTCCAATGTAAAGGAATAGATGAAGCATGGGACAATTTTTTAGGCAAATAAGATTTTTTGTTGGATTCAACCTTGTCGACCAGTATTAAGTTGGGTCAGCAATGGCGGGGTAATGATTTATCAGAAATAAATAAATAAAAGAGAGAAAATAAAATAGATAAGTATAAAGTAAATAATTTGAAATTATATAAAAGTATATGATTATAAATACATGAAAATACAAACTTGAAGAATATTATTGATGACGAACCCAACCATGTTTTCAATAGTATAAAAAATCAACCAATATTAAAAAAATAGAAAGAGACTAGAGGCAAAAGGGGTGACATGAAATAAGGGACCAAAAATTTAGCCAGAGATTAATAACTTATGATCATCAGTGTGAGAGTGATCATGCACATAAATCCTCTAATATTAATAGATAACAACCAAAGTCGAGAGTCATAACACTTCCCACTTCGACAAGAAGAAACAATCTACAATTAAGCACTAAGAGGCATGTAGGAAATACAAAAGTTGATAACTTTGTCGCAACAATTCCCCATTCCCCCATCATAGAAATATAAATTCCTATTATAAGATAGTTCCTCAAGAAAACAATTCACATCAATATATAGCGATCCATATCTTGGTAGAGAAAGAATGAGAATAGAAATTTGATAAATCAACTTTCATCGAAATTATCGTGGAAAACCAAAATTACATAAATAATCAAGAAAATGAAGAATTACTTCTCCACATTTTACATTTCATGGATGTATGGCAGTGCCACAATTTATGTATACTAAATAAGGATAATGATAAAAATACAATACCCTTGATGACGAACCGTCGCAACCCTTTGCAGAATAATTTGTCTAATATTTATATAAATTTTATGAAATTGATGACACAATAAAAGTTTTTGTAGTAGTCAAAGGCGAAGAGCAAGAAAACACCTCGTGCATAACATGATTACTAGTTATAAATAACAAAAATTTAAACCATCCGAGTAGTACTAAGCAACGAAAAAAAGCTGAACCTTGTTCAAAATAACCGGGATTGAACCACATCCCTCTCTATGAAGGTGATGAGGAACCAAAGAAATATTTATTTTTATGCGAGACACTTTGAACTACCATCGATATTATTGATAAAAAAAAATATCCTAGTGTGTAGAGGATTGCTGGAGCAGAGCAGTCAATTGGTTCATGAAATCCACAAAAAATCAACCAAAAACTAAAATTTATATCAAAATAAATTTCTTTTCCTTATTTAAATTACAAGATTTCAAGTGTTTACAACACAAAAGTTTAAATAAATGAATCAATTTACAATTGAAATATTAGGGAAGACGATAAAAGATTTAGTGATTTTCTAAGTAAAATCACCTACATTGTTGATGAAGCCCTACCAGTAAAATGGTGTGTTTCTGGGTTATTGTACAAAATTAGAAGACCCTTGAGAATGAATGAAGTTCAAAATTATGGGTCACACATCAAGAAAAACAAGGAAGCACTATCAAAATTCCTAATGACTATCAACAAATTCGAAGAAAAAATTAAACAATTACAATTGGCATTGCTAGCACAGTCATTGCAGAAAAATAATATCTAATGCACTAACTACATAATGTTAGAAACCTTGAACAATACTGAGATCAAGGAGTGGGGGAGGTGTGGGTGAATCAATACTATGACTTATGACCAATTTTTACCTCTTATTAAACATGAAATAAACCACACACTTAATTAGCAATGCATTACCATGTATTAGCAGAAAATAACATATTCATAAACACGATAATATGAGTAAAAATACTAATGAGAATATAAATATGAGAAATTAATAATGCATAAAACTTAAAACATCACAAAAAATTGTGTCTTATATTATATCTACAACCAAACCCATGTGTTCTAAATTGCATCGGGTGTAGTGTTTGAGTGACATCAGGGGTGGAAGCCCCCCTTCTCGGGGGGTTTGGAGGGGGTGATAACCCCCTTGCATAGGATCTAGGGTGGTGCCTCGATATTTTTTTATGCGGACCCAATAATGGTTGGGTGAACCCAAAGATGTGGGGCAGAACCAAATATGGAGGGTGAACCTACTGATGGTTTTGTGCATGGGCTTTTCACATGGTTTTGGAGATGATGGTTTTTTTCCCATGGTATTTTGTAAGACTGGTCAAGGGAACTATGGTTATGTTCTAATCCAGGGTTATGGATTTGGGTTTATGATTATAACCAACATATATATATATATATATATATATATATATATATATATATATATATATATATATATATATATTGTAACATTAAAAGGAATAAAATGAAAAAAAATCAATTTGGTAGTCCTAGTTTTGGGATCTAGGGGAAAATATTCGTGTATGTTTGTTTTATGTTCTCATCATTATTTGTTTTTATGTTTTAAGAAATTTTTTTTTAGGTAATTTATATATATGGTTAAAAAATATTAATAAATAATATAAAAAAATCAATAATCACACATAAGACACTGGATGTAAGGTGGAAACGACAAGGGTAAATACCACCATCGAGAAATAGTCTTCGTTATTATCTATTCTATTATATTGTAATAATTCTCTTACATCAAAATCACTGGCCAACACTAGTGTGCAAGTCTCTACTCACATACAATGTGAGACACCAATCCCATAAACTATGTAGGGTAGCACCTATTGAGAGCCACCACCCTAACTTGTTTTCCTTCCATCATTGAAAGGAAGCCTCTCATCCCTAAGCATGTTTTCCAACCTCTACTAGAAGGAATCCACTACTCCCTTTGTAATACACCACTCACCTGAAAGCCTATACCTAAAAAGATAAATGCCAACATTAAAATCCTCATAGACCTCACTTGAAAATATTTCATATTAGGCCCATATACTTTGCATACAAAAAAACTGCAAGCCTCTTTTCATAAATTTTCAAACTGGACTAAAATGACATAATGCTGAATAATAACTGAAAAAATCTCTGCTCTCACATAATATCACCCAACATACTCATTAACAATCAATAATAAACAACAACATACAAGATATGGATCTCATACAGTCAACCATATTAACACACAAGCTCTCAAAAATACAAATCTTCTCATAATGCAACTAATAACATACATAAAAAAGTCTTGCAACACCACCACATATCAAATATCTTCCATCAATAGCATAAAAAATCTAAATAAGGGAACCCAACCATGGAACATTAGAGAAACCATCAGTACAAAGCTACAATCATATAAATGAAGTATCTACTCCTACAAACAAAAATATATATTTCATATTAATATTACATATTCACACGAAGTCTCCTTGCAATACACTATTAGTTTTTTCAATATTAACATTATAATCCATTATTTTTTCGCAGTAATTTATCTCTTCTATGACTTGTCCATATTCTGTTTCAACCATAAAATCAAAATATTCCTTTTTAGTCACAATTTATAGCCTCTTCATGCACCTCACTGATATTTGCATCCTCCTCTTCTTACCATTGAGTTTTGTATGATCCCATGATCTCGGATCTCGACCTCTAACTTTTTCATAGACTTATTCCAATATTACGCTCACTTTTTAACTTCATAATGATCCCTTTGCTCATCTATTGAAAAAAATTGATGCACTCTCTCCACCACACAAGGAATCAATGTATTCACACCCTACATCAGAGAAATTTTGAGGTAAAATGTGGGCCTAAAAAAAATGTACAACCAAAGTAAAATTTCTAAGAAATAATATAAATCAGTATGATGATGTCCACCAGGGCGGATGATTCAACATTTTTGGAGTAAAAAATAACTACTTTTTCATATCATATTTTCAACTTGTATCCCTATAGGTTTACTAAAATTTCAAGTGGGATCACTCGTCATATGAAATAGTTAATCCATCATCTAAGCATCACTACTCTGGCATACTCTCGATGGACCCTGCTACATCAAAAATTAGAAACACATGAAAAAAGATGATTACAATAATATTTTTTCATGTATTTCCCATTTTTCATGTAGGAGGGTCCATCAAAAGTCTGCAACATGATTAATCCTTTGATAAGTAATTATTTTTGACATCCAACAAGTGATCCTAATAAAAAACTGAGTAAAATCGTAGGGATATAGGTTTAAATTACAAGTTGAAAAAGTAGTTTTTCTCTTCTCCCTGTAAAAGTTTAGGATGTAATCTAATATTATTTTATTATTTCCATTATTATTTTATAATATTCCTTATGAGGCCTATTTTTCACCTCAAAATTTTTCTAATGATCACTAACAAAACGAATTAATCTAGTTTTATATAAACTCAATTGAAATTCCAACACAAAACCATGAGAAAAAATCGTGGGTTATACAACTAGAAATCAATGGATTGAGCACATAATCTAGGAAACTGCACTCAAAAGAAGAAACACAAGTATCTCATTTAGGAAGTGAGTTATAAATGTTGGTAATAAACTAGAAAACTACATTACCATATCCTATATTTCATTTTTTCTTCATGTAACCCATATTACTTTGGTTTTAGGCCCTCTTCTTCTCAAAATTCATATGTGAATGCCTCTAAGGCTTAGAAGACCTATTACACCTTCTTTAGATCGTATCATAATTTATGAAACCCATTTCCAAAAAAAATAACATCAAGATAAATTATTATATTTACAAACAGATCTACATCAAGTCAATATCATGGAGGCCTCGTTGGAAAAATACCTCTGGATGGATCAACATATATAAATCAAATCAATGCCTCAACACATTTTAATATCTAATATATATTTTCACATCTTCGAAGAAGGTTAAGGGTTTAAACCCTGCTAGATATACTTCAGATATAGGACCTATGGATATGTCTCATGTCCATACTTTCATGAGTTAGAGTGCTTGCTATGATTGCATGATATTTCCTTCTTAAGAATTTATTCCGCTCTATTGGGACTCTCAACTCTAGCAATTGGGAACTTTTTCCTTAAACACTTCCTAATTTGTAGAATGATATTGTTCATTGAAGTCAATTTGATCAGCTATGACTGTGGAATATCATGAAATTACAACCCCCCATGACTAGTCCCAACTTTATCTTCAAAATTTTTGTCGTAACATCCAAACTCATTTATTTAGGATATAATGCCAAACATATGTTAAATATTCTTAGGGTGTTCTTTTCTTTAGATAATTTCATTTATTCATTTTCATATTAAATTCACCCCACAACATCATATCATTATTTTGTTTTACAACATTGTTCAACAACATGTGAAATTATATAGAATAAACAACATCATCATCAATGTAGCATAACATAAAGGAAAAATATAAGAAAAACACTCACACAAAGAGAAAAAATATTGGTCAGAGATTAAGGAAAAACCCACTATAGGGCAAACCCTTTCAGATTGGTCTTCTTATTATATTTATATTGGATGATTCAATAACATAAAGTACACTGATCCATATATTGAACCATAACCCTATCCAAATAAATCAAATAAACAACATCCATGACGATGATCCTAGAAAATCAACCAAAGAAAATATTTTTCCAACAAAAGTATTAATGATATATTAATTCACTAGACTTCAATCAACTTCAATCATCTATGGTCAACTGTGGTCAATTTAAATAACTGAAAAAAAAAAAACAACTTTCCATCTGCAGGGAAGACATGATGTGTGTGTGTGTGTTTGAAAGGATTCTATTACACGATTGAGTCCTCTTGCATGCAATTGTAGCCAAAATTTCACTGTGGAGAGTGTTGGCTCATTTTCATTTACCTTTGAAATATTTTTCAAAACACCAAAATAGCATATATGATAGAAAATATAAAATTTTGTGTGTCATAGAAGACTTTGATTTATATATTGGTACATTAACATTACATGATGAGATGTGAAGGTGGGTCGAGTTGGGCTCATTCACGTGCAGAATAGTTCAATAACTGGACTGATGGGCATGTTTAGAACATTGCACGCTGAATAGGGTCAAGTCGGGCTCATTCAAAAGCTCAGGAGGGACCAACACGGTAGAACACTAGATAAGCTCAATAGGGTTACACCATGGAGGAAACAAACTAATTTCCCCAAGGCGGAGAAAGGGTGCATTTCCCTTAAACACTTGAAAGTTTTGGAGGGGGCGCAAAGGGAAAACTGATGGTCGAGATCAAAGAGCAGAACCGAAGCGGAGAGATAGACGACAGAGATAAAATTGCAAACTGGAAATCACAAGTTTCAAAGGATAGGCATGGGAGGTAAGTGATCAAGTCACTGAAGTGAAACGTGTGATATCAGGTGGGACCCGATTACATAGCGCACATTGCAGGTTCTGAAAGTGTTAAGGAAAATTTAAAGTCAGCGAAATGTGAAGTGTGACATGGAAAAATGATGTGGCAGATGAAATGGAAGATGACATGGAGTTGAGGTGGCAGATGACGTGGCCCTACCCCACATACTAGACAACACAAGTTTTAAAAGCTAAGGGCGAAGGGAACGCATTATAATTGCCGAAGTGTGATGTGCGATGTGGTGGGTCCCAATCATAAATCGTGAATCACAAGTTTTAAAAGATCACTGTGGGAGGGAAGTGATAAATTCGTCGAAGTGCGACATGCGATGCTAGGTTGGACCTAATCGCATAACATACATCGCAATTTTTAAAAGATAAATGCTAAGGAAAAGTTAAAGACGATGAAATGTGAATTGCAATGCTGGAACATACATGATGTGGTTCCAAGATGAAATGTAAATGATTTCAAGTCCGTGCTTATGCGGTTATATTCCATTTTATGAAGGAATAGGAAGAATGTGGCAGAAAAACTTGGGTAAGTGACCCAACGTTGATGAAAGGAGAAGAGGTAGATTCAGGTAGCAGGTGATATGATTGATAGTGTTTGAAGCACAGGGGCATAGGCAGAGTCAGGTAGAAGAGAATATAGCGGCCCTATTAGGAGCATGATATTTGGGTTAATTCGGGCACTGAGGCGTCATTACAGAGATATGCAGCTACTGCATCATAACCAAAAATGACATCTCGGCACTTTAGGAGGATGCATCAACAACATTAGATTAAAAAAATGAATAATATTCCCAGTTTTAATTTTTTTTTCTCAAGTATGATTTCATAAGTAATATTAACAGTTTAGGTAGTCGAATAGTTTCAAGAAGTTTAGGAGTTAAGAACCACTTTGATGTATTTAAGTAGCTAGAAATAAAGAAAAGGGTTTATGAGTTTTGGACCTCTACAGGATTGTTAATTTTCTACTGAATTTTCTGAGAAATAAATGAAAGAAGATCCAGTTTCCTGCAGTTGTTGATGTTGACATGTCTTTCCAGTTTCACTTTGTGTTTATTCCTCTTTGAATGAATTAAAGTAATGTAGCAATCGGTCTCTTAATTACATCTGTGAGTAAGAGTTAAACAACCTTAATTTGTGCTCCTTCAGCTCATCTCTTCTTTCTTCACAAAATCTTGATGAAACTTTAAAGTAATAGATTATGTGCTTGCAGAATATTATTTCGAGTTTCCTCTCTCTCCATCAATTTCCTTTGAAACTTAAAAGTGATAGATTATGTTTCTCAGCATAACACTTCAAGTTTCCTTTATAGTTATTCTTTTCATTTCATTCGGATATTAGCAGTTTATGGCATTGTGAAGACTATAATTATATCAGATTATTGAGTGTATTAAATAATTAGATTCCAAAGGTGTTATGCAGAGGCCATTTGATATTATAATTGTGACATACATTTACAAAATGCCTTAAGCATTGATTCGTTACCATAATGAAGGGATTATTTCTTGAGATACAACATTTTTTGGTGACGTCGCCAGGGACGAAGAAAAAAATTTTATTTTCCCTGGGTTTTTCACATTATTTCCTTTGGTTTTTTAGTGAGGAGGAAATATTTGATTGTCCTTGTTATTTTTAAAATTTTGGCTTTCAAAAGCCCTCACACAAGGCCAAATACCTCACAGTAGATAGTCCTTTCTTTTCCATATCCAGAAATATTGGTTTCTAAAAAGGCTCAGAAACCCAAAACTCCTTCAATACCTGATCCTCCATTTCCTGCTCCTGGAAGAAATTCTCGTAACCCTTTGTTTGAAGATATTTCTAAGGAACTCCCTTTCTTGGAACAAGATACCCCTTCCACACCCATTTATTTTTAAGAACCTCAGTTAGACGAAAATTATTTCGAGTCAGTTTCTTTTACCTCCACTCAAGCACAACCAAAACTAGTTTCTAGTCCCACTGCTATTTTCCATCAGCCTACCCCCATATCAGTTTTTCCTCCACCTTCATTCGCTTTCACAGCAGGTTCATCAACCTCAACCACCCAAGGAGTAGTTAACCAAGTTGTTTATATGGAAGCACCATGTTTCTTAATGGATAGATATGCACCACTAAATATTCTGTAACCAATGAATTCCATGCCTCAAGAATACCTCAAATTACTTACTCGTTTCACTGGAGAAGATGAAGTAACTGTAGGACAAAATTTACCCTTGCTTTTCGCTTTTGCTGAGAATTTATTTGTAAAACATCTCGATGTTGTGATGAGACTATTTGTGTAGTATCTAAGTGGAGAGGCTAGGAAATGGTTCAAGGGTTTACTAAATGATTCTGTAAATGACTAGGAAGAATTAAGAACTTAATTCACTCAGATATGGGGAGAGAAGAGAGATCATGGTTACTCATTGAAAGAGTTTAATGAAATTAAATGAAATCCTAATGAAAACATTTCTAAGTTTGTAAAAATATTCAACAAATTGTATAACAGTTTAACTATAGCAATGAAGGCCCCCCTTGTAGGAGAAAACTTATTTTTTTCTAGGGTTTTTGAAGATGATTTTAGCTTTACATTGGGAGAGAGAAGAGCCCCTATTTTTTAGAAGATACAAACAAATGCTTTAGAAATTGAAGTTAATATGAATGCAGTTGCAAAGGAAAAAGGGAAACAATCAGTCGAAGAGAAGGGGAAGGAAAAAGAAGAATCATCACAAGATCTAAGAATTGAAGATATGACAAAGGTGATAAAAAATCTCACAAATAAGCTAGCTTATATGGAATTGGAGAATAAAAACTCTCAAAGACAAGTACAAAAAAATTGAGCGGGGTTTAACCCTCAGTTCAGAAGACATCCCCAAAAAACATTGTAGAGGGAAAGAAGAGATCAAGTCCAGGTTTAAGCTCCATTGTATATAGAAGCAACACCCAAAGAGCCAGTAAAAAAATGACCAAAGGGAGGCCGAGGATTAGGTATATTTTATGTATGAAATAGAAGAGGATGAAGAGGAATATTGCGAGGTAGAATATGCTAAAGCTAAAGTTTCTTTTGATCAAGATGAAATGGAGGAATACTATAGGAAATTCATAGATTTTCGTGCAAGCTGAGATACACAAAAATTATTATTTGAGGTCTAGAAAGAGATCTAGAGTGCAGGATAAGGTGAAAAACAAGGTTCCATTCCTCCTCCAATGGAGAATCCACTACAAAGGGCCCTATGAAATAGGTCAGTAATAACAAACAACCTGTAAATTCACTTAATAGAACAAATGTGAAGTAGGATGAATCTTCCCAGAACAAATCAATTGACACTAATATCTTGGAGAGAGTTGTTCATGTACCTGAACAAGCAGAAAATTATAGAAATAGTGAAGAAGAACCTAAAATTAATGTTAAGAAAACTCATGTTTAAATTTGACAAAAGAGTTGGAGAATGTCAAAGTTGAGGTGCCCCTTCAAGAATTAGCCAAAACACCGGCTTACAAGAAAGAAATTTCAGAATTTATTAATCTCACACAAGTGGAAGACATAAATTTCAAATGACACAGTGAAATTACAAGAAGAAAATCCAGTGGTCACCTTTGGTCCTCATGTAGAAGAAATAGATCCCTATATTCCACCCTTCTATATTTCTATGCTGCTTCATGATTATACTCAACATAATTGCATCCTGGAATCAGGAGCGTCCCATAATCTCATACCATTATCTGTTATGAAGGAGCTTAACCTACATATTACCAAACCTTATAGGGATAAGTATTCATTTGATTCCAAAATGGTGAAATGTGTTGGGTTCATTAAAGATGTTGCAGTTTCGTTGGCACAAATCCCAGCAAAGAGTATAGTCATGGATGTAGTGGTTCCTGACATCCCAACCAGGTTTGGAATGCTCCTGTCAAGATCTTGGGGAGAAAATTTGGGAAGTGTACTAAAATTAGATTTCACTTATGCTATCATTTTTTTTTTAATGGGGTAGAAATAAGGTTTTACAGCGAAACAATGTTTGTGAAGACTACCTCCAAGAAATATACAGGAAATTCTCCCATTTATAGTCGAGAAATAGAAGGCCTTTCTTGTTTCATGTTGCATGAAGATGCATAATTTTTTGAAGACACAAGTAAGTAGCTCTCTTCAACATTTGTAAATAACGAGTTGCACTCAATGAATATTTGGAAGTGCTAATTTGATGGTGCCTACTCCAAGGAGGGCGCAAGTGCTAGATTCTTGCTGATATCACTAGAAGGTAACCTCATGCCTTTCTCTTTTAAACTAGAATTTGATTCAAAAAAAAATGTGTCTGAGTAAGAGGCCTTAATATCAAGCCTTCAAGCTTCTAAACAGATGGGGGTTCAATGTATTTCAATTTTTGGTGACTTTGAATTTATAGATTAAAAACCATTGTCAAACCAAGAATTCGAGATTGAGATCATATAGAATGAAGTGTGGGATCTCGTAGAAAATTATTTTGAAGCATTCAATATTCAATATATTCTGAGGGATGAGAATAGATTAGCTGATTCTTTAGTAGTTGCAGCCAACATCTTGAAGCCTCTAATAAATCCAAGGTTAATGTATGATATTGAAATTAGGCATAAACCTTCTATCCCTGATAATGTGAAACATTGGCAGGTCTATGATGATGATGAACAGATAAGTTGGTTCCTGACCATGATTGGAAACGTTGAAGACGCTGAGATAGACAAAGAGGAAGAACAAATATAGTAGAAAACAGAAATAAGAAGCCTTAAGCAGTAAATAGGTGAACATAAGATTATTAAATTTAAAGATAATGTAATCCATAGAGGGTTGGTTCCCATTTAAATATTATTCTATTCTAATCATGTTGATGTTGATTCAAATAAAACACATCAAGAAGAAGAGATGGAAGATTGTAATTTGGGAACTCAGCTGGAACCCAAAATAGTGAAATTGTTCAAAGGTGTTCCCAAAAAATACAAATAAATATACATTGATATTTTTAATAAGTATATGAATGTGTTTGCCTCGTCTTATGAAGATCTGAAAACACATGAAAAAATCATTATTCAGCATAATATTCCATTGAAGGAAGGACTCAAACCACACAGGTAGAAGCTCGGACAAATCAATCCATTTTTGTTAGCTCTAATTGAAAAAGAAGTGAAGAAACTGTTGGAGGCGAAAATTATAGTGCCTCTTAGATATTCAGACTTGGTTTCTAATTTGGTCCCTATAAGAAAGAAGAATGGAGAGATAAGACTTTGTGTAGACTTCGGGAACATGAACTGACCATCCTTAAAAGATGATTATGCTTTTCCAAAAATGGATTGTGTCTTACAGAAGGTGAAAGGATCTCATGTGTTATCTATGGTTGACGGATTTTCTGGGTATACTCAGGTAGCAGTAGAAAAATAATATCAAAATAAGACTTCTTTCACTATGCCATGGGGCACCTTCATGTACACAAGGATGCCATTTGGCCTTATTAATGCATCTACAACTTTTCAGAGGGCCATGAGCATAACCTTCCATGGTTATAGGTTTGTATTTATATATTTGGATGATGTAATTGTTTTCTTAGGGTCAAATGATGAACACTTGGAGAATTTGCAAAAAAAAATTCAAAAGTGTAGAAATTTTGGTCTATCATTAAATCCCAAGAAATATTTATTTGACTAAAAATAAGGTAAATTATTGGGTCACATAGTTTCTAAACAAGGAGTAAATATTGACTGAGCAAGGGTGGAAGCCATTCAGACTATTCCTCTACCAACAAGAAACAAGGATATCTAGAGATTCCTAGGAAAAATAAACTTTCCGAGGAGGTTTGTGCCCAATTATGCTGAGATCTTGAGAAGTGTAACAAATATGTTGAAGAAAAATGTAAAAGTGAAATGGGAAAAGGAAGAAAGAGATGCATTTGTTAGAATAAAGGAAGCATTTTAGGAAGCCCCATTTTTGATTAGCCCATACTATCAAAAAGCCTTTCAGGTATTCTCATTTGCATCCCCCACTACTATTGTTGTTGTGTTGTTGCAGAAAAATGAAGAGAAGAAGGAGTAGCCAGTTGCATTTTTTAGAAAATTTCTCAGAGATGACGAGCTCAAATACAATTTTCTGGAGAAACAAGTATATGATTTGGTAAAAGCACTAAAAGCCTTCAGGACTTATGTGTTTCAATCCCAAATAATTAATTATGTTCCTAATTCTATTGTGAAAGATTTTCTGGTCCAAAGTTATGTTGAAGGAAAAAGCCGGAAGTGGATAGCAAAAATTCAAGAGTATGATTTGGACATCAAACCCACCAAGCTATTCAAGGGACAGAGGTTAGCGTAGTTTTTGACAGAGACATATTTTCAAGTGTTCGAAATTAATCTGTTGGCACTAGTGGATGGAGCGGTAAATGAAGAAGGTCAAAGCAAGTTCAAAATAGGTATTCAATACAAATTTTTGTGCTCTGATTTGTATAAATTTATTGTGCATTACCTGTGTTTCTTTTACAGTCCAACTTCACTGAATATAACAAAATACAGAGCTCTCAAGATCAAGTCTCAAATATATGTTATCGTAGAAGTGAAGCTATAATAGAAAGACCCTACTGGTATTTTGTTGTTATGTTTGACCGAAGGAGACTCTATTGAAGTAACCAGACAATATCATGAAAGTCTGTGTGGAGGTAATTATAGATGGAATGCCACTGCTCATAAAATTCTTAAGTCGGGCTTCTATTAGCCAACCCTATTTGCAGATTTTTATAGACTGGTCAGAAGTTGTCATAAGTGTCAGCTGTTTGCTGAAAAGAAAAAACTTTCTCCATTACCTCTCATCCCAGTATTTATTGAAGAACCTTTCAGGCAATCGAAATTGGATTTTATTAGAGAGATCGATCCACCATCAAGAAGACGCTTCAAGTGGATTATGAATACCATTGATTATTTTACAAAATGGATTGAAGCAATACCCACTAAGGGGTCAATGACCAAGTGGTAATGATGTTTCTGTAGGAAAAAAGTTTCAGCTAATTCAGATGTCCAGTCAAAATTGTGACTGATAATGTTGAGGTATTCAGCTCTGCTCATTTCATTAATTTCTGTCAAACATATAATGTAATTCTATCACATTCCATAGTGTATCATACCCAAGGGAATGGATTGGCAGAGTCTTCAAATAAGACATTGGTCAGAATCTTGAACAAAATAATCATCGAGAATCACATGGATTGGGATATGAAGTTAATGTTTTCCCTTCGAGCAGTTTGAGCCGCTACCAAGAGATCTACTAGGAAGTCTCCCTATGAAATGGTTTATGGAATTCAAGCACTATTTCCTACTTAGCTAGGCAAACTAGTGATTTCTTTCCTTCAAGAAGCTCAGGAAGAATCAAAAGCGTTGGTAAGAAGATTGAAAAAAATAATTGAATCAATTGAAAATAGAAACAAAGTCAGGGATAACTTGAATACTTATCAGGAAAAGATGAAGTCTATATTTGACGGAAAAGAACAAAAATTTCTCTTTCAAGAAGGAGATTTGGTACTAATATGGGACACCAGATGAGAAGAAAAGGGGAAACATGGTAAATTTGACCCTCTCTAGTATGGTTGATACAATATATCTCAATCAAGGTCAAATAACACATTTGTTTTGGAATATCTAGATGGAGAGACAATACAGCCGCCTGTGAATGGGCAATATCTGAAGCATTATTTATAGCATTAAAAGTTGGGATTCCACCATTGTAAATACCATATTTCTCATTTTTCATATGTCAGCAAGCAATATTTGAATCCATGCCCAACGGATAAGGCACTAATCTGTGGTTCTTATCACTTCCGTGGAAAGAATCACTATCCCCAAGTGAAGTTAGATGTTGTGGCTCATTTGCATTTACCTTTGAAATATTTATCATAACACCAAAAAAAAATATATGATAGAATATGTAAAATTTTGTGTGTCATAGAATAATTTTGATTTATATATTGGTACAATAACATTACATGATGAGATGTGAAGGTGGTTCAAGTCGGGATCATTCACGTGTAGAACAGTTCAAGAGCCGTAATGATGGGCACGTTTAGAAGAGTGCACGCCGAACAGGGTCAATTCGGGCTCATTTGCAAGCTCGGGAGCGATAAATACAATAGAACACTAGATAAGCACAGGAGGGTTACACCGTGGAGCAAACAAACTAATTTCCAAAAGGTAAAGAAAGGGTGCATTTCCCTTAAACACTTAAGAGTTTTTGAGGAGGCACAAAGGGAAAAATGGATGGTCAGGATCAAAGCGAAAAGCTTGAGTGGATAGATAGACTGCAGAGATTAAATCACAAACTAAAAATCATAAGTTTCAAAGGATAGGTACGAGAGTTAAGTGATAAAGTCGTCGAAGTACGACGTGCGATGCCACGTTGGACCCAATCTCATAGCGCACATCGTAGGTTTTAAAATATAAGTGTTAAGGAAAATTTAAAGTTAGCGAAATGAGAAGTGAAATTTGGAAAGATGATGTGGTAGACAACATGGAAGACGACGTGGCAGTGACGTTGCAGATGGCATGGCCCTGGCCTGCATACCGCACATTGCAAGTTTTAAAAGTTAAGGGCGAAGGGTAAGTGCTATAATTGTTGAAGTGCGTTGTGTGATGCGGTGGGGCACGATCACAAATTGTGAATCACAAGCTTTAAAGGATCACCCTGAGAGGTACGTGATGTAGTCACCGAAGTGTGATGTGTGATGCTAGGTGGGACCCGATTGCATAGCACACATCACAAGTTTTAAAAGATAAACGCTAGGGAAAAGTTAAAGATAATGAAATGTGAAGTGTGATGTTGGCACGAACACGATGTCATTCCGAGATGAAATATAAAGTATTTCAAGTCTGAGCTTATGCATTTATGCACCATTTTATGAAGAAATAGGCAGAACGTGGTAGAAAAACTCAGGTAAGGGACCTGACACAGATCAAAGGAGAAGAGGAAGAGTTGGGTAGCAGCTGATATGACTGATATATTTTGAAGCACAAGGGCATAGGAAAAGTTGGGTAGAAGAGCATATAGTGGCCCTATTGGAAGCATGACATCAGGGTCAAGTCGGGCACAGAGGCATCGTTATAGAGCTATGGAGCCACTGCATCATAACCAGAAAGGACACCTCAGCACTTCGGGAGGATGCACCAACAACATCAGATTCAGAAAAATGAACAATATTTCCAGTTTTATTTCTTTTCTCAAGTATGATTGCATAAGCAATATTAACAATTTAGGTATTAGACAAGTTTAAAGAAGTTCAGGAGTTATGAACCACTGTGATGTATTTAAGTATATAGAAATAAAGAAAAGGGGTTTCGAGTTTTGGGCCTTTGGAGGATTATTAGTTTGGTACTGAATTTTCTAAGAAATAAATGAAAGAAGATCAAGTTTCCTATAGCAGTTGATGTTGATATGTCTTTGCAGTTTCACTCTATGTTTATTCCTATTTGAATGACGTGAAGTAATGCAGGAGCCACTCTCTTAATTACATTTGTGAGTAAGAGTTAGACAACCTTAATTTGTGCTCCTTCACCTCATCTCTTATTTATTCAAAAAATCCCGATGAAACTTTAAAGTAATAGATTATGTGTTTGCAACATGTTATTTTGATTTTCCTCTCTCTCCATGAATTTAATCTGAATCTTAAAATTGATAGATTTTGTTTCTCAGCATATCACTTCAGGTTTCCTTTATATTTCTTCTTTACATTTCATTCGGATATCAACAATTTATGGCATTGTGAAGGCTTTCATTATATCATATTATTGAGTGTATTAAATAATTAGACTCCAAAGGTGTTAAGCACAATCCATTTGATATTATAATTTTGACATACATTTACAAAATGTCTTAAGCATTGATTCCTTACCACAACCAAGGGATTTTTTCTTGAGATACAAAAAAAAGCATGCAATTGAGGCTCAAAAACCCTAAAACATAAACAGGAACTTCGAACCCTGAAATTTCACCTTCGTGTGAATCAATTCTTTTTGGACCTTCCTTATACCTGTGCGAACATAAAGTAAAGAAGAGAATAAAAGATTTCTTCATGATGATATCCAAATGAGGATCACTTGAACTATATTTACAACCTTCAATGGGTGTGCAATGTCTTGTTAGGCCCATCTTTTCCTTTTTTGCAGATGTGGGCTTTAATTCTAAAATAAAATTTGTCTTGTCCAAATTGAGCACCTCAATAGTGAAAATTGGTCCTCTCAAAATGAGGAATCTTGTCCAATGGTTCGAATTTTTCTTTGAGCTAAAAAATTAACACTCCCTCTCAGCAAGAGATAAATTCCAACTACATTTGTTAACCAGTACAAGAATCATGTCATAAAATCATGTCTTATTTCAACTATATTATCATTAATTATTTCCAATTTTCATCTCTGCTTATCTATTGGTTTTCAGATCTCATATGTTGAAGATTATCGAATCTTAAAGAAGAATATTTTTAGATAGAATGGGAGTCTAAGATACCACTGTCAATCCATCGGGACATAATCACTACCAGTAGGGATCCCAACGCTACTACTCGGGAGACATTAGAGAGCTTATCATTGGGGATCCCTGCTCAACCTAGAACCCCATCGGGGAGCACATATCAACCTAAAATCCAATGAAAATGAGGAAGGTCATATGGGACACTCTCACCCCAACTCATCTCATAGGGGACCAAACATCTTCCACCCTATGTCAATAAAAAATATGTCATCCATCATATTTCCCACTTATATTCATGAAAAAAACCCTCAAGGTTCATGTGGTAGACCACCTACATCATAAAAAACTTGGTTTTTAAACCTTCAAAAACTCTCTCAAACCATTGGCCAAACAAGAAGCTATATTCCCAACAAGCTGAACTTTCAGATATGATGCCAACTCAGGTATACTCTACATAGACCAAGATAAGGGAGAAATGCATCTAAGCCTATGGGTAAGAGATATGAGATACCAAGTTTTCTAGAGATAACTAAAGACCAGGAGCCCTCTATCTTAATTTCTCACCCCGAGAGCTCATACAGTGGGGGGATAGGTAGCTCAATGTCCTTGATTAATGATGCTCTCTTTAGACAGAAAAATATAATCATGCTCATATATGGTATCGGCTTAAACAAATAAATGAAGGTTTCAATCATAATGTATTAATAGAATTAGTCTCCTATTCATGAGGGACATTAAATCAAATATATATCACACAAAAATGATAAATTATTCATCCTCCCTCTCACAGAGGCGCCAACCACAAGCCTAAGATTGTTTCGTATACTGACACTGTATCAATAAAGATATTTCAGCCCCATCTATATATGAAATTCCATGCCAATTGGATCTAACTCTTTATTGTTTCAATTTATCATAGCCACATCCATATCCTATTTAAAATACCTCTCTAAGGAGTTTCTTCAACCTGCCTGAGAGTTGTCCATGATATCAATATCAAAATCAACCTAAACCATGCTTGATGCTATGAGGTTTTCATCCAAAACAAATGGAAGATCTCATACTGAAGAAAAACCTAAGTGTTCTCATCTTAACAATAATGTTCCTAAATAGTATCAATGCATCCATGCAAACACATATTGTAGGAAGAATATTTCAGGCCAATAATTGATCATCCCATGAAAATATCTCAATGTGTATGAAGTGGATCAATCATTAATTGGCTCAGGTTTTTCTATGCGTAACATATATATACAAAAAAGTGTTCCCAATAACCATCAATGCATTAATCAAATATCAATTGCCAAGTCAAGTTCAACAATATCTCGTCATAACTTCTTGAAATTCAATAAAGGATTCCAAGGATTTACATTTCCACTTTACAAAAAAAACTCTTGAAGAGAGGCACGATATATATTTTCTTTTCCAAAATTTAGCAGGTAATTAATCATGCCATGATTCTTTATTTTTATCTTTAGAGAAAACTTCAGACCATGCAATTCCACCTTCAAGTGAACTAAATCTTCACGAGCTTGTCTCATACCCATGTGAGCCAAAACTAAAGAAGAGAACAAAAGAAGGCTTCATGAAGATTTCCAAATGAGGGTCACTTGACTTGCATTTATATCCTTCAATGTGCATCTTATTTATTGTTAGGGTCGACTTGTCCTATTGTGCATATGTGGGCTTTAATTCAAAAATCCACTTTCCCTTTTCCAAACTCAGAGCTTCAATAGGAAAATTGGTCTTCTCGAAAAGAGGAATCTAGTTCCATAACAAGAAATTTTTGCTAACCTTCCAAATTAAGACTCTCTAAAATCTATATAGAAGTTCCAACTGTATAACATAATCAGTGCAAGTATCGTGTCATCAAATATTACCCTATCTCAAATATCTTGTCATCAAATATTTTCATTGTTCATCTCGGTTCATCTTTGCTTATTCCTGCTTATCTATTGATTTTCTATGCTCATATGGTGAACATTATTGAATCTAAAATAAGAATAATTTGAGATTGGAGGGGATTCCAAGCTACCACCCTCAATCCATCGTGGAGCCACTACTACCACATGGAATCACTGCTAGAGGGGAGCCTAATTCTACTACCCATTAAACATCAAAGAGATTATCATCAGGGTGCCCTGCTCAACTAAGAATCACATTGGGGAGCTCATCTCAACTGAGAATCCAATGATAATGCGGTAGGTCCTATGGGACACTCTCACCCCAAGTCATCTCATACTAGAGAAGACATCTTCTAACCTATGTTGATAAAGAGGAGTCATAACATAAGGGAGAAAACATCTTTCATCCTATGTGGATCAAAAATATCTCATCCATTCTATTTCCCACTAATATTCCCAACAATGAACCTCAAGAGTCCTATGGTAGAACACCTACATCATAATAAACTTGGGTTTTTCTCATCCATGCACTCTCTCTACCCATTGGCCAGACATGGAATGATATTCCCGATGAGCCTAGCTTGTGAGTTGATTGCAACAAGGGTATACTCTACATATACCAATATAAGGGAGAAATATATTTGATTTGATGGGTAATAGATAGTGGTGATACCCTATTGTCCAGGGATCCCTTAATCCTAGAATCCCTCCATATAAATAACTAAAACTAGGAGCTTAGACGAGGTGAAAGAGTTGGCTTAGTGTCCTCGATCAATCATGCTCTCTAGAGATAAAGAACATATGATCATGTTCATATATGTTATCAACTTAAACAACTTAATAAAGATTTCAATCATAATATGTCAATAGAAGAAGTCTCAAGTTCATGAAGGAAATAAAATAAAATATATATATCACACAAATATGATACCTTATTCATCATCCCTCTCATGTACGCATCAACCACAAGCCTAATCTTGCTTCTTATAACCAAAATTCCTTGATAAATATATCTCAGTCCCAATTATATACTGGATTCTTAGCTAGGAATATCCCACTCGTTATTGTCACAATGCATCATTGTCACATCCATAGGATGTTCAAAACAACTCTTCAAGGAGTCTTTTCAACTTGCCTCACAACTAGTCATGCTAGCAACATTGTACTCAACCTCGATCATGCCTGATGCTACTGAATTTTAATCCAAAATATCATGGAATCTCTCATACTAAATAAACACCTAGCTGTTCTCATCTTATCAATAACTATCCCAAACAACATCAATACATGCCTGTAGTCGCATATCATAGGAATAATATTTCAAACCAAAAATTGATCATCCCATGAAAATATCTCAATGTATTTGAGCAGCAATATGAATCATGCAATCACAAATTGACTCGTTTTTCTATGATATATATATATATATATATATATATATATATATATATATATATATATATATGATACCTTATTCATCATCCCTCTCATGTACGCATCAACCACAAGCCTAAGCTTGCTTCTTATAACTACAATTCCTTGATAAATATATCTCAGTCCCAATTATATACTAGATTCTTAGCTAGGAAGATCCCACTCATTATTGTCGCAACGTATCATTGTCACAACCAGAGGATGTTCAAAAGAGCTCTTCAAGGAGTTTTTTCAACTTGCCTCTCAACCAGTCTCGCTAGAAACATTGTACTCAACCTCGATCATGCTTGATGCTACTGAATTTTAATCTAAAATATCATGGAATCTCTCATACTAAATAAACACCCAGATGTTCTCATCTTATCAATAAATATCCCAAACAACATCAATAAATGCCTATAGTCGCATATCATAGGAATAATATTTCAAACCAAAAATTGATTATCCCATGAAAATATCTCAAAGTGTGTTTGGTGGCAACCCAGTGTGTATGAATCGAAAAAATCACGAATTGACTCAGGTTTTTCTATATATATATATATATGGACATGTGTTCACATAGAACATCAATTATTTACTCAACTATCAGTTTCCAAGTCAGGTTCAAAAATAACTCTTCATAACTTGTTGAAATTCAAATGGAGCATCCAAGGATTTGCATTTCCATCTAAAAAAAAAAGAAAAGACTCTTCGATAACTTCACGATACAAATTTTTTAATTCCCAAACTTAAGAAATAAATTAATCATGCCATCATCCTTTATTTCCAACTTCAGAGGCAAACTCCCTCTTACTCTGATCATCAAAGGCTCTTTACCTACCAACAATATATCATCAACATATAAAACCAAAATCAAAGTCATACCTTGGACCACTTTTGAAGTAGAGTTTTGGATTGGTACGTCTTCCTCGCTTCACAAGGTAACTAGCAATGTAGACATACCAAGCTCAGGACGCTTTATTCAAAGCATACAATGCTATATAAAAAAAAATTATTGATCAAACCAATATACTCAGCCTCACACAAATCAACATTGTGCAATCAAATCAACTAAGATCTTATCAAGCCTTAGTTTCCAAATCAAAACTAATATCAAAGCCATAAATGTTCTTACCAATATCACTGTGAAAAACTATTTAGGTGGATATCACATCCAAATACCATGTTACAACCTTATCTATTATCATGTCAAAAAATTTTATTTACCAAGTAATATCAAGTGAAAATTTATCAAGCCATCCTCACGATCATGGTACAAATCATTCCTGTCACTAGAAAAAACTTCATAACCTAAGGATAAGTCATATAATTAGCTTCATGTGTTCACTGTGAGATTGCTTGATACTGAATCACAACAGTTTATACTTCAAGAAATGTTCCTAAGCCAAGGATGCCAATACATAAACACTATTCAATACCAATTAGTACTGCACACATACCACTGTCATTAAGGAAAATTATCAATTACAAAAGAAAAACCCTAATATATTATCACTTGTTAATTCAATTAGTCCATAAGCTAAAAAATATAAATCAACTATCACAAATCATGTAAAAACTCAAATATGACTCATTTATATTATACCAATAATCCAAATATTGTTAAACCGTTGCAGCTTGATCAATTACAGTCATATACTAGCTTCAATGATCAAATCAAGATAACATACTAATATGCATATTATAGTCTCCTCCAAACCAAAGTTTAACTAAAACATTCACATTATCTACAATAAGTCAAACATTAAAACTCCTTGTCATAGGAAATTCTATTGTTTGCTCCATATATGTAGATCTATCATACTCCAACAGTGATTCTCGTTCTTTTCATAGGCATTTAGTTTTTGTGACCTACAAGCACAACTAGAGTCATTAGAATTCTTCCATCTGGTTGAGAGGCCTATAACTGCATCGTTAAGCCTTTATCTCAGTGGTTGGAGCTTAAATTATATAAAAATTCTCAATTCAGGGTAGAACTTCTTATAGACTAACAATATAAAATATTTGTCTATTTATGTACAAAATGAAATATTACTTCAATAATAAAGAATATTATACATTAAATGTAAGTGATTATATGTGTAGGGTTCTTATGGGGAGTTTCTCCCTCTAAATGGGAATCTACTTCAATAATCATCATTCAAAACATCAAATTGTCTATCATAATACTATCATTCCTAAAAAAAATTGTAAGATCATGAAATCACTCTATATCAGGTCCTAAAAAATATATTCATCATGGTCATAACATGTTAGTCTCAACTAATTCATCATCACATATGAACATTACATCAAAATTTTATCAACGGTTACATTCATATGATTGGAGAAGCTGCGAGGTATATCACCATGCTTCAAAGGTTATAATAACTAGATCAATTCTTTATCATATTACTCAACCATCAAGTCAAGGAATCTAGATTTGTCACATTGTCAATTTTAATAACATTACCAAAATATAAGGTCAACAAGAAGAACTTGAGCAAAAATTTTATTGTTGCATTTTTTTATCATCAAGGTTACCATAACTATCACAAGAATTAACAATAGTATCAAGTCACCATATACGTTAGGTCCCTATAATACAAGTGTAGCCCCTTATTATAATTGTTAGTGTATCCCCCTTATTCTTATTGGTGTGCCCATGTAGTTCCCATAATGTTATTATTGTGCCCATACAAGTGCACTTTTGTTATTGTTGTGCCCTTACATTTTATCGTTATGTATGTTCTCATTATATAGTGACCCCTTCGACTCCTATATATTGAAAGGAGGTATTGTAATTTGTATCATCCAATAATTGTTTATTGAAATTATGACTAATGTGTTGTGCTTGATGGAAACCTACTTGATAAAGATGTCAACATGATGATAGCACGATGAGCATACAAGCCGGAAAAAATTTCAGAAAAATATTACAAAAGAAACATAAGTTTATAGACAGGGGCATGATGAAGGTAAATTTTTAAGAAGTATACATGAGTTCTGTGAACAAAGGATGCATACATACCCAGGAATGGTGAAGAAAATTCGACAACAGTTTCTGCACCATGGTATTCTAAATACCAATGGTATTTACCATGATAATGACCTATAGTAATGAGCGTGGCAAAAGATATTTGATCTCCTCAAATAATACCATCGGTATTACTAATGGTTTGACACAAGGTATTTGTATAATCCATAATCTATATAAGGATATGGAGAGCAAAGTCTTGGGTGTGCAGGTAATGGGTTATTGATGAGTTATTTGATCCAAAATATCTGTGGACGAGGAGCATGGAGATGGATCAGATCTAATCGATCTTAAATGACTACATATTGAATAATATGTTTATGGTTTGATAGATTTGTGATAATGACTATATGATGTTTGTGTATTACAGTGTATGTCGAGATTTAGGTTTGAAAGATGTTATGTTGTGCAGTGAATGTATGATTAAGTAGTTACGTATCTGTACACATGTCAACTTCAGAAAGATCGCATACATATGTGGATTTCTTCTGGGTAGTCATGTATATATTATGTAATATGGAAAAATATGTACGCGAGAGATAAGTATGAAAGTCACCTACATACATAGTTTTTTTTTCATAATAGTCACATAGATACACTAGGGATTTTAAGTGTGAGTTGTTAATGATGTTTGATCAATTTTGGTATGTTTGGTGTTGTCTGTCGATGAAGTATTTCATGATAATGTGTGTTTGACAGTGATGATTGGGTTGAACTTATTGTGGAATGAAATGTTGAATTGTAATGATGATACCATGTTATGATATGTAAGTGCTTCAAGTATTTTTGTTGGGGTCAGTATGTGTTTTAGTGAATATTTCAATGTCAAAATGATTTTGATTAAAATATCAGTGTTTTGAGATCTATACGCAGGAATTCTATAGGAAATCATGTATATATGCAGGTATTATTAGTAACAATAATATATATATATATATATATATATATATATATATTCTCATATATATTCTCACACATGCGATTAACTACGGCCAGGAAGCGTTACAAGATTTGGTTTTCTGATGTACAATATATGGTATTTTGTTTTATTAATTTATGGTTTTCAAGCTCCCTTCCAGTAGGTTCAAGAGAAGGAAAAAGGGTTTTATTATTCTGCAAATGTGTTCCCTCATACTGGTACGATTATGTGCCAATACAATAATCTTATATTTTTTCCGTTAGAATAAAGAAGAAGAAAGAGATGACAACAGTGGTGTTTTTCTCCCACATTGGGTTTCAACCTAAAAATCTCGGTGTTCATGTGTGTTGATGTGTTTATTATGTGTGATGGTCTATTTTGTTCTTGCTACTCATGTTGACTATTTAATTAATGTATAAAGAAGTACTACTGCACTCTTTCAAGTTAAAAATATGATGAATTAGTTAAAAATTTAGTTAACTAGATTTATGCTACTTTTCTTCATCACAACCGCATACATACACTAGTTTACTTCATTACAATCACGTACATAAATACGATTTATAAATTGAAATATTTAATTGAGTTCTAAAATATTGATTCACCTCCCCCTCTTAGTATTTTTCCCAACTACTCGAATCAGATCAGGGCCTTTAGAGGAAGCTTGATCACTTGAATGAAATTCGTCAAGATGAGTAGTCAAGGAGTATTTTCTAAAAGGCCACCTTTATTTAAGGGAACTAACTTTGTATTTTGGAAAGTAAATATGAGAGAATACTAGCAGGAACTTGGCGCTGATGTATGGAAAGAAATTGAAAAGGGGTATCAATATCCATCCTCCATTCCTACAGATACAACAGGAAAGAAATAATATGAAACTAATGCAAAATCTCTAAATGAAATATTGGTAAATGTGGCAGAGTCTGAGTTCATGAAAGTAATTTAGCTAAGGACCACAAAAGAAATTTGGGATGATATTATCCAAAGTTATGAAGGTGACACAAAGGTAAAAAGTGGTGAACTCCAATAATTTAGAATACAATATGAGATTCTTAAAATGCATGATGATGAAAGTGTTGCAGGATTTTTTCTTAGAGTATATGAGGTTGTTAGTTCCATGAAAAATCTTGGTGATGAAATAAAAGATGCTCTTGTTGTTGAGAATATTTTGATATCACTAAACCCGAATTTTGATTCCAAAGTCTCCGATATTTAAGAAATGTAGTTTATGAAAAGTCTCACACTTGATCAAATCCATGGTATATTGACAACATTTGAGATTAGGAAAGGTGGTGCTTTAGACATGCAAGAAGAAACCTTCAAAGCCACATATAAAGGGAAACATAAGGAAGCACCCAAAGACACAAGCTACATATCAAATGAGAAAGAATAAAAGTTCATGAGAAACATGGATGTAGGAACTGAAAAATTGAGAGGTAACTTTACTTTAAATGAAGATTAGGCCATTATGCATCCAAATTTCCATATTGATAAAATCATAAAGAGAATGGAAAGAATGTTGCTAAAAACAAGTTCTATGACAAGAAGATATTTTACTATAATGAAGATAGTCATAGCACATCTGGTGACCAAGAAAATTTAAGTTTAGATTCTAACAATCATTATCAAGTACTATGGCTCTTGAAGATCAATCAATTAATGAATCGAATAGTTGTGAGCTAGATTATTCAATGAAAGTAGTAAAGGAGAATTATATACTCAGGAATGATAATAAATAATTGGAATAAAAATGAATCAGTATGATTGGGGAAATAAACATGTTAAAGATGTAACTGGAAGAAACCAATAGAAGAACAAAAATCATAACAAAACAACTTCAAGGAAAAGAATAGAATTGTGAAATATTAGAATCCAAAAATTATGACTCTAAAGTAGGGTTATGAGAATATAAAAAAATGCACAAAGGCATATGGGACTCTAGAGAAAATTATTAATGAACAACTCTATCCTTTAATCAAGACTGGCATTGGGTATGATCATACACAATGTGATGAAAAAAATTAGTATCGTGTTGTTCAAGTGAAAACTAAATCAAGTGACACATCTATAAGAAAATACCCTAGAACAAGGTCAATAGTTGTCCCTAGGAACAAAGGATGGTTTTATGGATATTATTTCTCTTGTAAATCATTTGGGCATAAGGCCATTGATTATAGGTCAAGTTTGACTAACAAAACTAGGAGATGGGATAAGTTCTAGTGCAAAATTAGAAATTTCAAGAACATATGGATGAAGAAGGATAATTAGTCATAAATGTAGAGAAGATGGACCCTACTATAGTCCATTAATTTTAAAGCATATTACTCAAAGTGAATGCAAAAGTGATGTGAGGTACATGATTTCATGAAGAGTAGGTGATGATTATCAGGTCCTCAGTATCATTGATGGATAGGGGAGCTATACATATGTTTATATTGATTGCTATGGTGATTTGATATTCATATTGCTTATATTATTGCAATTGCATCTGACAATGAACGTAAACATACAATAATGGATCAAGGGGATTTGAGGTTATAAAATTTTAGCGTTTTACTTTCCTTATGAAGACCACATAAATTATAGTCATGTATATATGTGAGTTATGATCTAGATAGCCACGTATGTTTCTCTATGATGAAAAAATAATGGGATAGACTCGGGAGAGGTTTTGATATGCTTCAAACATTTATTGTTTTTATTTCTTGTTTTGATATTGATTGGTTACAGTCTACTGATATTTAGATGCTAATTATAAGTGGTATTGGTTTATGATGTTTTATTAGTTGATGTAATATGACATTGATTCTTTGATGGCTTTAGTGATGGATGAGTTGGATGTGGTCAAACCTGAGAGTGAATAGTTGGCACAATTTCAGAGGGAGAATTTGTTATGATTCATGTAATGCATTGTTGGCATTATGATTTATTGATATTTATTTGTTTCATAATGATGCTAATGAAAAGTATATATCATTGGTGATGTTTTTGTTTCTTAATTTTCACTTAGTGAAGTTGGTCTTACATAATACACTTGATGAAGAAGATGTGCATGCTACAACTGAAATTTATATGTTGTTGTCATTATGTCATATTTTATGCATGGGTTACTTATGGTGAGGTTATGGATGATTCATATACATATATTTCTTGAAGATATGATTTTTTCAATGATGTTGCTAATCATATTTGTGATGAGAGAAGATTTTGTTTGTTTTCACACCTAGTATGTTAATGGTGCATATGATATGTTGTTTGAGGGTTTTCGATCTTTTGATGTGTGGAAGGACCATGTTGATATTGATCATATGATATCAAGGAGATGGGTTACTAACATATCTTGATTGTAGAATATCATGCTATGATTGGATGATGATGATGTGTTCATACATATTTCTATCTCTATGACATGGGATATCAATAACTTGCAGATAGAGATATTATGGATGAATAGATGAGTTGCCTACGATGTGATAATTATTCTTGATAGAATTAATTTATGATAGATGCATATTATCACATCATTATCCAAGAGAATGGTATTTCTGCTAAAACTTCTTGGTGACGCTTAATAGGATTACATATTTGATTACGAGTTGCTAATTTTGGAACCACATGGCTTCTTAAAGATGTTAATTTATCTACTGTTAAATTTTTATGGTGCAAATCCTATATGGTGTATGATGGTTGTTGATGACTATCATGTATTTTCTACCTCACTATTGGGCACCTGATGTCATGTTGAATAAAATATGTAACCCCACTATGTTAGGTGATCGATGTAAACATGAGATCTTGGTGATAGGAAAGGTCATATTTGGTTGAGTCAAAGAGTCGTGTATTTCATAGGATTCATTATCTGCTCATGGGAGCATGGTGAATAGACAATGTTATTATTCAGTAGATAAAATATACAATTATCATGTCTACAAAGGGGGAGAGAAGCATTAATTCAACATTGGTGAATTATTTTCCATTTATGTCAAAGGGGGAGATAAGATTAGTTTCTAGATAATTCTTGGTGACTTGGGAGAGAATCCATGTATGTCTATAGATGTATGTTTACAGGTATCTATATCTGCTAGTAACAAAACTCCAAAGTGGTTTCCATCAAGTCGAAAGGGGGATATTTTTGGCATTATGGCTAATGTGGTTTCCTTGATGACAACCTACTTCATAAAGATGTCCACATTATGATAACAAGACAAGTATAAAATACAGTACATATGCGAGAAAGAGATTAAACAAAAAATTATTAGTTAAGAGATAGAGGAGTGATGAAGGTATAATTTGAAGAAGTATATGTGGGTTATGTGAATAAAGGCGACGTATATACATGAGTATGACGAAGAAAAGTTGCATACAATTTGCACACTATGCAATCATAAATACCATGTGTCTTTATCATGGTATTGGCTCATAATAATGAGGACGTAAATGGATATTTAATCCCGTCAAATAATACCATAAAAATTAATAAGGGTTTGACCCAAGGTATTTGCTAAGGCCTAAGCTATATAAGGAGATGGAGATCAAAGTGTTTGGTGTGGAAGTAATGGGTTATTTATGAATTTTGATCGTAAAAACTGTGCATCAAGAGCATACAGATCGATCAGATATAATGGTTATCAAATGAATACATATTAAGTAATATGTTTACGGTTTGATAGATCTATGATGATTATTATGATATGATGTGTGTATATTACAATATATGCCAAAACTCAGGTTTTACAGATGTTTTGTGCAGTGAAGGTATGAGTCATTAATTACTAATCAATACGCAGGTGTGCTTCAGAAATATCACAAACAGACGTGGATCTTCTTCTTGGTAGTCACGTATATATTCTGTAGTATGGATAGATCTATACAAGCGTTTCAAGTTTGAAAGAAGCGTACATGCACAAAATTTATTCATAATAGTCACATACATATGTTATGGTTCTTTAGTATGAGTTGTCAGTGATGTTTGATTAGTTTTGGTGTGCTTTTTATTGTCTCTCGATGAAGTGTTTCATGATAATTTGTGTTTCACACTACTGTTTGGGTTGAACGAATTATGAAATGAAGTGTTGAATATAAATGATGCTACTATTTGGTCATCTGTAAGTGGTTCAAAGATATGTTATTGGGTTAGTATGTGTTTTAGTGAATTTTTTCAGCATGACAATGATCTAGATTCAAATATCAATGTTTTGAGATCTGTACACATGTCTTCTTAAGGAAAACATCTATATACATGGGTATGATTAATAGCAGCAACATATATATTCTCACATGTGATTAATCTGGGTTTGTAGTGACATGATATGGCTTATGTGATGTACATTATATTGCATGATATTATGATGAAATTTATATAGTGACATGAGTTCATATAATCTATTTGGTTATTTGAATTAGTTTATTCAATTATTTGGTGATTCAATTGGGTCATTGATATTATATAGTGTTGGGTTTAAATATTGTTATTTGGTATTTGGCTTAAATGATGATAGTGGCTCTAGTCTAGAAATATATTGAAAATTTTCCTACGGGTTTTGATGATTTGAGTCAGGTGGATCCAGTATGATATATTATGAAATTTGGTCCATAAGGGTGTTGAGGGTTGGAACTTTTAGTATATGATTCAAATCTTCCTTCAAGTGGTAGATGGTAAATCTAATCAGGGGGTAGGATCTCCCTTTCAGTGGGTTTCAATAAACGAGATTAGGGGATTGGAGCTCCCTTCCAATAGATGTTGGAAAATGATAAAGGGTTGTAGCCTTTTTCGGGTGGATGCCTACATATTGGTATGAGTATGTGCCCATAAAATATTGTAAGAAGTTTTCCTTTATAATAGATAAGTATAAAAATACAATGACAATGGTGGTTTTCTCCAACATTGGGTTTTCACCAAAAAATCTTGGTGTTCATATGTGTTGGTTATGTGTGATGGTTTATTTTGGTCTTACTTCTCATGGTTAATGTTTAATTAATTTATAAAGAATTACTAAGGCACTAGTTCAAGTTAAATAGATGATGAATTAGTTGAAATGTTAGTCAACTTGATATACGCTACTTGTATTCATCACAGTCGAATACATATGTTGGTTTACTTAAATAAAGTCACGTACAAAAATATGAATAGGAAATTGAAATTTTTAAGTGAGTTTTAAAATACTGATTCACCCTTCTCCCCCCTCTTAGTATTTTTCCAAAGATTGTTCATTTATGTAAAGGAGTTTTCCACATCGAAGAGCATAATTTTAAGTCATTGATCTATCTTTTTATATATTTTTGAAGTTGGTTTCACAACACTTGGTATCAAATATTTGGATTTAAAGGTTTCACTACTTCAAAAGTGTCATATTTATATTTTTGCTATATTTTCTATGAAGCTTTAGAAGTTGAAATTATAGAAACGTGGATCCAAAATTATGGTGAACTTTGCGTAAAAATTTAAGAACATGGTTTACCATATTTTAGGAGATATGATATGAGGATTTTAGTGTTTTTATAGGCTCTCTAATTCAATATCAAAGAGGTGACCTAGGGCCAATCGTCATAACTTTCACTCTGAGAATCATATTTGAATTTCATAAAACGTGACTGAAACTACATGGAATCTAACTTCATGCACATCATTTTTATGGATGAAGGTCGAGACAGTGAAAGCTTAAACTCTGTACATGTCTTCTCTATTTAACAATTCTATAATCAGGTCATTGTGGGAGATCGTGCATAACAATTTATTAAAGAATCTAATCTCGATCAAACTTGTGGGGTTGGAAATAAGACTTAGAGGGCTACCATAGGAATATATTTTAGAATTTGAAGATACAAAATTACTGACCTACAAAAGATTCAATATCTAGCTCCTACAAAGCAAGAAAAAGGGGTGTATTGTTTTTGAAAATTTACATATGTTTTTTTTTGAAAAATAAGTTTGGAGTGATTCAAGTGGAATAGTGAAGCATAAATACCATTTTTTGATTCCAAAATAACTCAAAGCAAGAAAATGGAAACACGTAGTATGAAACCAAAAACATTTATTATGACGCATGAAGAAGAGGAAGGAATGGAACATGATATATCAAAATTATGATACCAAGTGCAAAAAAATTCTCTCTCGCAAAGAATAACAAAAAATGAAATGAAAGATAAGGTAAATTGCTTTAATAATGGCTTAAAATTATACATGGAAGGTTTTAAGGATGGATTATAATCATACATGGAATGTTTGAAGGATTTTTTAAAATAAAACATGGAATGTTTGAAGGAAGGTTTGAAACAATTGCTACAAGAAATGCTTCCTAATGGAAAAAAGGTATTATATGAAACTGATGATGAGAAAAAAATAAATGTTAATCATTTTTTCATATACTCTAACATTGGATCAAAGAACCAAAATATTCCAAATATCAATATGAGGAAGTTTGATGGAAAGGATCCGGTAAAATGGATACTACAGATGGAGCAATATTTTGATCTCCATAATGTACAACACATACAAAAGGTATGCAATGCAACTTTATATTTAGAACCCAATCAGTTTGTGTGGTATCGATGTAATTTTTATCTTAAAACACTTGTCACTTGGTCAATTTTTATGGAGGAAATGATATCACATTACGAGGATACAAAGAGAAACACCTTTTTTAGCCAATTGATAAATCTAAAACAAAACGGTTCAATGGAGCAGCACATTTTGGACTTCCAAAAATTAAATACAAGGGTAAATGATATTCTAGAGGAACATAGGATTGATGTGTTCATGGGTAATTTAAAGGATAACATCCAACATAAGGTTTTCCTTTAGGCATTGAAAGTGGAAATAAAATCTGAAATCAAAATTATGGCAACAAGGAGGTATAACACTCACAAATATAAATATGGAAGTGTGTTTTTTATCGTAGCCTTCAGCAACCTACAAATTTGACACCACAAAAATTGGAAAAAAAAGAAGAGAAAAAGGTCTTTGTTACAATTGTGATAGAAATACAGTAAAGGTCATAAGTGTGTTGGGAATAGATTATTTTACATATATTGTGAAGAGGAGGAAAATAAGGAACAAGAAACATAAAAATAATAGGATATACACTAGGACCAACACTAGAGAAAGAAGAAATGAATCTGATCATATATTCTAATGAATTGGTAGGAATTACCACTCAAACTCTCATGATATAATGGCATATTAAGAATAGAAAGGTAATCGTGCTTATGGATTCATGTATTACACATAATTTTATTCATTTTAATATAGCCAAGGAATTGAATTGCTTCATATATCAAACATTAGAGTGTCAAGTGATGGTTGCAAATGGAAGAGCTATAAATTTATCTTAAAAGTTCCATAATATCAAGCCAACCATGGCAGAATATGTATTAAATAGTCCAATTCTTTCCATTCCCATTTATGGTGCTATTCTTGTATTAGGAGTCCAATGGTTACAATATTTGGGTATGATAGCTTTTAAATTTCAATAAATATTCTTAAAATATTTTTGGGAAGGAAAGGAAGTTGAATCAAGGGGAATAATAGGGAAACCAAGAAATACAATAGGCTCTAATGACATGAAAACATTCTAAAGAAATAACAATGGGGCATAATTCATAATTATGCGCACTAGAGGTTCAAACATTAAAATTATCTATCTCTCCATATCTACAAAAATTTTTGGACAATCATTCCAAGTTATTTGAGACTCCCAAATTACTCCCACCTATTCATGATCATGCTATTCATTTGATTCGAGGAAGCGTTCCTCCAAACATTAGGCCTTATATATATCCTTGTGCCCAAAAGAGTGAAATTGAACATATGGTTTGATAAATTCTAAAAGATGGTATAATTCAACCTAGTCAAAGTTCTTTATTTTCTCCAATAGCAGTGGTGCATAAGAAGGATGGATCATGGTGCATGTTTCCGTATTATAGGGAGCCCAAAAATATCAGTATTAAAGATAAATTTCCCATTTCTGTCATTGATGAATTGTTGGATATATTACATGGAAAAATTTATCAGAAAGTTGGGTCTTCATTCAGGATATCATCAAATTACAATGAAGAATGAAGAAATTCGGAAAATAGCATTTAGAACTCATGAGCGTCATTACGAATTTTAGATCATTCCTTTTGTACTTACCAATGCACCTTCTACATTTCAAGGTTTGATGAATTCCATTTTCAAACCATTCCTTAGAAAATTTGTGTTAGTGTATTTTATAATATATCAATATACAACAAGTATTGGATAGATCATGTTCACCATGTTGACACGGTGCTGAAACTATTAGAAGAGAAATAATTATAAGAAAAAACCTCCAAATGTTTCTTTGGAGTACAGGAGGTGGAATATTTGGGTCATATTGTATCTCATGAGGGTGTTAAGTTAAACTCTAACAAGATAAAAGCCATTAAGGAATGGAAAATCCACACACCCATAAAGCATATTAGAGGATTTCTCGGGTTGACAAGGTATTATCACAGATTTTTTAAGAATTATGGGAGAATAGAAGCACCTCTAACAAAATTACTAAATAAAGATGCATTTTCTTGGACTCCAGAAGAAACTAAGTCATTTGAAAATCTTAAAGAGTGAATGTACCAAGAACTAGACTTAGATACCAGACTTCACAAAAAAAATATTGCGAAATTTTATTCCTCAGGAAATTGATTTGGTGTTTTTTTAATGCAATAAGGAAGATCCATTTCTTTTGAAATTCATCCAATCAAAGGAAAGTATTTACACAAACCTATTTATGATAAGGAAATGTTTCCAATACTACACACACTAAAGAAATGATGACTGTGGTATTGTATTTCGTGCAAGGGCATACAAGATACACTTATTTAGCAAGATGGCTTCTATGTGCACGAGGTGACAGAGAAAAATAATTTCTATTGATAGTGGTGCCGATTTGACATAATGTAAACTAATTTTGAGGGAAAAATAAGCATACAACACTAAGAACAAATCAAATCACAAGATATAAAATAAAAAAGCCCGATGTAGAAAATAGCCTAATAACACAAGTGGAGAGTTTTCCCTTTATTAGGTGTTGGTGGTAAAAAATATATAATTCTAAACAATTGAAGAGTGTCCTTTAAGCTATGGAGCTAAAATAACCAAACCAAGGAGGTATCCTTTCCTCGAGTTCTTGCAAGTGTCTCTTCCCTCTCTCAAAGGATGGTAGATAAATATCCAACGGTTAGCCTCTCTCTCTTGGACTGAGATGTTGGTTGGGCAACATATGATTCCTTCCAATCCCTCTGCTACTGGACAATGGAAGTAGGTTTTTTATGAAGGAATTTGGCAAGCATAAGAATATTTCTCTATTTTTTTGTTCCAAAGGGTGGCTTATATAATTTTCTTTTTAATTCCTTCCTCTTCTCTTGCACCAAGATAGATAGTGACAAATGAGTGAAGGAGGGATTACATTGTGCGCTACATTTACTCCTCAAGATGGCTAAAATATTATTGCCCTTGATAGTACTGGGAAAAGAATCATCTCGGCCAAGTGTACCAAGTGGTCCCAGATTGTGACATTTCACCATCTTCAGGATCGGGTGGCTATTGAAGGAATAGCCATGATGTGTGAAAAATTGCTTTGATGTGGGTGCATTATCATTTAATTTCCTTTTGAACCTTAGGAAACAATTAAATTTTAGGCTTCTCTAATCTATTTCTTCTCTGAAAAACTTCATGTGTACCTTGTGCTTGACATTTTTAATGTCTTTTTCCTGTAACATTTTCTAGTGTTAACAGTTTTCCCCTAATGTATGTGGTATAGGAAAAATTGTATAGCTTAATTACATTATGATTTCTTTTATATGTGGTCATTTTGAGAGAGAGAAAGGGTAACTTGATTTGGAACTAAGTTGGGAGACCTCTTGTCTTAAGTAAAAAATATACCATGCTTTGTAGGAAACCTCCAAGAGATTGAATGAATAAAATATTTCTACAAGGCGGGCATGTCCCTTTATCATGACATTTGACTAGCTAAGCTAATATTAGAGATAGTGTTGTTGTTTATGTCACTTTTTGGTAGTGACCTGCTATTGGTTGATGACGATAGTTGATGATGCCCTCGATGGCATTTTTATTTGAAATAAGATTGAGTATGGCGCCCACATGCATAATATTGTAATGGAAATTTTTTGGAAAAAGTGCTCATTGTATGCATGAGTCTTTGACTATTGGGGACCTTCCCGTGTAAGAATTTATGAAACAGATGCTTAGTGAGTTATGGGTCTTTGATGAATTTTGAAAGATTACAACAGTTATCAAGTACGATACCATCTTGGACATGAAATATTATATTGAAGTAAAATGTTAAGAGTATCGATGACATCAATGGGCAATGATGATTCCCATAGTGCCATCAGAGGATGCCCCCTATCGAGGTGAGGAGTCATCCAAGGTACTAATTTCTTCTTAGAAAATGGTTGTTGTAGTCGACAAGAAGGATGCATCAACCGATTGAAATTAGTACTAATGCAAAGGTGTAGGGTTTTTTATGTAGCAGGGCATGATGTGATGGGTTAACTAAGCTTGATGATGAGAAACTACTATAACTGATGATGGTAGTTAAGTGGCCCAAGCTCAGAGATGTAAATGCGAGTGGCGGTAGTAATAAATTTTTTTTATGGGGAAACCCATGGAGTCAATAGGACATCTAGGGTGGGTGTATGGTTGCTATGATTGTCTTGTTTGGGTGTGTTAAACAATGTGCAACTCCGACCAAAGGTGTTTAGGGACTACCTCTAGGAGTGAAATGTAAATGGATGGGTGGGAGTTCTCTCCTAATTTTTTTTTTTTACACTTACCAAAAGAATATGAAAGTGGTTTTCATGTCCAAGAATTAAAATAGGTGCCCCATAAACATGGATAATCCTTCACTTATAGTGTGAGGAGTGTGTTTTTCTGAGGATGGGTGCGCCATTTGCTGGTCTCGGTGTGAGGTTGATGAGGCGGATGAAAATGTCATAGAATGGCTATGTTGATGGGGGTGTGATGGGCCAAATGTGAAACACAGTGGTGCATTTTTGTTGATCTTCTTGTAGAGAATGTTGGGCTAGGAATGAGGTTTTTACATACAACAAATAAAACCTTACTTTATGTTTGATGATGGATGTACGAACATGAAGTGGTTATTGGGCCAAATTTTATGGCCATGGTTCCAGATATTGACATATGGTCTACATGAGTGATGGATTCCATGGAAGGTGAGGCTATACCGACCTAGAAGGGTGCTTATCAGGTGCAATTTGGAGTGATGATAAACATGGCGAGGTGAATGAACCTATGGTTTATACCCCTGGAGAAATGATGATATGATCTGAAAAGATATCGTGATGAGGGTAAAAAAATATTAGCTCTTTTATCTTTTTTGTCTAGGGTATATGGTGACTTGGCGTGTCTGCAATACATGCAGCCAATTCCCCAAGTAAAAGAATTAATTTATACAAATATTTTTGAAATAACTTGAATTTCTAAGTAACAAGAGGGGGCATACCTAAACTAAATTTTGATGGGTGTGGTGCCTAAAAAGTAATTTTTCTTTGAAATGTGAATCTATGGGGCCTGGTTTGACCCTGATCAAGTGCATATCATTGTGTTTCTTGTGGTTTTCTGATTAGGTAATTATAGCTCCAGTTATGGTCTGATGAGAAATGAGGAAATGGTGTTATATAGGCCAATATGATTTAGTTTCAAATCATTTGTGTATCTTGAGGGTCTGAGGTGAGAGTCAAGCTACCATCTCGAGATTATCTTGTTGTTGTAGTAAGCCTGAGTACTCATTATTCACGCTATCAGTGTTAGGTAAGACCTTAAATGTCCCGCTTTTTATTTTTGTCATTTTCCTGAGTGGATGGTCTGTAAAAATATGAATTTGTATCGATTTTATGCCCATTTTGTGGTAGGAGCATGTGGGAAATCAAGGATATCCTGTGTGGTCCTTGTGCTAGAGGAAAGTTTTGCGAAAGGCCCTCACGGTTGGGGAAAATTATGCACACTAAGGCACGTGCCTGTATTTTCTACAGGTGTGCAGCCAACGCACATAGGTTTTTTACAGGCGTGGGCACACCCAATTTCTAAAAAATTTAATCAATTTTTGATCAAAATTTGATTTTTTGTGTCTTTTTAGATTTCAAGATGTTGTGGTAGCAGAGAGAATGGCCTAATCTCTGTGGGGAAATGGCTCAAGACCCCTATACTTGGGGAACCTAGCTCTGTATGGTTTACTAAATTTTTTAGAGAACATATTGAGGTCTGAGGATGGATTTTGTGCTACTTGGTCTAATGCTGGAACATGAGACATCGTGTTATGGTCCCGTGTCATAGAGATGTCATGATCCATCTAGAGATTGACGTTTATTTTTTGACAGGTCACTTGCCTTAGTGGCAGGCCCTTCCTTATCCACTCCCCCCTGGGAGAGTGAACATTGATCGTTGGGCCAAGGAGGAGGAGCATTGTCATCCTAACCCAATCACTCGGGGTTGTATCCATGTGATTTCTATCACGGCCCTAGCTAAGAGGGATGCGTTGGCGATGATATTTATCATATCTAGGTCGATCGCGACCCATCGATTGTCAGGTCCACAAATTGCAATTTTGCGCAGGCTTCAGACCAATCAATTTTTTGATTAGTCCCTCTATGTCTATTGAGGCATGGTAAATATGTTGGCCAAGGCCCCGAGGGGTGCCATTAAGACCTTTGCTTATGCAAGCATCCTCTATAGCATTATGTATGAGAGGGTTGTGATGCTTTGACCCTTTTTAGTGGTGCCCCTAGGCCTCTGAGGGATCGTTGGATGCACCGGTGGGCACTTGTGATGCCCCGTCATGGTGGGGGAGAGGGAGGGCATTATAGGGATGTAGCAGTCGATGCATGTTTCTAGTCGAACTCATAGGAGTTCCTTGAATTTTCTTATTCAAGGATGGATTTCCGGAGGGATCCGGATATGGGTTTACCTACTGGCTATACATTGGGTCTAACAGGTATGACCTTTGTTTTTTTATTCATTTTGAGGATTCTTATTGTATATATATATTTATGTCTTTGATGGTGACACTGATATTTTTTTTTTGGTTTCTCTTGTAGATGTCAGTTTAGTAGGGCATCCTACCACTCATTTCGTGGGCCACTAGCTGAGGAGGAGGGACCCACATGCAGTGGGTGAAGCCCATATTGGGGGATAGGTTCGTGCAGGGCATCTCTCAGGTGAGGATAGAAATGTTGCAGCTATTGGTGAGGATGCTATTGTCCTTGAACGTGTTGAGTCAATAGAGGCATGGGTGGCATCGATCGAGGAGTTCTTAGCTGCTACCGATATTAGAGTGTAGGAAGTAGAGGGCCGAGTTGAGGCGGCTGATGCTCGTGCTGCAAGTATAGCAGATTCATGGATTTGGTTGGAGAGGTTGACATGAGGCTTGCCGAACAGGGGTTGTAACGACCTGGATGACATATGGCTGTAGATGTTGGTGGCCCATGAGAGGCCACATCACCTGAATTTGCATAGAGCAACACTTTTTGTTGTGGTCGTTGCTCCTATGCTCGCACTGGGTACTCATGTGGCTTTAGAGGACCCACCAGGTGGGGTTGATCCCTAGAGATTTTGTATGGTTAGGGAAAGCACCCATTATGAGGATGCTTACCTACGCTGATAATATGTATATTTCATACTGACATGATGATTAGTGACTTATTTTTTATACTGGAAAACATATTTTTTTTATGTATATATGCAAGATGTATTTTTCTGCGGCTCTTATGATGTGTCTATGGTTGTTATTATTTTTTTATGTTTGTGTATGTTTATTATGGATGTTATGTACCTATGATACATGTTATTCTTTATGATTTTGTTTTTCGTGGATGATGGTTTCTACGAGATGCATTCCGGTCTGGGCTATGGTTAGATATGTGATCGATTGTCTGATTTTGATTTCATGTTATCAATGTAAATTTAATGTGATCAAAGTGAAAACGTAACCATCATACATGCAAGTATATCCTAAATAGATGCGAGTCTCTTACTTTAAAAAATTGGTTTAATTGCGATACCACTAACTTGGAATCAAGAAAGACATCTAGATGGATAATGCCCTGGTTGGAGGCATCTCTCTATAGCCCGATGACTACATCATATTTTGATTGATTATTTGTAGTTGATCTAATACATACTCCGTTGGTGACGAATGGTGACCGCTCAGGAGAGTATATGGCCCATACGGCTACTGCTAGATTTTGTGACCATCGAGAGGCTCGATTAACAAATCCAAAATAGTGGATGGGAGGAAGATCCATCTGTGACACAAGAGAATGTTTTCCAAAAAATTCCATGATGATTGTGGTCATCAGAAATTTTTTTGTTACATTCACTTTATTTCTAAGGCTGAGAATTCTTACCCTATGGGTGGAATGTTTTGAGGTAGAGCCCATTGACAGGATTAGCGAGGCATGTACTGTCGAGCTTAGAGAAAATATATTCTCCTTTGAGGAGAGAGTGTTTGATGATGTAAGGACCCTTCCATATTTTTTTGAACTTCCCAGGTCCTAAGGATTATTTTGCAACATCGTAACAGAGGACTAGCCCCCCTTCGGAAAACACTCGATGGGTAATGTTGCGGTACAATGATGCTTTTAATATTTTCTTGTAGCTTCATTATGTTTGAGAGACTCTCGTCGAATTTCATCAATGAGATTTAATTGTACCAACCATTGCTCTAAAGGTTGTGTATCAGTGAGGAGTTTGATATCTGTGTGTAAATTGGGGATTTTGTGTTCAATGGGAAGAACGAACTCCACTTTCTATATCAACTGGAAATGTGTGAAACCTATTGAGGATTTGATGATTGTGCTATATTCCCATAAGGCTAAAAATACCATATGGTTCCAGTTAGTTTCATGTTTGTTTACCATAAGTTGCAATATCATTTTGAGTACTTTCTTAAGAAATTCTATCTGGTCATTGGAATGGGGGTTGCATGGTGACATAAACTCATTCGTGAACCCTAGATGATGGGATAGCTCTAGGAATATTTCATTCTTGAATTTTTTTCATGATGGGAGACTAACTCCTTAGGCACACGGAATCATGTGATGACATGGTTTAAGAGAAACCGAGTTGTGGTTTCTGCTGTGTTTCCATATGTGGGCATGGCTTCTTCCCATTTGGTGAAATAGTCGATGGTTACAATGACGTATTTGTGGTTGCCAGACGTTGTAGGATTGCAAGTCATAAATTAGATGCCCCATTTACAAAAGCAACCTACTACAATGACCGGGTGCAGAGGATTAGGGGGCTCTCTAGCCTTATGGGCGAAGCGTTGGCATCGCTCACACCTTTTGACCGCCTGAATGAAATCGTGGAATAGGGCCGACCAAAAATAACTAGGCTACAAGATTTTTTTGGCGGTGGCCATCCCTTAAAGGTGGCCGCTGCAAGCCCCACTGTGGGAGTCATTTAGGGCTTGCTTAAATTGGTCATGCATGAGGCATGAATCTAAAATTGTGTCAATGCCTCTTCCATAAAGGACGTCCCCCATGAGAAGGTACTGAGGCGCCTGATGGCGCATCCACCTTTGGTCGTCACGAGTGAGATATGGTTTGAACTTATGGGTTCGCAAGAATATAAGGATGTCACCATACTAAGGGTCCTCGGTCATCACTAAGAATGAGTGTTCAATGTTCATCAAGTAGTGAGTCATTAACTCATGATCCTTGAGTCGTACTTGGGATATCAATGATGAACTTAGCTAGGATTAATGAATTCTTACTCTTGGGGAGCTGGATTGTAGGTCAAATTCCTTTAGTATAACTACCCATTGAGCGTACTTATGATTCATCATATGGTGAGTTACAAAATATCAAATGGGGTTGATAGTTGCAATGACTGTTGCAGCCCTTAGGATGATGTAAGACCGAAGCTTTTGTACTGTGTTTACTAGGATATGGAAATTTTTTATTCTGGTCCATACCTTATAGCAAGGCCAACTAGGTTCTTTCTGACATAATATATTACATGACATTTATTATCTATTCTGTCTTGGACTAACAACCCAACTATGGTCGTTTCTAATGTAGATAGATATAAGGTACAATATTTATTGTAATTGGGTGGGCTGATCAAGGGGGCTGAAGAAATGGCGACCTTTAGTTCATAAAATGAATTTTGAGCATGATCATCCAATTTGAATGAAATTTCTTGACTGAGTAAGTGTATTAAGTCTTGTGCACAAGTGGCATATTTGGGAACAAAGAATCGTAATAAGTTGGCTTTCCCCTGGAGGCTTTGAATTTGTTTGAGAGTTTTAGGTGGTGGTACTTCTTTTATTGCCGAGACCTTGAGGGGGTCAACTGTGATTCCCTGTTGGGATACTATGAAACCTAATAGTATGTCTGCATTGACACATAAGACACACATGAGAAGGCTCAACCATATGGTGTAGTGTCGACACCTTTTAAATACCAACTGTAAATCCTCCTGATGGTCACTAGTCACCTTGTTTTTTTTATCATACTACGAGGCCATCAAAGTAGGATAAGATGAGGTGAGCCATATCGTGGAAGATATAATTCATGGCCCATTGAGGGGTGGCTCTAGCGTTTTTAAGACTAAAATTCATAACTTGATATGGGAATGTGCCCTGGGGGGTGGTGAATGCAGTCTTATACTGATATGTATATCAGATTTAAATTTGATTGTACCCTAAGAATCCAACCATGAAATACAAGTACTCGTGACTAGCGCAATCATCAATGACTTGGTCGATGAAAGGGGTAGGGTAGTTGTCTTTGGGACAAGCTTGGTTTAAATCTCAAAAATTGGTGCAAACTTGGATGCAAACCTTCTTTTTCATGATGGGTACATGATTGGAAATCCACCATGTGTAGGTGATTGGGTAGATGAATCTAACTTTATGAAGCTTTCCTATCTCTTGTTTGATCGCTTCTTCTTTGGATGGGTGTAATTGACGTTGCTTTTGGCGGACTAGTGACACGTTAGGCAAAATGTCAATGTGGTGTTCTATGACGGTGGGGATTAGCCCTAGAATTTCTGAATAATACCATGCGAACATATCCTCGTACTCTTGTAATAATCCCCTAGTGAGATTTCTTCAGTTTTTCCTGGTTTTCTTGAGATATTCACCTTAATGGTTGGAAAAATATTTGACATATTCCCTTCCTAAAATGTATCTGGTGCTGGGATATGGTTTTGAACCAATATACCTTTCCTAATGGAAGAAAGACTTTGGATTCAACGACGTAAATATCCTCAGTTTTTGTGCTGATAGGCACGAACATTTTTTTTTGAATGAAAAAACGAGCGGTGATGCATTGTGTACCACAAAAAATCTAGTTCTATCATGGCCTATAAAATATACTCATCAGAGCGAAACAATATTCCTAAGCGGGAATCGGTTTGTGTGAGACCCTGAGGAATTCGTTTGGGCCTAACAGTGCTGGTCAAAAAGCATGAATATGATTCCATGGTTGATGCCATGGAACCTATTGAGGTTTACATGGTGCAGACAGGTTGGGCGCAAAAGGTACTACTACCATTGCGGTAGTTGCAACAATCTCGACACCAAGGAAAGGTTAGGATACAACATGACCCATGGTTCCCATTCATGATGCGATTAATCATATATGGTGTCATGTGTCGTCAATGTTACATGGTGGAAGAATTTATGTGATGGTTACTCGTTTGAGAAAAATTTCATGCTTTTTTGGTGGTGTATGAAGGGTACATGTGTCTTATTTTTTGTGAAGATTTTTATGGATGTTGAGGTGTCTAAATGTTTGCAAAATAGGGAATTTATATTTATCATGATCATGGCTCGTGCATCTGTTGCATGTAGTAAATGTACTCACTTATTATATTGTATGGGGTGCAGTATTAGTCATCATATTAGAGGATGATGGTGGGAGATGATTCCAAGAACACATGTTTATTCATTTTTGCCATATCCTATTCTTAGACATAATGTGATTTGGTTCCTTTGAGAGGTTTTCTTCTAATGCTGAAGTAGCTACTCTTACCCTTGGAAGGAAATGATAATTCATCATATGGTGGAATTTATGCCAAATTTAGGAATAATAATGTGCGATTTTCTCTTTATTAGAGAGATGAATGTAAGGTATGGTTGTGACCATGCGAAGAATTTCGATGAATTTATTGAGATCCCAACATTGGTTGACCATCTGGCCATTTTTATTACATAGGGTACATGAAATTCTTGGCTCATGTTGCCCCTTGCTAGGATAATTGGTTGCCTTAACGTTTCTAGGGGTTTGGTGAAAATGGAGTGGAGGTCTCACTACTCATCGTTACCTAGGTTGTAGAAACTAAAAAATGACTATATGTATTATTTGTGGCTAATGAGTACCATTTATGAAATTATTCTAACTCTGAGCACTGAGTGATGAAATTATCATGTTTGTCACATAGTATACAGGCTCGGATCAGACGTTGAGGCTGGTTGGGGGTGGGAATCTGTACCCTTTTTGGCTTCTTCACTGAGATATGAAAAGTCTGTTAGTGTGTTTGGCGCACAAATGTACCAAATCACACTTTCTTAAGAAGGGTGGGTTTTCCCTCTTAATTTATTGGTCATAGGAAGAAAATATATGGAGTCCATTAAGTTAGTGGAACATGCTAAAACATAAACATACTAGATAGAGAAATAGCATGAATATGAAAACATAAAAACTAAACTAAAAAAAATAAAACAAAATCTCTGAATAGAGTCAAACAAATTCAATAATCCAAATGATGATGCTTATTTCCCCTCTTATTGAGTGTTGGTATGAATGAAGGATGAATATTTTACCCACTTTTGAAGGGGCCCTTAGAACTATGGAGTTGCAAATCTCGATGCAAGGATGTCTTTACTTCCGAGCTGCCTTGGCGCAAAGCCTCCATCTCTCTACTATGGTGGACTAGATTTTTTGGATGGCCAACAACTGAGTCCCATCTATCTCTGCTCTAGATCACACACTGCTGGTATTGCTTGGGGAAATTATGGCCAATATAACAATGTGTTCTCATATTGTTCATCTCTTAGTGTAATTTTATAGGAGAATTAAAATCCTCCTTCCCTCTCTTCGTACATTTTGGATGGTGACCCAAGAGAGGATGGTGGTTCCATTGTGTGCCACATTTATTTCATTGTGTGCTCCCTTGAGGTCCTAAGGAGGCTTTGGAGGTTGTCCTTAGGTGGCCTTAAGTGTGGGATAAATGTCCTGGAGTGTGCCTTGTGGTCCCGGAAACTTACTTCCACCACTCTCAAGACAGCGTGACTTTTTGACGAAAATATGTGCAAAGGCACACTTATCAAATAATTATGCGTGAAAAGTCGCATTTTATTGGTTCCTTAAATGCGCAATTTAATTTTCCTGTTAGACCTTTTATATTTTTAAATACTTCAGATTCTCTAATCTCTCTCAACCCCGTAAATTCTTTTGCCCAAAATTAAATAATGCCTTCTTTGCTTGTCAGATTTTCGAGTGATAAGAAAGAGGATGGACCTAGTTGCATAATTCTCTTGGGTTTTTGAACTTTCTACTGACTCCAAGTCCGATCCTTCCTATTTGGCAACATTGATTATGGTCTGTCCTAGAAAATATAATGCCAAATAGAAATGGGATATATAGGGACAATGACAAATCGGGTGGTTATCTTCGCACACTGAAGAATAATATTGAACTATTCGTAAGTCGTCGTGGTATACTGGGTTGATGGGGTACCATATTTGGAACAAATATAGTGTTTCATAGTCAGTGATGAAGTGATTACATTCATCGCAGAGTGCACAGAGTTGTACAAGAGCCTGAAGATGGTTATGATGGATAGGTGGTCATTTAGGTGACTATCTCTTTTCTAACATATATAATATGTCCCTAGTTGCTTGTATCCTTTGAATTTTAGTACTGCTTGTGGTGTACTATCCTGTTTCAGGGATATCTATAAAACACAACAAACTCCAGCCAGAGATAGACTGGGAGGGCATTTACTAAATATTTTTCCTCTGAAAAGAGGACGAGATCCAGAGGCTACCTGGCCCTTTCCAGACTCTATCTAAGAGTGAAAGATAAACGCACCAAGTGGTATACAACTAGAATGCTCAAAAACAATAATAGACATATAATATCATAGAAAGAGAATACAACAACTACGACAACTTATCCAGAAAACATAGAGAGGAAATGCTGAGCCATTCTATCAATCTGAGAAATGTAATGAAGTACAATAGGCGATCTTGCCCAAAGTAAGTAAGAAAACACTCTAAAAAAAGACAGGAAATGGCTGCTCTATGAACTGTGTCCTAGCTACTGGAAAACTGCCATGTAGCTGCTACTACTGGAATGGAACGAAGATGAGGGGTTGATCCTCTTTTTAGAATGAGCTGAAAATCAGCAAATCTCCTCTCCTCAACAACCCAGAAAAAATCCAAAAACCATTCCAAGAATGGCCAACCCCGGAAATCACTAGAAACTATCTCCCCAGTGAATTATGTTGACCTCCAAGGCTCTACGTAGTGGCTAGATGGAAACAACTAAAATACTGCCTCAAACTCCACCAAAAGTCTCCTAGGGGCAAAGGCTGAACCTCTGCTCAAAATATCGGTGAAATCACTTGTAGAAACCTGAATCTGAAGCTCCTCCACAATGGACTATGTCCTCTCTCCCAGTGACTACGCTGTCTCTCTAAGCTCCAGCTCCACAACAAACCCAAACAATAAAACAACTCACAAAATACTGAAAAACCAACCTTTCCTGAGCAGGCACTAGAAGTTCCCAGGGGATAAGGGAAAGATCTCCGACCGGAGACACTCAATGCACTAAACAGTGCTCCAGACAGGCCAAATAGCCAGCGTGCTCAAGAAAACAAATATCTCACTCAAAAATCATCAAATCCAGAATGAATGAAATGAGGAGGTTCCTCCATCCTTTATAGCGTTGGTTTCCCTCCAAAACGCAACGTAGACTCTCTCTCCTCCACATACTCATCCTTATCTGTGCAGAAGCTAGCAGAAACTTCTATAGTGTACATAGGCCCACCTCTTCTACGTGGTGTTAGACCCCCCCTTGACTCCCACTTAAGTCACAACGTTGTGCTACTAGGTGGATTTCTTATTTCACCTAAGTGAGTTAGACCCTCTTCACTCACTTTTATTTATTTATTTACAAACTATAGATGGAAAACTAACAAAATCGAATATTCCAATTAGCTGTCACTAATTAGAAATATTAAAATCTCCCCCGGAAAAATGTTGCTTGTCCTCAAGCAACTGAAGTGATGGATGCTACAAAATATTCTCGCTCTCCCAAGTGGCATCCTCAGCCGACAAATTCTTCCACCTCACCAACGATTCACGGACCGTCCTACTCTGTAACCGCCTCTCCCTGGTATCAATAATGGCCTCCGACTGCAACACCAAGTGCCCCTCATCATCCGTAGGTGGTAGCTCCTCTATCACTGTCACCTGCTACCCCGACGCCTTCTTTAGGCATGATACATGGAAAATGTTGTGGATATTGCTTCCTTGGGGAAGCTCAAACTCATATGCAACCTGCCCAATCCTGCGTATCACCCTGTATGGCCTGTAAAAGTGAGGCTTGAGCTTCTCAGCACCCTTCTGCTTCAGTGATGACTATCGGTATGGCTGTAACCATAGGTAGACCAAGTCCCCTACCTCAAACTCTCTCTCTACCCAACCTCTGTTGGCATACAACTTCTGCTGGTTCTGTGCTATAGCCATATTGTCCTTGAGAGCTCGGAGGATGTCCTCACTCTCTTGGATCCAAATATTGGCTCTAGGAGCCTTACTAGCACTGAACATCACATCAGCAAAAGATAAAGGATTGTACCCATACAGAGCATAAAATGGTGACATACCAATAGACATGTGATGTGTCGTGTTATAGCAGTACTCCCCAAAATGCAACCATCTCAACCACGCTCGTTGCTGCCCACTAACATAGTTACGCAAGTAGCCCTCCAACCACTTGTTAACTATCTTCATTTGTCCATCCGTTTGTGGGTGCTAACTGGTACTCAGTTGCAACTGCATCCCCACTAGTCGAAAATGCTCCTGCCAAAATCTTCCCATGAAACGGTTGTCCCTGTCACTGATGATGGTCTTAGGAAGAGCATGCAACCTGAAAACCTCTCTAAAGAATAGCTCGGCCACCTATGCTACTATGTAATTCATGAATATGGTGAAAAAGTGCACATACTTTGTCAGTCGATCAATGATGACAAAGATACAATCCTTACCCTGCACCATGGGCAACTCGGTGATGAAGTCCATCGAAATTATCTCCCATTTCCCCTCCAGAATGGGAAGAGGCTGCAACAGTTCTGCGGGATGGCTCATCTCCCCCTGATTCCTCTAACAAACATCAAACTCCCTGACGTGCTGGAGCACGTCCTCCTTGAGACCCTTCCATGAGAACCTCTCCCTAATGGCCCTGTAGGTTTTGGTAAACCCCTGATGGCCTGCCAATGGAGAATCGTGTGATGCCTGGAGTATCTTCTTCGTAAGCTGAGATCCCTCAGTCAAGAAGATCCTGTTCCTGTAATAGATGATCTCATCAACCACCCTGTACCTGTCATCCACCACCTATCCATCCAGCACCTCACATGCAAATCTGTCCTTGGAGTACTCAACTAAAAGTTGAGCCCTCCAATCTATATCCAAGCTCATAAGAGATAATGCAGCTAGTCTACGTGAAAGGGAATCTGCTACCACGTTATTCTTACCCTTGACATACTGAATGTCAAAGTCATATGCTTGGATCTTACTGATCCTCTTCTGCTGCCTCTCCTGTAGCTGCTTCTGCTCCAAAAAGAACTTGAGGCTGTTGTGATCAGTCCTCACCCTGACCCTGTTCCCTACCAAATACTACTGGAATTTGGCCAAAAAATGCATGATGGCCAACATCTCCTTGTCATATATAGAATACAACCTCTCATGCGGAAGGATCTTTCGGCTCTCAAAGGCTATAGGGTGTCCCCCTTGCATCAATACTGCATCGATCCCCTCTCCCGACACATCACACTCTAAGACAAATGGCTGCGTAAAATATGGAAATGCAAGCACTGGGCAGCTACTCATCACCTCCTTGAGCCTATCAAAGGCTCGCTGCACCGTATCTAACCAAATGAATGCCCCCTTCTTCGTCAAATATGTAAGGGGTGCAACAAGCTGTGAGAATCCTCTGACGAAATTCCTGTAATAGGTACATATCCCAATGAACCCTTGAAGTTCCATCACATTATTTGGCTCCAGCCAATATCTGATGGCTCTAATATTCTCCTCGTGGACCCTCACTCCGTCCACTCCAATAATGTGACCAAAATATAACATCTCCGTCATCCCAGACTCACACTTTGAGAGCTTAGCATAGAACTGTTGCTCTTCCAAGATGTGTAGCACTGCCTCTATATGTTGGATATGCTCCTCCCAAGTCCTGCTATATATGATTATGTCATCGAAGAAAACCAATACAAAATTCCTCAGATGACTATGGAAGATATGGTTCATGCAAGACTGAAAGGTGGCTGGTGCATTGGTCAGCCCAAAAGGCATAACCAAAAACTCAAAGTGCCCATAATGACACCTAAAGATGGTCTTGGGAATATCCTGTTCCCTCACGCGAATCTGGTGGTACCCTGATCTCAAATCAATCTTTGAGAAGAACTTAGCTCCTCGTAGCTCATCCATCAGCTCATCTATCCTGAGTATAGGGTACCTGTTCTTCAGATTCTTCTTTTTCAAGGCCCTCTAGTCAATGCATATCCTCAAGGTGCCATCCCTTTTCTTCACCAGCACTACAAAAGAAGCAAACAGACTCGTGCTCGGTCAGATGTGTCCAAGAGACAACAACTCCTAGATGGCCCACTCAATCTCATCCCGATAGGCTTTCAGATGCCTATAGGGTGTAGTGATCATCGCCTGAATACCTTGCTCAAGCTCGATGGTATGTTCAAGCCCTCTATCTAGTGGCCGTCCTGGTGGTATATCCCCAAACACTACCTCATGCATGTCAAGGATGGCCTATATATCTGGATGAACTGCTCGACCAATGGTATTTGCCTCTGATGCTCGCAACTCAACCACCCACTCTATGTCTCCCTTCCAGATGTCTGCCTCCATCCGGTGAGTCGAAACTGTCTGAGGTGGGTAAGTATGCATCCCGCGGATATGTTCATGATTTCTGGTCTTCTTGTCATCCCACTCCATCTCTAAGGCCTCCCAATTTGTGGTGACCTTCCCCAGAGTAATCAGCCACTGAACACCCAGTACCACATTAGTATCTGGTATGTTTACCATGAAAAAATGATCAGTTATGGTGTAAGTACCCATCTTCACTGCTAACTCTGGAACATACCGGGCACACTGCATCATCTGGGCTCCTGGGCCCAAGACTGAAAACACGTCAAAACACTTAGTCGGTATACCCCTCCGCTCGACCATCCGTGCATCAATAAATTTGTGGGTTGCCCCACTATCAACCAAAACTGATACCCGCTGGCCTCGTACTTTCCCTCGTATGTGCAACGTCAAATACTTAGGAACCCCTCGCAAAGCTGCAAGGGTCCCTCCTGTGGGTGCAAATGATGCACCTCCTGTTCCTAGAGGTCGAGGCGGAAACTGATCCTGGGTTGTCTGATTATCTCCTGCCTCCTCCTCATCATCCTCCTCATCCTCTTCCCCGCTATCATTGGAGTAGACCTCAATGAAATGTGCTTTTCCAGCAGCACACTTATGCCCTGGTGCCCACGGCTCCTGACACGTGAAGCACAACCGCTTCTTCCTCAACTCCCTCCTAGCATCATCATCTATCTGTGCCCGTCCCGGATTCCCCTTTGGAGGAGGAACCCTCACATCCTTCCCCTTGGGCTGGAATCCATGTCTCTGGGGGTAAGGTGTCCGCATCCTGGGCAATGCATCCTGGAGCGTAGCTGGTCTAGTAGATTTGACTAGACCCTGAAGTGGCTCTGCCAATCCCTCCACAAAAATATAGATCATCCATGTGACGGATAGATCCGGCACCGTCATCGAGACCCTCAAGAAATCTGTGATGTATGTCTCTAGGCTCCCTGTCTGCTTGAGCTTCTTCAGCTCAACAAAATGTTGTTCTAGATCTCTCTGGTCAAAATTCTCCATCAACCTCCTGGTAAAATCGGCATATGTCGTCACTGTAGAGTGTCCGAGTGTAACCATCCCATGGAACCACCAATCCTGGGCCTCACCATCCAAATGTAGTGTCGCCACCTTGATGGCCTCCATCTCTGACATCTGGTTAAGTTGGAAATAGATATCTAGCTTCTCCACCCAAGACTTTGCTGAACTGTTCGATGATATATCAAATGTAGGCAAATGAAATCTACTAGAGGCACGGTTGGAATCTCCATCATGATAATGCTGGTTCCCTCTATGATGGTCGCGGGGTCTACTATCCCGTTGGAGTTGCACAAAGTATCTGAATGTGAGAGCATCCCTAAACTCTTGCTCGTAGGACTGATACTCTACAAAATACTCATCTAAGTGTCCAGGCTCTACTTCCTGCTAGGCTCCTGCCCTTGTATATGCTCCCAAGAAAGTGGGCATGGTAGAGCGGGTAGGTGCACGAGAATCCATCGGCTAAGGAGTATCACGCTGAGAAGCACCATGCTTCGACATATGGTGGGATGTACCTGATCCCTCTCTGACCTAGAAAACCCATGGAGTCTCATGTTGCCTAGCCTCCATAGCTGTGAACCTCTGTCCCATCACCTCAATCTGTCTAGCTAAATCCTGGACATACTTGATGAGTGCCTCTCCAAACTGTTTGGCCTCTCTGTCATCTGCCATTGGCTCTTTCTCTCTTAAATATACTACAAGCTCCACCATTTCTGCGTCCGTCATAGGCTCTCTCTCCTGATCTGCGTCCTCTACTTGGAAACAGTCTCCCTCCTCGTAAGTGGTCTCCAACATATGCTCACGGTCTCTATACTTCCTACCTCTGTATAGTCTCTTTCCCAATGTCTTAGACCACAGGCTATGCCAAAACTATGCTCTGATACCACTGTAATATCCCGTTTCAGGGATATCTCTAAAACACAGAGAAATACAACCAGAGATAGATTGGGAGGGAATTTACCAGATATTTCGCCTCTCAAAAGTTGATGAGATCCTGAGGCTACCTGGCCCTTTCCAGACTCTGTCTAAGAGTGAAAGATAAATGCACCAAGTGGTATATAACTAGAATGCTCAAAAACAATAATAGACATATAATATCATAGAAAGAGAATACGGTAACTACGGAAACTTATCCAGAAAAAATAGAGAGGAAATGATGAGCCATTCTATTAATTTGAGAAATTTAATGAAGTACAATAGGCGATCTTGCCCAAAGCAAGTAAGAAAACACTCTCAGAAAAAACAGGAAATGACTGATCTATGAACTGCATCCTAGTTGCTGGAAAAATACTATGTAGCTGCTACTACTGGAATGGACTGAAGATTAGGGGTTGATCCCCTTGCCAGAATGACTGAAAATCGAAAAATATCCTCTCCTCAACAACCCAAACAAAATCCAAAAACCTTTCCAATAATTTCCAACCCCGGAAATCACCAGAAATTGTCTACCCAACGAATTACGCTGGCCTCCAATGCTGTGCGCAATGGCTAGATGGAAACAGCTGAAATACTGCCTCAAACTCTGCCAAAAGTATCCTAGGGGCAAAGGCTGACCCTTTGCTCAAAATCCTGGTGAAATCACCTGCAGAAACCCCAATTTTGAAGCTCCTCCACAATGGACTGCGTCCTCTCTCCTAGTGACTGCGTAGTCTCTCTAAGCTTCAGCTCCACAACAAACCCAAACAATAAAATGACTCACAGAATACTGAAAAACCAACCTTGCCTGAGCAGGCACTCAAAGTCCCCCGGGGCTAAGGGCGAGATCTTCAACTGGAGACACTCAATGCACTAAACAGTGCTGCAGACAGGCTAAACATGCAGCGTGCTCAAGAAGACAAATGTCTCACTCAAAAATCATCAACTCCGGAATGAATGAAATCAGGAGGCTCCTCCATCTTTTATAGCTTTGGTTTCCCTCCAAAACCCAACGTAGCCTCTCTCTCCTCCACATACTCATCCTTATCCGCGCAAAAGCTGGCAGAAAATTCTAGAGTGTACGTAGGCCCACCTCCTGTACGTGGTGTTAGGCCCCCCCTTGACTCCACTTAAGTCACAACATTGTGATACTAGGTGGATGTCTTATTTCACCTAAGTGAGTTAGACCCTATTCACTCACTTTTATTTATTTATTTACAAACTATAGACAGAAAACTAACAAAATCAAGTATTCCAATTAGTTGTCGCTAATTAGGAATATTACGTGTGTATTCTGTGTCCGAGTCAGGTAAGTCGGGGTTCTCGGAGATGAAGCGCCGCATGAAATCCATCACAGACTGAAATTAAAAGATGTTGGGAAAATGATGCATGTGGTGGTTTATCCGATAGATCTAACATGTATGTCGTCTATGCCAAACTAAGTGGTTTTTGGAAATATGAGGGATTTGATACCAATGGTTTAATGCCCTTAACTCAGGGCACTATGTGATTAAGTGATTATGATGATCACATAGTGCGCAAACTGGGAGATGTGGCATGGCCTCTATTTGTCATCTTTGGGATGTTATGGTGACTATGTACAGGGAATATGTAGGTTCCTATCATACATATAGTATGGCTTTGGGTTCAGCCTCATCCATTTGCATGGATGTTTATGAGGGGTCCTCCTAGTGAGATGTTTTTAAGGCTTGCAAGGTGTCCCTATATCTCAGAATCTCTAGGCAATGATGGGTATAATTCCCATAATGGTCGCATATGGTGCACGCATGATTGTTGCGTAATTATTTCCCTTGGTTTTTAGTGACCTATTCATTTTTACGAGAATTCAAGGTTGTGACATTACTTTCAGTGTATAGAAGGGGTTTTAATTCATCTAACTCTAGGAAAAGATTAGTATGATGAGCTATGACATCGCACAAGACACAAGGTTGTAATGCCCTATATAAATTGGGGGTTTCGACTTTTTTCCCTTTTTAGTTATTCTTATTCGTTGTGCCAGTTGGCGCTACTACATGTGCTTCTATAACTTCTATGACCACTTTAGGGGAAATAGGGGTTATTCATGTAGAGGTAATTCCTGGGATTTCCAGCATGGTTGGAGGGACCAAGTACCACATGGGGATTGCAAAAGCCATATTTGGCACTATCATAGTTTCCATGACCTGTTTTGATACAAAAATAGGTGGGGGATACAAAAATAGGGCCTCTGAAATGGCGTATGGTAGGAATTCCGTACCTGTGGCTTGGATGTTTGTACTATTGGTTTCTGTCTCTGGGCTAGTTTTGGTGTATGAAGAGAGAATCATGGACACTCGTGCCCCCGTGCTTTTAGGGACTTCCCCTGGTATAATACGGGGATCCCCTAGGAATGAGCCTAAGATAGATGATGGTTTTAATTGGCTTGGGCTGAAATTTTTATATATCATGACTCGTTTGGTGGTTATGTTGACGTATGGTAGTACGAAATCTAGAGCAGTCATAGGTTTCTTTTCATAGTCTGTGAGCTGGTCGATGGTGATGATATGATCATCGTGGGGGAACATAATCACCCTAAATACAGAGGATGCGATTGTAGCCATTTCATAAATATGACTCCACCTGAGGAGTATATTTTAGTCTAGTTATGTGTCTAAGACCTTAATGTCTATAAGAACTATCTTGCTGGACCATTTTACTAGGAAATTTCGATAAATACTAGAGAGGGCTAATAGGCGTCTGTCATTTGCTATAGTCGTGATGTCAAATAGTTTTAATTCAATTTATCCTAAATTATTCCAAACTTATTTGGACATGATACATGTGGGTGCTCCTTCATCTATAATGCATCGGTGTATGGTGATATTCTGAACCAAAACCAATATCTCGTAAGTGAGTAGAGAAGGAATCATAGGGCCTGCCTTGTCAAGATAAAAAAACCATTATGCACAAATCAGAAGGGTCGATTGCACCTAACGCCAAAGTACAACTTTTGGTTCTCTTGGGCATGATTGCAAAACTTCCAAAGCTGACATGGCAACTGGTGATTGAGCTAAATCATCCACTATACTATAGCTATGAGTAAGTTTGGAGTACTATCCAGTTCAGCTGTTTTTTCCTTTGGCCATTCTTGGAAGGGGATCAATAGGTACTTTGAAGATAGCTAACGACAGAGTAGGTGCGCTCATACTTTTACCTAATGGGTTGGTATCCAGAGGTGTATCGTAGTTCTTATTCCCTTTTTAGAAGAATAAATCTTCGCCAAAAATGTAGATCTAATGTATGCCTCCTCCGATATCGTTTTGGGGTGGTTGCTGTTGTTGGGTGTTAACCACTCCTTGGTAGGTGAAAGGTTTATGCTTTACAACAGTTTTTTGGGTAGGTCCTCCTTATCCTCGGTTTCCCTGAAGTTTTTTCAATTCACGAAGTTCGGGACAATGGTGAGTGTAATGGCCATATTCACCACATATGGTGCAAGTTTTCCGTAGAGTGGGTCCCTCTTTTTTCCCTTGGGACTTACTATATGGCTTCTAGTTTTGGTTTCGGTTGGGGTCGCCCCAAAACTAATATTGTGGGGGGCGTTGTTAATTAAAACCACCCTTTCCAAAGTCTCCCTTTTGGTTATTCCTTAGATTCTTCTTTGTATCATTTGGAGTATTAATTTTGTTCTACTAATCATAAGATTGTGGTTTCTGAGCTTCGGATGGTTGCACAAGGTTTAGTAGTGCATTTTTCTGCATTGGTGGTGCATGTTGTGCGGGAAAGGGGGGTATAGGTTCCCCTGTCCTTGATCAATGTATGATTTTTGGGGGAGCTCTCTTGTATTAACATTCCTAGATGATTTTTGGTTCTGTTGCGAGGGAGGATATGAGCCTCCCTATTGTTGATGGTATGGCATCGCCCTATTCGTCATATTCTACAAACCTATAGACTAACATTGATGGTAGATAGGTTTTGATACGTTCTGAGTGGAATCATATGAGTATCATAGGCACTAGTTACTGTTGCTTAGGTTACCTTCGGATAAGGAGCTGATCAAACTGTCTACAGTATTCGAGGTGCCTGGTAATTCCCTATAAGTTTGCAGGCGTGCATAATTTTCTACGACATTGTAAATATATCCTTATTGGGTGTATACAAGTTCAAGTTGTTGGGACTTGCTAATGGCATCCTCCTGGGAGGTGGGTTTTTGCGTCACCATGTATTTTTAAATCTTAGTTGTGATAGTTTTAAAAAATAATTCCACCAACAATTTGTCGTCGAGTTTGGCTTTACAAAAAACACAATGTTGCCACAATTCGTGGAGTGGTTCGATGTATGCACGATTGATGTTTGTCTGAAATGTGTTAGTAGCTCCTTTCCCGATTCATGATAGATGGGGAGCAGAAAATAGGTGAGGAACGTGGTAGCGAGGGAGCTAAAGTTTCCATGAGAGACAGAAGGCTGCTCGACATACCATTTCACCACATGCCCACTTAGGGTGTGTTGAAATAGTCTTAGTCTAATGGTATCAACAATGATGCTATTCGATGAACACCACAAGTGGAGAGTCATGATATGATATCCTAGGTCTTTCACTTGCTTCCCTTCGAATTTTGATATATCTGAAGGGAGATTCATGGGCATGGGGGGCAAGTTAGGGCCATGAGGAATGGTTTCGTTAGTTAAATTCGTTAGATATGAAAGATTAATTGATTCTAAGAAGGGTAACTACATATTGACTGCCATTGTATACTATGGAAAAACATGTATCTGAATGTGATGATTTAGAGGATGTATTTGAATGTGATGGTTGAGTGTGGTGACGCTACTAGAGTTTTCACTGGTGTCGTGTTGGGTGACCCTTGTTGGTTTCCAATCACATATGCCCTAATAAAGGATGGAATGATAATGGTGGAAACATGTTTTCCTCAATGCCTAAATGCCGAGAGGTCGAAAAAACATCTAGATCATAGGGGTCTTGCTGGGTCTGCTATGGTGTCAAATAGTGTAATATTGCTGATGTTTTTTGTTTGATGGAGGAAGGATTTCTATCAAAGTAGATACAATCACATGCATAAAAAAAGTGAAGAAATACGAGGTAATTTTTCTTTTAATTTAAATATATGTGATCAATCAAGAAAAAAATGAGGTTTTGTTTGTTTTTTGTATGATACCCAGAAGCCTATATATACCTACTCATCCTTACACTCCCAATGTAGTTGGGCATTGTGAGGATATATTCTGATGGGTACTAGGGCTAACATCCTGAAAGAACTGACCACACCTTCCAGTAGCTGAAGAATCAACCAAGGTAATGTTATCAGGATCAAGTGTTTCCTGCACGATCACCTATAGGGAAGGATGACCTATTTTTAGCCATTAAGTACCATCTTCCCATGTGAGCATTTGCGTATTGAGCTTCTTGGTAATTAGCTACTAGTACCAAGCACCAGATGCATCAAGTAGCCTAAAAACTACCACACACAGTAGGCCTAAGATTAACCCCCTCTGAAACCAATCTCTGGTAATGCTCAGGCATTTTTTCTCTAGGCGGATAGACAGATTTGAAGCTCCATAAAAAGCCAACCTCTATGTTTCAAGATGTATTATGACCACGATGGATTATTGGATGCCTAACCCCAATGGTCCTAACTTGGAAAATAATATATTTTTTTTCCCCTGTGGGGAGAATTTAGTGAGTTCGATTAATGACTATTTTTAGAGAGTCTCAATTTTTCTTAGGGTGTGTTTTGGTGAAAAAACTACAAGAATAGCATAAAGGTCTGAACACACCGGATGCCTTATGATCCAATCCTTACCGATGCTTTGTGTGTTCTTTGGATTGAATAATCGCAAGCATTATGATATGTGGATATGCATTTATCCTGTACAATCCTTTTCTAACTATCGTATGTGTGATTGTTCCTTGCAAATATTTAAAATTATGGGTAGATTATGGGCTGCTCACACCTTGTCTAGTTAGACTATTTTTGCACTACAGGGAGATGGAAAATTGTCTTAGGAAAGCATTCATATGCATACCCAGGCTCACCATCAGGTGTAAGGCTTGAAAATATTACTTTCTTTATTTTTGGCAGTTTGGTTTTAGTCCTAATTCCTAATGCAAAATTGAACAAACCTAATGCAAAAATTTGAGAAAATTGAACTAAAAAACAATATGTGGATATATGGGCCACTTACTCTTTACTAATTAAGCTATGCATTTTGTTTCTTTTATCAGCTAATAATTTTTTCAGGAAACATACATGGATTTAAGGCCAGTTACTGGTCCCCTATTTAAACAATGTGTAATTTGCGAAATAAAATACTAAAACTAAAACTACCTAGTTACTAATCTAATTTTAGGTTAAACATAACACTCGAGTGTCCTAATAGTAGTGAAATATAGATACAAAGTGATGGAAATTCATTAGGGGTTGCGAATCACCTTAAAAATGGGAAAAAGTAGCAAATTTTTTGCTTGCTGGTCTGTGGTGTGGGCTATCTTCCCACAGGTGCAGACCGCGCGTCTGTCGGAGAACAAAGCGGGATGTTAGGCAGAATGAAAAAAAATGCTTCATTTGATATGAAATTTTTTTCACTATGTGAGTGGAGATCATGAGGGGATGTAATGGTGCTTTTCAACAAACTGAGTAGGAAGAAGAACCTACATTAACAACCATTAACTCAAAAGGAAAGAATCTAGTGTAGTCATCATTCCTGTGGTAGTGTATTTGGCATAAGGGCGTATGAAATACAGTTCTTTAGCAAGTTGGGTGATACTTGTAGAAGGTCACACAGAAAAATGATTGCCTACTGTTTGGTTCTAATTGATGATGTCAATCAGACTTCATTTAATGTCAACCCTCGAAGGTAAACTTAGAAGTGCCACCTGTAGGTCTAGAAAGATTCCTAATTGGTTCGCGATATTTTGGTTCTATTACAAGAACACATTCATAAATATATCTTCCAACAATTAAGATTCCTAATTTGTCCGAGATCTTTGGTTCTCTTATAAGAACATATTCGACAAGATCGCTTCCAACACCTAAACAAACCTAGATCTAACATTCATTGAGATCCTAAGGTTCTCTTACAAGGACGCTCGAATTTTAGGATCTCCTCCAATATTAGAACATCTAATAAAACCTTAAAAGCTGAAATGAAACAAGCCTAAATCTAATAATTTTCTGAGATCTTACGGTTCTATTACAATAACACTTACAAATAAGAGTCTTCCAATATTAGAACATTTAACAAAAACATGAAAGCTAAAATGAAATAAAAAAATAAATTAAATTATACCTAAAATAAGCATGCAATTGAGGCCATGGGGGCCCTCCATTAATCCACAAGCACACCACTTCAAAGGAGACTCAAATGTGGAAACAACAAAATCAAAGTATGATTCTTTATTTCAAAATCTCCATTACAAACCAACTCTAATATTACAACTCTAAGCTTCTAAGATTACATACTCCAAAATTCTAAGATTCTAAGATTAAAAATGGAGGATGTTGTACTCCTGTTTATACAATAGGATGAGTAAGAAACTCATAATGATGATCCACTAATCTCTCTTTAGTTCCATACATCTCTCAACCATCTAGACACATAACCCTTTTGTCCTTTATCTTCTCCATAAGATCATAATCTTCTCCATGAGTTTTATCTTATCAAATTCGAATTTGATCGTTCAAGGCCACATAAAGGTGTCTTGGAAGCTTCCTTGGCACCTACACATGTCACAAAAGAAATCCACTTTCCATATATGAAGTGAAATATATTATTTTGTAATATTTAATCAAGAATTTCTCTAAAAAATGCTTGAAAATAAATAATATTTGGAAAATATAAATGAGACCCATTAATGATGAATAATAGGGAAAATGAAGTGACATGGTAGTGAATAATGAGTGATATAATGGAAGCATAGGTGAAAAATTTATGGTAATGAGTGATATTTGAATGACATTTTGAAGCCCAAACATACTCTCCAACTGAAGCTCTTGCATGTCCTCATGCAAGCTACTACAATGACTTATTTGATTTGATTCTTGGATGAGCTTCCTTTTACAAGATGTTTGGTTCTTGTGTAACAACCATCTTTCAATCATGGAATTCCTTTTAACATTGCACATCATTGGATAAATTTTATTTTTGCAAAGAATTTTCATCTTTTAATGATTGGCTCTTTTGTTACAATCATTATTTACTTTGTTGAGATCTCTTTTTAATGATTGGTTCTTGTATTACAATCATTATTTACTTTGTTGAGATCAATAATTTTTAAGAAGTCATTTAATATGCTCATAATTTTGTAGTAGTTTTTATTGTGGGAATACTATGTGGGTTAAGATGTAATTTGAATGATAGAAAAAAAAATGAAGTGTGAAATTCCCCCCCCCCCCCCCCCAAACAAATAGTTTTTGGAAACTTTTAATGAGAAAGGGATTAGTGAAATAGTGGAATATTTTCCAAAGATCAACATTTTAGCATCAAAAAGGAATTTCATGATTAAAGGTTAGAAAACATCATACCTTACTTACCTAAAGTAGTGGATGAATCATGCATGTTCAGCTGCTGCAATTCCGATCTAAAGCTTCTTCTGCAAGTTGTGGATGAAAGGTGGATCTGTATTGTCGTATCTATTGTTCGATCTTCTGCTAGATAGTCTAATAAATTTGATGAGTTTTCTGAATATGGCTGAAAATTTATAAGTCTTGGAAGGTATGAAAAATATATAAGTTACATTCCCCCCCCCAGCCTTATTTATTGACTTGTCCTCAAGTCATGAAAAACTGAAAAACAATGAAAGGAAATTTGCTTCATCTGCTACAAAATATGGGTCTTCAAGTCTTCAACAGCTGATGGCACAAATCTTACTATGTGATTAAATGTGCTGGTGTCGAACATAGCAAGAATTGTTTGACTTAGTGGCCATTAATGAATGCCACTAGCCAACACGAGAGCTCCCACCATTGATTCCAATGGGAGTCAAGATGCCTAACACATATTTGTAGGTACAAATAAGTTTTTTGTGGTCGAGTCACATATAAGATCCAATGAACAAGGGATATTAATGTACTCCCATTGTTCGTTGGCAAGAGTACTTTCCATTAAGGCATACAAGCCTCTAGGTGTTTTTTAAAGATTACTAGACTCTAGGACTTTGACTCAATGATATGTAGAAGTAGGGTTTTACTGGCAGAAATAAAAGGGAAAGTAAATGAAAAGGAAAATGAGAATGAAAATAAGTGAGCTTCTTGCAAGTGAGCTTCTTGGTTTTATTTTTTGGGTTAGGGGTGAATGAAAAGAAGTAGATTTGACTGCATGATTGAAACTTGCTAGGAAAAAGAGATTTTGGGTTGCATTGAGGACTCATTGGGATTTACAATTTTACAAACGGAAGAAAAGACTAGTTGTAATGAATATGGACTTATTCACATGATTAATCATAAAATTGATTTGTTGGAAGTCCAACTGTTGACAAATTAGACTCCTTGAATGATCATTTGATTAACGCAAACCTCCAAAAACTTGGCATTCACAAAACATAAATATATCCAAGAAAAAGTGATCAATTTCTACTTGGTTTTTTAATGAAAAAATTAAACACCAATGAAACATATTTAAATAAAATAAAATGTATAAGTTAGCCCAATTCCATGATTTTTTTACAAATCCATTTTCAAATATGAAATGAGAATAATTAATTCCCTTATGTAAATAAAATTCAATTTTGTTGCAATTATGTAAATCCCAACCATCGTGGAAATTGTTTCATGATTTGCGTCTATGATATCGAATTTCACATGTTGTCATCGATCTTGTATTTGGTAAAATCTGCATCATTTAAAAAATTGCTAGATGTTAATACAAATGCGTCAAATAAGAATAAGAATAAAAATAAAAAATTCAGGAAGAAAACTAATTGTTACTCGTTGAAATTTTCATCCTGTTGTCACTTTATGTGCTTTCCAAATAGGTAGTACATCCGAGGCTTTTGTTGAGAATCCTCAAACTTGATCTTTGATGCAATACAAACCAATTTAAAAATTGTCTTACAATCCCATCACCAAAATAGTCAATCTAATAAGCTTCCAGACTCCAAGCAGCAGTGCTGCTAAGTTTAGGGCAGTGTAAAAATTCTTGGTATGAGAAATGAAAGGCATAAATAATACTTCTTCAAAACTTCAAGGACCAAAGAATACTACTTCAAATCATCATCAAACACTTCTGCAATTTGTTTCCAAAATGGGTCTACAAAGTCCTCTCAAATATGCTTCAATAAGTCTTCATAGGTTGCTCCAACAAAGGCTTCAGGGTCTGCACAAAAGATCTTGAAGCTGCTCGAAAACATCTGCTTTAAAAAAAATTCTCAAATACTGCTTTGAGAATGTCAAGTTTTTCCACAAGAGAGAAGCTTCAAAGCTCCAAATGTTTGTTCATTAATTATTCAATATTTTCTGCTGAAATGGTTGGGTTTGACCAGCGTTGACCGACCACTTATGGACTTCGAATCTGAAGGAAAATAGATTTTTCACCATCCTTTTACATTCCAGATTAAGTCCTCAACCTTCATTTTGGCACACCTATCACACCACATGTCAGAACATAAAGCCATTATAGGAAGTCTCCAGAACCTGAAAATATGATAGAAGGACTATTTGAAGTCTGCTCTTGAATTGGTCCAATATTTACTTCAATTTAGTTCAAAATGTGCTCATAGAATGATCCAATTCTGTTCTCAAAATAAGACAAAAATTCAGGTCCGATCTGCAAGAAACCCATAATACAAATTGAAATTTTGTCACAGTCCTAACAGTCAAGGAGGTCGAAAGTTTTAGAGGCGAGGAGTGCATGAGACTGAGGTCTATCCTGCCTTTCCATTTCACATTCCCATCAAATTTAAAACCGCAATTTGAATTTAGCTGTATCTTATAATCATAGCAACAAATCCACTTTACTGCTCGCAAGCTATAATTGGTGGAAATATGGTTTTAAGTTGGTCGAAAATATGTGCAAAAAAATTCCACAAAAATATCTACCATTGGGCCGTCAAATATAATCACAGGAAATATAATCTGAACTGGATAAGCATGAATGAAGAAAACTACAGGAAATATGATATGAACTAGATAAGCATGAATAAATAAAACTACGGGAAATATAATCTGGACTTCACGTTCCCTTTACTATTGATATCCTTCGAGCATTGTCACCAATTGTACTCTCAATTCTCAATTTATATATAAGATATTTTATGTGCATGGCAAAGAAATGTGTGCTAGGTTTTTGGCTATGCATTAATTTAAAAAAAAAACCCATTTTTTCTTCACGCTGTCACCAAAACAGGGTCCCAAAGAACCGCGATTTCCCCTCAAACCGTTCAGAATCCAAGGAAATTATTTCTGGGTTATGTAACCCGTTCAATTCTGGAAAAAACCCATGTCTTCATTTTTTCTAAATTTTTCGTGGTTCGATCAGAAACCACTATTAAAAAAAGACATTTTTGTAGAGGTTACATTTCTTTGTTGCCTATTGACTGGATAAAGTTTGGGGGTATTCATATTAAGAACTTTCTCACTGTATTGCTCATTCTTCTCCTTGAAATATGAGATATTTTATATGAATTTCCTTTGTCATGAAAAATCAAAACTTCATTTCTCCTATCACAATTCTTGCTTTTATATTTTTCTCTAGTGCTCATAAAAACCATCCTTGCTACAACAAACCTCCTATTCGCTCCTCGAACCTGTATATAGTATTTTGCTTATGAGAAAACAATGGAATGAGGAGGATATGAACTTTGGGCAATATGCATGAAGGTTCACAGAGTGCAAATGGTATGCCATTGACAAAGATTAAGGAGTAGTACTGAGTTAATGTTGGAATGACGAGGAGATCCAACTTGAATGGCCATAGAATCATTCTATGGGGGGTGCAAAGACACTATGAAAAATTCCCAATGAATTTTTGGTGGCAACATGAGGAATCAATGCTCCACCAAGCCTTGCAGCGACAGAGCAGAGACACGCGTATCTTAATAGCACAAAAGAAGCCACTAGTTTTGCTGCATAATAAACTTGGAGTTCAATCAAAGTCCAAACACTTAAAACAAATTTTTCATATCATTCTCATACATATGCCTTAAGGATGAGACTTGGGGATCGCAGGTTATTTGTGCAATTTTTTCAATGATTGCAATTGAAGGTAGCGCAAATCGTTCAAATGTAAATGAGGTTGAATTTGAACCTGTTGCAAAATTGGATTTACACATGCACCACTATATTCCTCAGCGTAATTATATTGGAATTATCTCCTCCTCATTCTGTGGACATAAAAACTGGTTTTCTCATTGATTTTAGTGGATTTTATTCCACCACAACTTCTATAAGATCTATGGTATTAAATTAAATGTCCATATTTTGTGAATATAAGTTACAACAACCTGATTGCAATTTGCAATATGATTTCTTTGCTAAGATCATTGTAACTTTTTGAAACTAATACTCCAATTCGGAGAAGCCGTGGATGAAGCAGTGAAATGAGGGATTTGAAACTGAACTAACCGTTGGGTCAGTTATCCTCCAAATCTAGCATTATTGATGATCCATTACTCAGAAAATCGAATGTTGCCTTCTCCATCGTACGCGGTCACAACCTCCTTTTACTTCAATGCTTTGTTTGTTCCTTGCTTTTAAACGATAGTTAGGAAATAGAAAATCGACCAGTCATCATTCCTTCACACACTGAATAGTCACTTCCCAACAAATCATTATTTCCTCGCATAAGTGGCCCATCGATTCACCATGAAGTCCGCGGAATCACTGCAAGATCTGTAGCATTGTAGCACTGTAATATTGGCAGTGTCTAACTAATATCGGTCGACGCAGATTGTTATTAAGCCAAAGATGCTCTTGCGTCATATTGTTCAATAGAAATAGTGGCATCAAGTGGTTTTATCAGCATTCATGGTCAAGAAGATTCTATACAGTACACAATGGTTTTAATGGCCCTTTTCTTCTATGTTTGTAGCTTTTAAAAGAATTATAATTCAATAAAATAAAGAGGCAAGTGTTTCTTAAATGTTGGTAGTAAAATGTTTCAATCATCTATATATGTCTCAGTAGAAGTTCATCTTGCTATAAATCCCTTCATTTATCCCTTGCTCTTGTTTTCCTTTGTATTACACATGCCAGTTTAAGTTGTCAATTTTCTTATTTTCATCACATGCCATGCCAATTGCAGGTTCATAATCATATTTCAAGTTATCCTTCATTTTTCATTAGTCTAAGGTTCAAGGCTCGACCACAAAGAGAAAATGGAAAAGCAATGTTTCCTCTTTTTGAGCCAGACTAGTTTTTAATTTCAATTTCCAGTTTTCTATCCTATTTTAGTGCCTTTGAATTTCCTTCCTTTTCAAAGAATTGAATATTTTCATTCAATCACTAAACTATCCAAGCCTCAATACAACTTATCAAGTAGATTGAATTGAGGTTCTGAATCAAATCACTCATTAGGAAGGAGCTTTAATTTCAAATGTTCATGTTCCTAAATTGAACACACTTGAATCCAATGCACCAGTGTTCATGGTTTGATAGAATATTGTATAAAAATATGAAATGAACCCAATGTTCAAAACTTATGATCTTAAGACCCTGATGATACTTGTTCAAGAAAAACTTCTGCAAAATTTCAAAGTTCAAGTTTTGGAATTTTAGCATCCAGATGTTCCCTGCATTGTCAATCTACCAGTATGGAAGCATGAAAAATGAAAAAGTGGTTCCTGGAATTCAAGTTGATAGCTTAATATAGTCATGTGCTTGCAATTTCTTATAATCGATAGAATGCACAAATAGATTTTCAGTGAGAGTTTTTTTATTTGAAATAAATCGATAGGTTTTATGATCTTCGTGATCGCAGGTAGCGTAGGAAGAGAGAATACTAATCTCTCGATTTATTTTTATTTATGTAGGTTAGCATGGATGGAAAATAAACACAATCAAGATTTGCAACAAAACCTTTCATTATCTATAATCTTTCTACAATGTCGTGGGGGTGTTTAGACTCTCGGAAGATAAAGCTTTCTGATAATCAAGCTCCTGGCTTACCCGTTTGAAAATCATACTAAAAAATTCTAATGTGTATTAATTCTAATGACTTTTATTGATAACGACTTCTAATGATAACGATCTTGTTTTATTTTCCTAATTTATTCTATCTAACTTGTTTGAAATATTTATTTATTTCCTAGGTTAAAGAATGCTTCCAGTGAAGCCATCTACGGATTACAAATTCAAAAATTCTCACATCAAGATTTAAAATTTTTACCTAATTGTTTGCAAGGATGTGTGTAGCCTGTCTTATTCTTGGAGTTGGCAGAAGGCTCTTTTGAAACCAATTTTAATTATTGTTCTTCCTCTCCAATAAGTACCTGTTTATCATCGTCAAATTCTTCATCCGTAGATGGACTAGTGAGAAATGGGGGGTTTAAAATAAAAACTGAGTTTAAATTAACTATGTGCGAAAATAAAAATGATCCAAAATTTTCACTCCTTTATGAACCTGTTGTCACCAAGTTCCACAAATTAGCCCATTAAAAACAAATGCATAAAATAATTACTAAATCCTTCTAGCTACACTTCCCCGACAACGACGCCAAAATGTTTAGTTCTAATTGATGATGTCAATCAAAGTTCATTTAATGTCAACCCGGGAAGGTAAACTTAGAAGAGCCATTTGTAGGTCTAGAAAGATTCCCAATTTGTCCAAGATCTTTTGGTTCTCTTACAAGAACACATTCATCAAGATCTCTTCCAACAATTAAGATTCCCAATTTTTCTGAGATCTTTGGTTCTCTTACAAGAACATATTCTACAAGATCTCTTCCAACAGCTAAACAAACCTAGATCTAACATTCATCGAGATCCTAAGGTTCTCTTACAAAAACACTTGAATTTTAGGATCTCCTCGAATATTAGAACATCTAGTCAAACCTTACAGCTGAAATGAAACAAACCTAAATCTAACAATTGTCTTAGATCTTACGGTTCTATTACAAGAACACTTACAAATAAGAGTCTTCCAATATTAGAACATTTAACAAAAACTTGAAAGCTAGAATTAAATAAAAACATAAATTAAATTATACCTAAACTAAGCATGCAAGTGAGGCCATGGGGGCCCTCCATAACTCCACAAGCACACCACTTCAAAGGAGACTCAAATGTGAAAGCAACAAAATCAAAGTATGATTCTTTATTTCAAAATCCCCATTACAAACTAACTCTAATATTTCAACTCTAATCTTCCAAGCTTACATACTCCAAAATTCTAAGATTCTAATATTACAAATGGAGGATATTGTACTCCTATTTATACAATGGGATGAGTAACAAACTCATAATGATGATCCACTAATCTCTCTTTAGTTCCATTCATCTCTCAACCATCTAGACATATAACCCCCTTTTGTCCTTGATCTTCTCCATGAGGTTTATCTTATCAAATTCGAATTTGATTATTCAAGGCCACATAAAGGTGTCTTGGAAGCTTCCTTGGCACCTACACATGTCACAAAAACAATCCACTTTCCATATATGAAGTAAAATATATTATTTTGTAATATTTAATCAAGAATTTCTCTAAAAAATGCTTGAAAATAAATAATATTTGGAAAATATAAATGAGACCCATTAATGATGAATAGTAGGGAAAATGAAGTGACATGGTAGTGAATAATGAGTGATATAATGGAAGCATAGGTGAAAAATGTATGGTAATGAGTGATATTTGTATGACATTTTGAAGCCCAAACACCTATTGTTAGTGGAACATATTCGACATAATGTAAAATACGTTTGAGGGAAAATTAAGCATACAACACTAAGGAAAAAATCAACACCCAAGATACAAAATAAAAAATATCGATGGATGTTACAGGAAAGGCTACCCTAAGGCGTTGGGTTGAGAGACTGAACAGAGCGGATGGCATGTTATCATAAGAAGGATACTAGTTACCAACTTTTATGCTTTAAAATAGAAAGTGAGGATTGTGGACCTTACCCGTTTATCCTTTGTTTGAAGTAGATACCATAGGGTGCAAACCCTCTGCAACACCTCGTTCTCCAGAACCTGCAAATTTGTCAAGAACAAGCCCAAAAACTAGTTGTATAGAATATATGTCCTAGATGTTAGCATATTAGCATACATAATCTCATAAAGATAACATGAAATAAACTATTCAATATTATTAATCATGTATAAGAAACACATAACACATGAACATCAACAACAAGATGGTACTTATTTTATTCATAACACGTACATAAATAATAGTGAAGAAATAACCTAAGATTTGCCACATCCTTGAGCAAGACCGTCCTCCGGATTCGTCCAGGCCTAGCCTCACAAAACTTCTTCCATAAATTATGCACAAAGGATGTCACATATACCGAGGGTGATCATCACAAAGAAACAAGGGTTTCCTAAAACATGGGAAGTGAAAGAGGAATAATGGAAATATAATAATTGATTAGTGCTATAATAGGCTATAATATCAATAATATTCTCTCTCTCCTCCCCTGGGCCATTCCCTTGAGGTGTATTTGTACTTCCTCAAATAATTTTTTTTCAGCTGGGGAACAGTTAGGCCATAGGCTAGGGTAGATAAGTTACAGGAAAAAACATAAACCCCATCTCTATAATAGTGAAATTATAGATTTTTTACTATTTTAAAAAGCATACGCACGTCAGATATGGATGAAACCGCATGTGCATGCAGAAAAAACTGGGCAGAGTTGTGTATGGATTTTAAAATATTGTTTTTTGAGAAATGTGACCAAGTCTGAACGAAAGGGTTTCCCAAGGCCAATGCATAATTCATAAAGTATATAGAGGTGATAAATGATGCTATAACACATTCCCGCTAATATATGAGGTTAGAAGAGGTACATGATGGCCTAAATGTATTATGTGCATAGAAAGAAACTTGTGAGGACTAGAGAGGACTTCACCAGATTTAAACCTGCCAAAAAATAGTGATATAAATCAGAAAGATAGCTCATGTGTGAGGCGGGCATACCCATGCTTAGTGAAAGAAAAGAATGTCTGCATATCAAGTATGGAGCAGATCCAATATATATACAGGTATAGCTGAAATGTAAAGTACATAGTGAATCATCTGATCACTACCCAGAAGTATAAGTCAAAATCACATCTAGGTATCACATATAAAAGACTAATCAATGATGTTGCATAGATATTTGATCAATGAAGTCACAACTAAATCTCTAAGTATCAAATCATAAGTGGTGGAACAAATGGTACAAAACACAACTTGGGTGCCAACATATAAGATACTACTGTGATGAAACTGGAACATATAAGGGTGGATGGTGTCACTGGAAGAAAACTGAAGGAGTTGTCAAAGTGAGCCAAAGCATGTTGATGCAAACCTAAGGTTTTCACCGATCACCATGGCATAATTATACACGATGGGAATAAATGAGCTAAGGTCGGCCATGTGAGAAATAATTTGATTACCGGTCATTGATGTATACCATTAACAGATGTGAGACAACCCACCAATAATGATAATGATTGCCAAGGTGCCCCAGTACAATCTAACAAGTGCGAATGAATGAGTTGAAGTCTAACACTTGAGAGAATCTACCAATTGGGATACATTGATGTATTCTCGCTTTCGATACTGAAGGAGTCTGCCACTGATGACTGCAAACCCTAAGGTACAAAAAAAAGGACTCTAGACCTTATTCCCAAAGAAATGAATTGGAGTCGATGGGAAAATATCTACTGGAAGGAAGGCATTAAGGCATCCCACATTAGTCTAGTGTGAGTGTAACCAGAAGGCCAATATTTGGAAGGAATCAAACAAATAAAATTGAAGTAACCAACCCGAAGTATGTTTCCCACATACACAAAGTGTTTCTAGTGCACGGAAACAACTCTTTTAATTGACAAATAATGAAAGCTGACAAAAAGGTGAGATTTCGACCGATACGGTCAAATGGAAGTCAAGGTACTGCACAAATAGCAAGCGTGATAATGTAGGCTGAAGTCAAACAAAATGAAAAGCACTTTGTCAAAGACCCATGGCGTTGACCAAATGTTGAACACAAGGTCACTTACAAATGATGTAAAGAGGACCAAGGTGCGGCTCTAGGTTTACTCTTAGAGAAAAATGTCAAATTCGATAAGAGACAAACTCGCCAGCAAGAATTCAATGTAGAAATTTTCAAACCAAGACAAGAAAAGGACAAAATAGCTATCGTGATAGAACAAGATACTGACAAACTGGGATGGCCAACTGAAAAATGAGTCAAGAGACACCACATAAAGGCTGACTTAGGTTTACTTCCATTGAATAAAAGAACAACCCATTTTGACTATGGCAACAAATGATAACTTTGTATAATTTTGTCATGAAGGAGGCATAAATAAACCATCCATATGATTGGAAGAGATAACCAACTAGGGGAGTACTGACTAAACAACAAGGTTATGGCTTCAGCTAAGTAAAAAAATAAAACTATCCTAAATGGAAAAAAGACTTCACTTTTTTTTCTTTCTTCATGAGCGACACAACTGACACTGTAGCTGCTATCAAGTATGGAAGTATTGTCCCATTCACACTCTTTTTCAATTTTTCTTTTTTTCTTTTTCATATTTCAAAGTCTAAAAAATAATAAAAGAATGCTTATAGTACAATGGATAGAATGAGTGTCGCTAAACAGATGCACTAGTTCTTTGGATATGAACAATTGTATTCTCAATGAATGGTGGCAAAAAGTGGTAAGTGACACTCAAAGGGATATTCCATCGATGGGTAAAGGTGGCAAGTTGCGAAGGCTAAGTGATTTCATGGTTAACCTGTACAGAAAGAGATTGTCAAAAGAGGGCTTAAGTATGACTCCAAATGAAGTTAGCTAAAGGCCAAGATAGATAAGTGGTCAATGTGCAATGCATCAATACAACTCAAAAAAAATGGGAGATTCTAAGGTATATGGCTTGAGTAATGATAGTAAGTAAGAAGAATAACGAAGATTCAACGCATAAGTCATGACGGGACTAAAGAGGACTCCCTCACCTACACCAACTGCAGCACGAGTGACAAATGCTAGCAAAGAACTAACTAGGAGTCCCATGTAAAGGATGGCTCTACAACCATATCATGATTTAAAAATTGGTGAGTGAAATTTGTTAAATAGTCATAACATGATGGGGTCGACCCTATGGAAAGTGATAAGAATGGAGGATAGTATGCAAAAGTGCAACGGAAAATGAATTCCCTAACCTTTATTCTAGTTTAGAATCAAATACTTTCCATGACATGTCAACGATCATGGATCCAAAGAAAAATTGGAAATATCTCAAAATCACCAGAATGTACTTGAAAATAATGTTTCCCAATACTTACAAGCCAAAAAGTTAAACAACCTTAAATAGTTTCGAAAAATAGACACAAACCAAATTTGCAAAAAAATTTCAAATTATGGGCATAATTAAGCATTTTGACGCACATTTTGGTCATTTTTGTAGTGCAGAAGTGGAGAAAGAGCTCTAGAGAAAAAAAATCCCTTCTTGTAATCAAGCTCTATTAGGTCTCTCAACCCAAGGTCTTAGGGTATCTTTTCATGTAATAGAATTGGCAACTCCATTGGAGAACAGTTAGGCCACGGGCTGGGGTAGTTAAGTTACAAGAAAATTTGTAAACCCCTCCTCAATAATAGAGAAATTATATATTTTTTAATATTTTAAATAGCGAACGCAGGACAACTATGGATGGACCCATGTGTGCACATGGAAAAAACTGGGTAGAGTCACGTATGGATTTTAAAATATATTTTTTTGAGAAATGTGACCAAGTCTTAATGGAAGAGTTGCCCAAGGCCAATGCATAAGGCATCAAGTATATAGAGATGATAAATTATGCTATAGCAATGAGAAAAGAACTTAATAATGTATGTTGAGAGTTATCCCTTTATTCGGTGTTGCTGGTAAAAAATATACAATGATAAACACTTGAAGAGGGTCCTTTGAGCTATGGAGCTCAAACACTCAAAACAAGGAGGTCTCCTTCCATTGAGTCCCTCTAAGCATCTCTTCCCTCTCTCAAAGGATGGTTGATCAAGATCAAGTGGTGAACCTCTCTATCTTAGAGTGAGATGTTGGGTGGCCAACATATTTTTCCTTCGAATCCCTCTATTGCTGGATTATGCAAGTTAGCTTTCTATGAAGAAATTTTGCCAGCATAACAATATGTCTCTAATTCTTCTTCCAAAGAGTGACTTATATTGACACTTTTTAAATTTCTTCCTCTTCTCTCGGCTCAATATGGATAGTAAAACAAGAGCGGAGGAGAGATTTGTTTATGGGCTACACTTATTTCTTAAGATGACTCAAATCTAGCTATCCTTGATAGTACTAGGCAAGGAATCATCTTAACCAGGCATGCCAAGTGGTCTCACAAAGCAACATTTCACTCTCATTTAATTTCCTTCTGAACCTTAGGAATGAATTAAATTTTTGTCTTCTCTGATGTATTTCTTCTCTAAAAATGTTCATATGTACCTTATGGTTGACATTTTTAATGTCTTTTTCCTATACGATTTTCTGGTGTTAACAATGACCTTGCCTAATGGGAATAAAATTAAATGTAAAAACATATCATGATAGTCTTAAATAATTTTTGGAAAAATGATTATTTTTAGATGTGCATAAAAAATGGGTCACAATGATGTTGGGTTATGACATTGAAATCGTTTACAAAAATGGGAAGAAAAATGTTGTTGAGGATGCACTCTCAAAAAAGGATGATGATGTGGAAGAATTGTTTTGTGTTATTTCTATTATCCAACCATATTGGATAACCAAAGAAAGGGATGAATGGAAGAATGAAAAAGAAGTGTGGACACTCATTGAAAACTTGTAGGAATATCCCACTATATTTGATATATTTAAGTAGAAAAATGATTCATTATGGTACAAATATTGGTTATATCTGTGTAAGAATTCCTAACTCAAACAAAATATTATTTTTCAATTCCATGTCTCTCTCCTAGGAGGTCACTCAGGATTTTTAAGAACTTACCATAGGGTCAAGAAGGAATTTTTTTGGGATGGCCTTACATATGATATTTAAAAGTTTGTGGAGGAATGTTTGGTTAGCGAAAACAATAAAGTGGAGACAAATAATACCCCGACTCTCTAAAAAACTTTAGCCATTAAAATTCAATGTTGGGATGAGGTTTCAATGTATTTTATAATAACTTTACCAAAGTCTGAAAGAACGGGTGTCATCATGGTGGGTGTTGATAGAATTACCAAGTATGCACTATTTTGGAAATCATCTCATCACTTTAAAGGAAATACAATTGCTACTGTATTTATGGAAACAATTCAAAAACTACATGGAAACCCAATGATTATTGTAAGTGAAAAATATACCATTTTTACTGGAAAATTTTGGATGAAATTATTTTCTTATTTGAATAGTCAATTAGCTCATAGCTCATTTTATCATGCTAAATATTCAGATGGGAAAATTGAGATAGTGAACAAATGTTTGGAGGGATATATTCATTTCTTTGGATCTCATAAAGAAACACAATGGGTTACGTGGTTACCGCTGTTGGAAAGGTGGTATAACACTTCCTTCCATACTCCAAAAAAAATGACCCCATTTATGACACTTTATGTTTATCATCCAATGCCCCTCACATAATCTTTAAGAGAAAATTATAAGGTTCAAGAAGTGTAATATCACATTTATCATCAACAAAAGGTTCTCCAACTATTAAAGGATAGCCTCACTTTGTCGCGGAATTGAATGAAACAACAAGCATATCAACATCACAACGAAACATGTTTTGAGGTAGGCGGCTGGGTATTTTAATGGCTACAAACATACAAATAAATTTCCCTGAAGCAAGATAAGAATGATAGTAAATTATCACCTAAGTAATATTTTCCTTACAAGGTGTTGCAAAATATTGGTACTATGGATTACAAATTGGAGCTTCCTACATATTCTTCAGTGCACCGAGTTTTCCATTTTTTATGCTCAAATAAGGTTATGGGTGACAAGATCCTAGTTCAAACAATATTTCTAAAACTTGAAGAAGAAGGAAAAATCATATTGGAACCTGAAGAAGACATGGAAACATGAAATCGATAGTGATGAAATTGATCAATTTGAGAGTATCTCATCGAATGGAAGAACTTACACATTGAAGATTCCACATGGGAGTATGATAGTTTCATACATAAGAATTGAGAACTACTCAAGCTTGGAGTAAACACTTCTTTGAAGGAGAGGGTCATGTTAGGTCCCTATAATACTAGTGTATCACTGTATTGTTATTATTAGTGTTAGACCCCTTATTATTATTGTTGTTCCCTTACATTATTATTGTTATGCAGGATCTGATTATAGTGTGACCCCTTAGACTCCTCTATATAGAAAGGAGGTATTGTCATTTGTATCATCCAAGAATTGTTCAATTTTGTATTGTAAAGTAGGTTTCCCCCTCGAAGAGATAATTTTAAGTCTTTGATGTTATTTTTGTGTGTGTGTGAGCTTGTTTCATAACAATATATCAAAAACAATGTATCTCGCTTGCTTCACAAATCAAATAAATTCATCATGTTTAAAATGTAAGATACTTGGCAAATATCAAGAGAAAAATGCATATCACATTTACCATAAATAAAACTTACTGTCATATTCATATATAAAAAATTCATGAAGGTAATATTCCTACCCTACCTGAGGGCTTACCTTGTCATCCAATATTTCAGCTAAAAAAATACACTATACATAGCTTATAGCATTTACATACCTTTGCATTTTGTATCAGTTCCTTGTCATGAGAAACTATACCTCTTCTTTTCCTGCACTAGTAATATTTTTCAGAACCTAAAATGATCATATAGAATGGTACACTTATCATATCTCACCAAGAGGTTAGAAGAATCCATATACTCAAATATACATGGATGAATTATAATAAATGATCACGCCAATATATATAAACAAAATTAAATTCGTAGAGAAGTAACATGAATAAAAAAGTACTTATTTTCAATGAGAGGTGATCATCTCCCTCTTGAACCAACCTTCAATAGTCATGATTTTCCATCATCTAAATAACAATATTTCCTTCAATATATCCATTGACTTCATTAATAACCAAGGCCTAATCAACGTGGACCCAATTAGGTTATGCCAAAAAAAAAATTTCATTGATCACGATAGTGTTTCAAAACACAATCCTTTATCATATTTTAGGGTTTCTTTCAAACCTTAACCTTATAACATCCATCAGGCCCTAATAACTATATATCTTAGGGTTCCTTCACATTGTAGCCTTATTTTACATGTCCTCTATATTCTCTTTCTTACCTCAATGGTTTCTTCATAGGTGTGATATTAAATGACTTTTCTTCAACTGAGCTCTGATATTGTGTAAAAATATTTTGGGGATATATTTTTATTTACTTTAGATAATTCAATTTCTTCATTTTCATATTAAATTCATCCCACAAAATCATATTATTGTTCAGTTTTACAACATTATTCAACAACATGTGCAATTATATAGAAATAAAAAAATTAGCATCAATGCAACGAAACATAAAGGAACAATAGAAGAAAATCGTTTCACAAATAAAGATACTGGGATAGTTTAGTGGTTAGGGAAAAACCACTATAGGCGAATCCCTTTAAAATTATATTTATTATTATATTTTCCTTGAATGATTAAGAAAAATATATTATAATGATCCATATCTTCACAATAATCCTATCCAAAAAAATCAACTAAACAACATACATGAGGATGATCCCAGGAAATCCAACAAACAAAATATGATTTCGAAAAAAGTACAGATCATATATCAGTTGAATATATTTTAATGAATGTCATTCATTTGTGTTGAACTCTGGTCAACTACGTAAATTTAAAAAAACCATACTTTCCAATCATAAGAAAGAAGTGATGTTAGTGCGACGGAAAGGATCCAGCTACATGCATGAGCCAACATACATGTGGTCGCAACTAAAAATTCACCATGAAAAGCATGAAATTGAGGTTCAAAAATGGTAAAATAACAATGTGAACTTTAGACCTTGCAATTTCACCTTTGTGCGAATTAATTATCCAGAAATGTGCCTCACACTTGTGCGCTTAAAACCAAGAGAAGAGAGTAGAAGAATTACTCATGATGATTTCCAAATGATAGTCACTTGATTTGTATTGATATCCTTCAATGTGTGTCTAATTTCTTGTTAGGGCCAAACTATCCTTTTGTGTACATGTCGGATTTAATTGAAAAATCCACATTCCCTTGTATAATTGAGTGCTTGAATTATCAAAATTGGCTAGATTGAAAAGAGGAATCTAGTCCAATTTTTTATAATTTGTCACTGAGCCACCAAATTAACAATGTCTTGTGTATTTTTGCAAACAAATTAAAGGAAAATTTTCCAATTTTCATGCTTTTGATCCTAATTTTTACTTGAAGGTGGATGATGTAAAATTTGTTAGTATCTGAATATATCTATGAACCCATTTTCTAACAAGAATTTGTTCAAAAGGGAAAATATTGGACAAACATCATAAAGTCTTCTTTTGATCTTTTCCATTGAAATTATCCCTTAAAGTTCTTCTTCTTCACAATTTTTATTACATATGTTTCCAACCATTGATAGAATTTTTTTCATACCATAATAATGATATTTAACATTAAATTTTAATAATTAGTGATTTTATACATTAGAAGGTTGGTTAATCTATTTAATGATTTCTTCAAGAGCGACCTGTAAGAATCTCTCAAGAATTTATGTGAACAAGTGTGTTCTTACAGCTACCAATGTTAGTTTATTGTATTATGTGATTCTTAATATAGTTATGAATTTTACACTCCCAACGCTAAAAAATATCCTCCAAACTTAACATCTCCATGTGCATGCTCACTTAGTGCTTAGGTTTGAGCACTGTTAAGAATGGAACCAAACCTATAATCAAAGGAATTGTAAAGTAGCTCTTAGTATGCTCACATTAGAGAAAAATACAAAAATATATAAATTATTATCCATACATACACATAGATGAGATAAAGGAGAATATCAAATAACTAATGGAAGATTAGTAATGTGCACTCTATTGGTATAACACGAGCATTATATTATTTACATTTATTACCATATATGATGAATTAATTCCATATTTATATTTATGGTTTAATAATAAGGTATTTGTAATTGTCCAAATTCCTTTATTGAGTGATGCAACTACATTGTCCATTGACTTACGTTTCCAACAAAAATATCAATTATATTGTAACATAAGTCAATTTCCATGTCCAATTGTTATAGTTGACTACCTCTTCCAACTCCTGTTTTAAAGAGTGTCTGCACCTCAACCTTTATTGTAGCAACCTTCCTTGGATTAACTAGACGAAATTTTGGGAAAACAAAAATTATGTTATGTAAGTTTTAGTTTCATCCTCAATAATTCTAGAGTCAATTTGATGCATTTCCTTCTAAAATGGAGAAATATTTTTGTAAAATTAAATGAAGATATTGTTGAAGAACTAAAATTATTTCTGAGAAAAATCCTCCCCATTGAATAAATTGTCAATGACATTCAGATTCCACGGATATTAATCAATATGTACTGGTGTAGACTATGGTTTGTATGTTTTAGTATCCAACATAGGTGGATTTGGAAAAATCTCATACAAAATACCAAATTTTTATTAAAATAGGTTCGATAGTTGTGCATGAAATATAGGCTCCTCTTCCTATAGACTCTAGTTTAAACCACATATTTTCATATGTTTGGAAATAATGAAAGAATTTTTTAGGTAGAAAATAGTATTTAAAAAAATATTTACAAATAAGGAAAAATTCAAATAATAGAATAGGATTTAAGATGAAGATTTCATCTAGAGGGGTAAATACTTCTCGATGGGAAAGAAGAAAATTATTTTTCATAATTTTGTTATTTGATTATCTAATTCAAGTTTTAATCAAATGCGAATTATAGATTTCATTTGGATGTTGAGTAAAATTTAATATCCAATGAGTACCCACTATGCATACCTCTAAGTAGACCCACACAATAAAATCGAAAATAGATGAAAAAATCTGTTAACAAAAGGTGAATGCCCATGGAATTTTTGGTATTTTGGTATATTGACCCCAGGTCACCACCTTGGTCATGATGTTATTGGATAATAGAACACAGGGTTGTGATACCTTGGAATGTCTATAGACTAGAACAATTAGTGAAGTGGAGAATGGTAAATCCTTTAATATGTCGAGATCCAGGTTCTTAGGGTCATTAGTTGACAAATAGTTCACTTACATTTGATAGAAACTATTATTGCCATTTGTATTGCCAATGCCTTAATTTTTTAGTGTTTTTCATCCTAAATATTTTAATCTCTCCCTAATATACTCATATAATAGAATATAGATGTATTACATAATAATATTTTATAGTGCTAAGGATTATAAGAATAAATATGTGGAAATTTGTATTGAAAGGAGCTCTCATGTCCAAAAGAACAATAGATTCTTTCATAACACCTGGTTTTATGTTATTTTCTTACAAAAACCAAATATTTGTAGTTTGGATAGAAGGGAGACACTATACATTCAAGATTTGTTGCATTGGTATTGTAAAATATTTACAAAAGATCCAAGTAATATGTGAAGTACGATTTTATCTAAAGGCTATTGTATTACTATGATTTAATACTACATGTAGTAAAAGTGATTTCTATTATAAATGATAAATTTTTAAAGATTGGATTGAAGGGAGGACTTGATATCATAGTTTGAATGAAGTTCCATTTTTATTACGTTGTTTTGAAGTAATTTCATGGTTATTTAGATATTTCAAGTTGAAGGGATCACCAAATTCATAATGAAAGAGTAAAGATAAACTAAATATATTTAATGAAACAAATAGATAAACAAATTGAATCATTGTAGAGAATAATTTATAATAGAAAAGTGCACCTTTGAAGAATAATACTACAAAGAATAATTCAGAGAAGCAAAGTGGATCACTAAAGAATATGTTTATGTAGGTTGGTCCCTAATTATTGGAAAATTGAAGGAACCAATATATCCTATATAATTTTCATTTAAGGGTCATGGTTTTATTCCAAAATGGTTTCCATCTATGTTATGTGTTTCAAGTCCTTCTGAGATTGATGTTTCTCGTGTTCGAATATTTAGAAAAGCAAAAATAGTATTTTACTAACTTAGTCACTACCCCATTAATATAATTATGAATCAAACAAAAAGATTTGTCATGCACAATCGAAGCTGGAGAATATTCTTGGTGTCTTAAAAGTGAAGAAAAAATACTATTTATGGAGTGAACATGTTCTCTTCGAATTTTAGCTATACACACACACACACACACACATATATATATTTGGAATGTTTCAGACCATGAGACTTGGAGAACATATATGGGATATATTCTAATACATATGACATAGATTTTATTATTTAGTTAAATTTAAATTTGGATATATGATCTAGGGATATTAGGGTTCTTAAATTCTTCCAAAATTTGTTTCAAATAGGTCAACTTGTCATTTTTTTCTAACCCTTCATCCACGATGTTTTAGCTCATAAAACTTGGAGAAGTTAGAGAAGTGATCTCTAGGTATTTTTTATATAAATTCCATACATTGGTTTTCTATAATATTGTACATATACTGTAAGGAATTTGGTGTTCATAAATTTCATGATATATGCTTCACATAGGTTGGATTGGAATACTCACTATAACTTTATTTTTGTGAAATATTATATTGTGAAATATGGAGGAGAACGAGGAAAAACATTATATAGGAAAAAAAATCCATATGATCATTATCTTGTAAATAACTTCTATTGGTGACTGGATGTGAACAATATTCAAAAAAAATTTCTAGATAAATTATCAACCCCAGTTCATTAGCTATTTAAGGACTAACGCACATAGTATATGCAAGAGAAATGGCATGATATTCTATTGAATCATAGGATCTAATTAATGAAAAAAAAGTCAACTAATGTAACAAAAATTTAAGAATGTTTGCAGAATCAAAATTTTTTTCATAGAAATTACAAAATTACACTGGAACAACAGTTACAAAATCAAACCGAAATATGAAATAAAAAAAAGAAAGATAATGCAGCACCTGATCAGAACAGTTGGCCCAACTCTCTGCTCAGGGCTGCGACAAACTCACAACTTACAAGTGGGACAACACGAAGGTCCTCTTTATACAAATGTTCAGGATATCATAGATTTCCTTTAACAACTAAATGTCTACAATTATGGATTTGTTGCAAGAGCAACCTAGTTGCCGAAAGGAAACCATGAAAAGCCTAAACACTTTTGGGAGTAGAGAAAGTACATTTGCGTACATTGCAACGAGGTTGAGAGATAACGCTATAAAAATTAGGAGTTTCTGTGGCTTCTGTTGTAATCCTTACTCTTACCAAATACGCCAAAAATGTCGGATTTAATGCTTACTGGTAAAACCTCCATATTGTACTTCTAATACCGAGAAGTTAGGTGCTCCAAAAGGTTCTCGACCTCTAACGACTGAAGATGACAACATCTACCACCCTTAACAACCGTCCAATGCTTCTTTAGGGAAATTTATTATCTGTCTGACACAAAGGTTAGCACAAAATTTTTGGGTTGTCAACATGTGTCCTCTATGCCCCCCAATCTGTAAAAAGGTAAAATTATTGTTATAAATATTTTCTGCCTAGCCATGCTCCATCCTCATCATTAGCGGCCTTGTGACTTGGTTTTATTCAATCGTATCATGGGCCTTTCTCCATTTAATATGATTGATAGAGTAGGATTCGAAGGATCTTAAATGAATATCCCCCATGAATCGAATGAGGTTGAAGTCATAATCATGCCTTAAGAAGTAACCATGCATGTAGAGTTCACACATTAAGTATTGTCCTATGATATCATGAATTTTCAAGATACAGAGAAATTGGATGGGATCCTCAATCTTGTGACAAATTTGTTTATATATACTCTCAATACAAAATAAAATAAATTGTTCATGAAGGAATAACACATAGCTATGTGCGGGAGGTCTACAGGCCATTACCTGCTACACCAAGGAGAACATCTTCTCCTTATCTGATTACAGCAACTACACTTGTTCTGCCAAATATTATATCTTGACCTTTTTTTTTGCTTGCCTCTCTCATGCTTTATCCAATTGGTCTATGTACCCTGTAACGATCCTGATAACCTGCTCTCGAACCCGCATTGTCTCCTTCTTATGTCCATTTGCAGTGGACTGTCATCTCTGGATTTTAGTAGCCAGGAAGAATTCTCGACCATCAAACAAATGTTCAATCGAAGCAGTCTGTATAGCTGCAGAGGAGATCTAATTTTTGGTTTTACTGCCTTCCACTTATAAAATTTCACCTTCTTCTTCAACCAGGAAAATTTCCTCTTCAGCTCCTGAACTTCCTTCCTCATTCACATAGTTTCATTGAACTGAATACTATATCTTTGATTGAGAGGTAATATCCTTTTCTGACACTATTCAATCCATTCATGTTTAATAATAAATTCATCTTCTAGGCCTGTAACAGGTTCAGGATGCGGTGGAATGTTTTTGATGTCATCAACTGGTTTTTCTGCTAGGTATTCCTGGCTAGGCTCCCTATATTTAGGGGCTTTCTCTTCTGCATTTACCTTAGGAAATTATGTTTCTTATTTAGTGCTACCATTGACCATCCTATATTCCGATGTTTCCACAGAAGTTTTGTCTCCCTTGTGAGCCTTTGGATTCTCTTGTTTGGATTCAGCAATTACTAGGCTGATATTGCCCATGTTCTTCCCTGGGACAACACACTTTAGCACAAGTGGAAAAACTATTTGATCCATTAATCATTGGGATGAGTGAAACCCCCTTCACCCCTTTAGGAATCATAGACTGAAAAGGAGAAAGGGGAATAGCTTCGTCATCCTTGTCTCTAATTTGGGCCAAAATTTCATGCACTACTACTTCAGTTGTGGTCGACGCTAGTTCCTGTGGAACATTATCGATTCTGAAGATCGTTTCCTTTCTTTCCTCCTATATTTCATGCATTAATTCCTCTTCTTTTGTCGACAGTGGTCCTTTTGGAACATTTCTGACTTCGTAGATTAATTATTCTCTGTTTCCCTATTCTTAGTGAATTGGGCGTGGTTCTTGTGTAACACCCCCACTGATTTGAATATTTGTATCTTCTTGGGCAGGTGATGTTGTTTCTTGTGAAACAACATCACTTGGCATTCCTCTATTTGATGTTCCTCCTTCATGTTCTTCATTAATAAAAGTTGATGATTGCAAGAAAATCTCAACTTCATGCACTATATCCATAACTCCTTCATCTCTAGGTTCTTCAAGTGACACTGATTCTTGTGTGAAAGCCTCAAATGTATCAAAAATTGCCTCTTCCACTCCCATTTATTCCAGTTCTTCCTAATCATATTTCATCTCCATTTCTTTCGGTTCTTCTTGATCTATTTCCATTTCTGCTAACTGTTCTTCTTCTGCTAAACCAGCCAAAGATACTGGTTCTTCCTCCCTAGCAACTATGATAGCTACTATCTCTTCTTCTGATGACTCGAAGAGTTCTGCCCAAGAAACTCGAAGTCGAACTATTGCGTGCATGACAAACAAGCGAACCAATCGATGATTGGAGAGAATTGCCCACATCTGGCACGAATGTCGAGTGGACTGTGCCATATGATGTAATTGTTTTAATAAAAAGAAGGACATTTTTAAGTAATGCACCTGAGCCTGCAAAAATAGAAGGAGAGCTATGATTTTAAAATGATATTTGAACAGAGTTGTGGCCCCTCGCTCGCAAGTCATTTATTTGAATACAAAACCTGCTACATCATTCCATGGATACAATACATAATTGAAATTATATCCTCTACCCAATTCAACGACGCTTTCCCCGACCTAAAAAAATAGTTCAGGAAATTCCGGGACAGGAACTCTCCGAGAAAACCACTGCTGCCCTTCTTGTCTCAGCTTGCTAACTTCCGCAATTACTTATTCTATGACAAGAATTTCTAATCCTCAAACCCACAAGCAATTTTCATCCAAATTAAGTGCAAAATCCACTGTGATTCTCTTGTAAAATCACTGCAATATATAGAAGTAGGTATCCCATTGTACATTGAAAAAAAGTTGCCACACATCTAGATTGTTGCGGACTGAGACTATGTTTTCAGGTTCATGTCGAACAGCCAGTCTGCCCTTCCTATGGAGACTGTAACAACACTCTAGAAAAACAGACCGTTGGACATAGTGGGGGATACCAAATTTGGGAAAACAACATGGTGAAAAATGAGGAGTAATAATGGTAAATACAAACGGTAATTCTTGGGAAATGAGAAAAATCATGAAAAGTATGGTAAGTGTGATGAATGGAATAGTCATTATTTCGTATGAGGATGAAAGGACTGATAGATCTGTATCATATGCGTATTGTGGATCCCAATGAATCTTTAATGATTATGCGGAAGGATCATGGGGTGTACCATCATAGGAAGTTGTAATAATGGATTTTGGAGTCGTCATTACGTTGTCGTTTAGTTATGACGGCACCCCCCCAAAATTAAAAGTTGTAGTCCGCAACATTAGTGTCTTGGCATGGAATATTTAAGTAAATCCATAAAATTCAAGTGTAGATGTACCTGGCGGCCTACCTGGAGGAAGTGACGGTTGGTAGAATGACCACGCAGTGATGATACAGATAGAGTAACAGTAGTGTGAGTAGCAACATCTAGAGTAACATCATCTAGAGTAACAACATCTAGAGTAACAGCAGTGCGAGTAGCATCATCTGGAGTAATAGTAGTGTGATTAGCAGCATCCAGAGTAACAACATCTAGAGTAACAATAGTGCGAGTACTAGCATCCAGAGTAATAACATGACGAGTAGAAGCATCCAGAGTAACAACATCTAGAGTAGCAGTAACCGAGTAGAAGTATCAGGACTAACAACATGAAAAGTAGCAGCATTTGGAATAACAAAAGTGTGAATAACAGTGTCCGGAGTAATATCATAGTGAATATCAACAACAAAGGAGTAAGAACATCGAGTAGCAACAATCAAGGGTAGCAGCAACATGAGTAGCAACAACCGAGTAGCAACATCATGAGTAGCAGAAACTGAGTAACAACATCATGAGTAGCAACAACCGAGTAACAACATCATGAGTAGCAGCAACCGAGTAACAACATTATGAGTAGTCGCATCCAAGGAGTAACAACATAAACACTTACTTTTTTTTTTTTGAGCTTTTAAAACATTAATCCTTAGTAGTAACTCCTACAAAAAGACAACAAAATAAATAGTAAAAATATTATATATATATATATATATTAGAGCGAGGATTCAAAGGAAGAGTTCTCTACTGACGATAACTATTTAAAACAATTAATGTAGATAAAGAATCCGTTTTTCTATGAATGAAGCACATGTATCATCAATTGTGACTAGCCTGACTATTCCATTATCAAATACAATGTCCACCTTGTAAGGTCCCATCCAACGATTACAAAGCTTTCCTTTAAAATAATTAAAATGGGAGTCATAAAGTAATGCCCAGCCTCCCCTATGAAACACCTTGTTTTTGATAAACTTATTGTGCCAATTCATCCTCTGTTGTTGAATAGCAGTAGTCCTCTCGACAACCATTCAATGGATTTAATCCAGTTCATTAAGTTAGGTCAGTCGATGTTTCTAGGCATCTAAAAGGTAAAAAAAAAACTTCAAGAGTTGTTCTGAGCATATTGATTTCAAATTCTATTGGAAATAATGGGGATTTCACATAAACCAACTCAAATGGTGAAAAACCAGTTGTGTTCTGCCATGTTGTTATGTATGCCCAAAGAGCTTTAGGTATCTTCTAAGCCCAATCTCGATGATGGTATGATACATTTTTTGTCAAGATATTTTCCAGTGTCTTGTTTGTTCTTTCCACTTGTCCATTTGCCTCAGGGTGGTGTGGAGATGTCACCATGTTCTTGACCCCATATTTCTGCATCAACTTTGCTATCATATGTGATGTAAATTGTTCTCCTCCATCTAAAACAATCTCCTTTGGAGTACCGTAAAAAGAAAAAAAATATTCGAATAGAAAATATGAAACCACCTTCTCTGTTGCTTTCACAACAGCTTTAGCTTCTACCCACCTAGTCATGTAATCAGTGCAGACCAAAATGTGAACCTTTTTCTGGGAGGGTGGGTTGAAGGGTCCAACAAAGTTGATAGCCTATTTCTCAAAAGGTTCGAGGACTACCTGTGGCTCTAAATGAATTTCATCAGCTCTACCAGGCCACCCCATGCACTGGCAACTATCACACCTCCGGACATAATTTTGAGCATCCCGAAATATAGAAGGCCAATAATATCCCATTTGTAGCACATTATCGCTTGTTCTTTTATCTACAAAATTCCCTCCACAAGGGCCATCATGGGAAGCCTTCAATACTTCATAAATATCATCCTCATATACACAGCACTAAATCTTCTTTTCAGCTCCTGTATAAAAGAGGTACCCTACCATCCAAGAATATCAGGCACTGTGATGAATAATTTTTCGCTATTTGCTGTATGAAAAATGGTGAGGCAGCTTACCTATAGCAAGATAGTTAGCAATATCTTCATACCATAGAGGATTAGTAGAAATTGAAAAAATATGCTCATCGGGAAAGCTATCTTTTATAGCTATGCATTCATCATTGTTATCTATTTTAGATAGAAAATCAACAACTACATTATCTTCTCCTAGTTTTTCTACTATTGTAATATTGTATTCCTGAAGCAATAGAAACCATCTTGTAATGTGGTCAAGAGTGATAGGTTTATTCATCAAATACCTTATTATTTCATGGTTAGTATGTACAAAATTAGGATACCTAGTGATGTAGTGCTGGAACTTGTTGATAGCATGTATGACGACCACGAATTTTTTTTCTGTCATCATGTAATTTAATTCAACAAGAATTAAATTCTTGCTAACATAGTAAACTGCATATGGTGTTTTGTCTACTTGTTTTCGTAAGGCTTCTCCTACTGCTGTATAAGAAGCATCACATGTATGTGAAATGGTAATTCCCAATCAAGCCCTTGAAGGATTGGAGCCTTGCAAACCAGACCCTTAATTTTCATGAAAGCTACTTCACAGTCTTCAGTCCACAAGAATTATGCATATTTTGTTAGCAATTGAAAAAGTGGATGTGTTATTTTAGAAAAAATTTCTATAAAGCATATGTAATGACTAGCAAAACCAATAAAGCTACATATTTGTGTGGGTGTCTTGGGTACCGGGAAGGGCAATATTACCTCTACTTTGTCTGGATCAACTTGAATTCTAGCAGCTGAGAGAAAATGTCCCAATACTATTCCTTCTTCCCTCATCATATGGAATTTGACTTTACTCAGGGATACATAGGCCTGCTTACATATTTTGAGCATTTTTTCCAGATTTTCCAACCCTTCTTCAAATGAGTTTCCATATGGAATAAAATCATCCATATAGATTTCAATGCTGTCATCAACCAAATCAAAAACAATTCCTAGAATCTCCCTCTGGAAGGTTCCAGGAGCATTAGGCAGGCCAAATGGGAGGACTCTCTATGCAAAGGATCCCCATGGTCATGTGAAATTTTTTTTTATCCTGGCCTTCTGGGGCTATATGGATATGGTTATACTTGGTGAATCCGTCTAGGAAGGAAAATAACTTCTTCCCAGCTAAGGTGTACAGGATTTAGTCAATGAATGAGAAAGGGAAATGGTATTTTTAAGTTGCCATGCTTAGTTCCCTGTAATCTACATATTCTGCCACTCACCGTTGTTTTTTGGAAGAATAACTAGCGGAGATACCCATTGGCTATCCGAGATGGGGTAAATGATACCTACATCCAATAATTTCTGTAATTCTTCTTTGACAATGTTTTTTAGAGCATGATTCATTCTTTGTTGGGGCTGTCTTATAGGGCGGCAGTCTTCCTTAATATCAATATGATGAGTACATATGTTAGCAGGGATCTCCTTCATATTTGTATAATCCCAGGAAAAATATTCTCGATGGTCTTGAAGGAATTTTAAAAGCTATTTTGTCTGGGATTTAAACAGATTGGGGTTGATATTGAGTGCTTTCCCTAGTTCAATCTCAATCGGAATAATTTCATGGGATATAGTTACATGAATTTCTTTAATTTCATCTTTTGGTTCAATGTTTTCCTATGTCTCACAACTCATAGTAGATTCTAAAATTTGACGAGTTGAGTTGGGAACAGAACCAGGATCATTAATAAAAGTGTTAATGATATCATCCTGAGTTTTTGTTTTCAATTGAAGGGCCTGCCTAATGGTGAGGATTGGTCTAACTTCTTCAATTTCAGGTTCAGGCTCTTCTACTGGTAGAGGTTTATGTTTGGCTAATATTTTTTCAGATGGGCTCAGTTCCACAGGAGGGTATGGACTAAGGTTCTTTGTAACCATCCCATTTGATATAATGATATGTTCAGATTGACACCATATGTAGGCATCTATAGTTGTGATCCAAGGTCTTCCGAAAATCAATGGATGATCACCAACTAAGGATCAAGTCTATGATATGAGGTCCACAAGATAATTCCATGAATCCACCGAAATAGTTACATGTTCCAATTTACCTTCTGGTTTAATTGTATACCTATCTGCTAATTCCAAGGTAGTAGGGGTTGGCTTAATTTTTTCGAGGCCTAATGCATTCATTGTTTCAGAGGTAATAATATTGATGGCAACATCCAAATCTACTAGCACATTTTGGATTTCAACCCCATTGATTTTCATTGTTAGGATTGGGTTTCCTAGATCCCATATGTTACAGGCATAGTCTTTCCTAGCATGATGTCGGATAGTCTACCCATTACATGAATGGTTAATAGATCCATTGGTTTCTTCCCAGGTTTCTTAGAGGAGTAATCTTCGAGAGTTTTTTCATATATGGGTACATCCCTCATACCCTGGAGCAGGGGTATTTTGAAAAAAATATTTTTCAATTCCCCTAGGAAGTCAAACTCTACTTAAGGGTTTTGTTTATTTAAGGTCAGTCTTTCAGGATATGGTGGATTGGTTGGACGAACCTAGTTAGGAATAGGTTGAGGAGGTGTCTGGTTTTTCATGTTTTGGTCTAGTTTATCTCCAAGTTTCCTTTGTTTTGGTTGTATAAATTCACTTTCAATCTCTTCTATGATAATAGGTGAAGTGGGAGCATTTACTACCCACCCAGATCGTAAGTTTATTTCATTAATTATCGCGATAGAAATGCTATAATATGAAAGGTTAAGAGTATCTATTTGTTGGAACACTTTATTATTAGGATTCATATTTGGCTGGATAGGAAGCTGGGGTCGAAGGGCCGGGTTTCCTAGAGGTACATTGGAGGGAAACTAGAGTTGTTGTTAAGGCATAAATTGGGGAAATTGCATAGTAGGAGAGGGTCCACACAAATTCTGATTCCCAGAAGGGTTCGAACTAGCCTTGGGAACCCAGTGTTGCGAGGGGGGATATTGATACTAAGACGAAATATGTGAAAAAGATACAAAATGGGGGGCCATATTAAAATTATTAAAATACTGAGATGGGCCCTGAGGCAAACCTGGATTCATAGCTGGTGGTCGAGGTTGCCATGGATTTTTCGGCATCATGAAGTACCATTGATCTACTACATTTTCTTTGCTTTCCCCTTGAAAAAATTCCTTCAATTCTGGCAAGGAAGGGCACGAGCTGGTCGCATGAGTCTATTCACATATTGTACATGCTTCCATTGTGTTTAATGGGAATTCTTTCAATGGATTCTTATGTCTGCTCTATGGGAAGAATATAGCCATAGTTTTCTCCAACTCTATCTATTTGTATTTTTCTTGTAGAGTGTCCATCTAGGCGGATAATGTGCTTAGGGTATCAGTTCGTAGGTTATCCAATAAGTTTCCAATTTCTCCATTTGTAACCCATCGACCAGGATTCTTTAATGACCAAATTTCTTGTCCACTTCTTGTGGCCCCTCGTGAACACTAAATGCACAACTCACAGATGGTGTCAAATTCTTCTTTCGAAACATCCCCCTTTCCTACTATCTTCAAAATTTGCAGGGAATCTTTCCTCAGTGCCTGGAGAAGGATGATATTTTTGATATATTTATCGAAGTCACTATGGCCTATTTATTATATATTTTAATCATTCCACACAATATTCCATGTTCTCATCCTCCTTCTGTGAAAACTTAAAAATCTCCTCCTTGATGTCAAAAGATTTACAGTAGTCCTGGTATTTTTCCAAAAAGATTTCTTTCATCGCATCCCATGAAGAAATAGTATTCCATCCTAAACCCATGAACCATCACAGGGATGTCCCCTTTAAAGTAGTAGGAAACATTTTTAACTTCTGAGCATGGGCAATATAATCATAGCATTGACGAAAATGTAAAATTCGAAGAAAAATGTATCGTGGTCTTCAAAAGAAAGCCCATGAAAGTTTGGCAGAGTCGTTAAAGAAATGGGCTTCATTGGTGCATCTCATACAATGTTTCCAATTGGAAAATCAATAGAATAACTTGTAAGTGCCATAAATATCCTCTAATACTCACCCAGGATTTTGACTGGTTCTGCGACTAGTACTTGGGGTGATTCGACTATAGGAGGTATCACGACACTTCGCTGGTATCGTGTCGATGAAAAATCCTTTAGGAATTCTCTTTCCAAGTCAGAAATTCTTAATTAAACCATAGGGGGCTTCATAATACTCCCTTGATATCATGGTGACGAAAACCCTTTTGGAGGTTCTTCTTCCCGATTAGAATTTCTTAGTTCTTTGACCCTCTACTTGTTATTTCTTCCCCTTCTTCCGACAACAAGGATATCTCCTCCACCGATACTTTATTTATTCTTCCTTCTGTTCTTGAAAGGGTTTCTTGTAGTACCATGGATGGCACTATCTCTTCAACCGACTGCCCTTCCGACTTCGTTTACACCCTTACCCTGACAGTAGCATGAGAAGATGCTTCAGATTCAGCCTTTGTGATGATCTCTTGGATATATGTCTTCCTTCCCAGATCCATTCCTTTCTTTGGGGGTCTTCCTCTTCCCCTCTTATTTAGATCTTTGTTCATACAATTTGTGGAAAAGATTCATTAATATAACAAAAGCGCTCAAGAACTACTGTAGGATAGATGGCTACCTCCCGGGGACGAGAGATTAGGTTCAAATAGAAAATAAAATAAACTAAAAGAAAATCAAATTTCAAGACCAAGTAGGGTGATAAGTAACCTCCCTTGGATGAGAAGTTGGCCCTTTCAGAAAAATAATCAAAAAGTAGAAAAGTTGAATGCTATGCTCAGGACTTATAGCAGGGTAATGAATTCCCTCCCTAAGGCGAGCAATCGAATCTAATGAAAAATAAAAACAAAGAAAAACAGCACACTACGCTTAATACTTGGAGTGGGGTAATGAATTCCCTCACCAAGACAAGAGATCAATTCTAAAAAAAACAATGGAAAAACAAAGAAAATAGAGTATTGCGCTGAAGAATTTGAGAAAGGAAATAAATTACCTCCCCAAGATGAGAGATTGACCCTTAAATCAATTTCATATCATGTTCTCCACCTTGTTTGCCTTCCCTGGTAATGACACCAAAATGTTGGTGTCCAGATGTGAACAATATTCAAAGCCTTTTTCCACATAAATTATCAACCCAGGTGCATTAACTATTTGAAGACTAATGCACACAGTATATGTAAGAGCAGTGGCATGATCTTCTATTGAATCACAGGCTCTAATTAATGGAAAACAATTCAACTACTGTAACAACAATTTAAGAATGATTGCAGAATAAAAAAGGTATTCACAACAATTACGGAATTACACTAGAACAATAGTTACAAAATCAAATCGAAATATGAAATCAACAAAAGAAATATAATGTAGCACCTGATTAGAAGAGTGGGCCCAACTCTTTGATTAGGGTTGAGTAAAACTCACAACTTACATGTGGGATAACAAAATACCGTGCATTCAATTAGTTGAAAAGCACTTTTGTTACAAAATCTGTCTCTTCTTGCTTAACCCCGATTTATAGCCCGAAGGCCCTCTTTATACAAATGTTCAAGAAATCATAGATCTCCTCTAACAACTAAATATATACAATTATACATTTGCTACAATAGAAACCTAATTTCCAAAAGGAAACCATGAAAATCCTGAAATAGCACTAGGGCAAGACAGAGTCTGTTGCGCTGCTGCGGCAGATTGAGATAACGCGGGAAATTAGGAGTTGCTCCATGGCTCGTAGCTGTAATCCATTTAATTTTACCAATTCCGTAAAAATACCAGATTTAATGCTTGCAAAGGTAAAACCTCCATGAATATTACTTCATTAATCAAATATTCCATGTAAGATAGTGGGAAGGGGTTTACCTCATGTGTTTTAGAACAATTAATGATGCAAAGAGATAGAATGGTGGGAAACAATGGGAGAGAAAAATATACAGATTTGGTACCCAATAACTTCTACATAGGAAAATACTTAACCACTTGGGTTACCTTCATTAATTGGGTATCAACTACCTAGTTGACCTACAAATTGGACCATTTTACATTAAATTTCTATCTGCGTTTTTCAATGGTCCTTATGTAAATACAATGGCCTCATACAACAATTAACTAATTCCTAGGTAGATTAAAGTAGAAAGTTTGCTGTAGGACCCCACTATATTGAGTATATCTACTATCTAACATAGATTTTTGTGAAATAATTAATATATACAAAAACCTCCTTGATGATAATGAATAATTACAACATGAGTAGGCTTAAGTAATTCTAGTAAAAGAACATCAGAATTTTGTAAAATCAAGGAGAAATTAAAAGAGATAGTAGATATTATTTAAAAAATGTTATCCCCCTATAATATTAGTACAAACCTTATATTATTATTGTTTTTCCCCATATAATCCCACTCTTGTTATTGTTGTTTCCTTACATTATTATTGTTATGTAGGCCCTAGTTATATTTTGGCCCTTTAAGCTCCTACATATAACAATGTGTTCTTGTCATTTGAATCATCCGATAATTTTTCATGTATGTGATGTAAAAGGTGTTTTCCACCTTGAAGAATATTATTATCAAGTTTCTGATATATATTTTGTTATTTTTCTACATTATTTGACCCAGATACATAAAATTTTGTATCAAAGATTTTGATCCTAGGGTTTTTCTACTTCAAATGGGTCATCGTGGAATTTTCGCTATATCATTTTTCAATGGAGCTTATAATCATTAAATGTTTGTCACGTGGAGGATTAATATTTATCAACATATGATTAAAATTTTAGACCTTGCCTAACTATATTTTTGAATATATGGTCTAAGGAAGTTATGGTTTTAGTATGCTCAAGAATTAATTCTGAAACAAGTTTCTTGGGAAAATATGTCATAACATTCTGTTCAAGAATGACATTTGAATTTCTAAAAGTGATTAAAATTGCATAATATAGTTTCTTGGGTACAATTTTGAGGCCGAAAGGATAAAACATTGATATGTGGCATTCCATACAAGTTAACTATACTGAACCAGTCTAAAAATAGGTAATCATGGGAGATTTGAGATAACTTTACCTTGAATAATCCAATTTTGGTCGAACTTGTGGTGTTGAAAAGAATATATAGAGAGGAACCCTGGGTCAAAATTTCCTACCTTGGGAGGTTAAAATAATATATATACAATAGCTTCAAGGTTTCCCAATCAACAATCTCAAAATCAAGCTCTCAAAACAAAAGAGGTTAGTATTTTTAAAATTGCATAATGTTTTTGTTGAAAAATCAACTTGAAGTGATTCAAAGGGGATAATAAAGTATATATATCATTATTTAGCTCCAAAATAACTCATTGAAAAAATTATACACCCATTAAGCCCCCAGAAATCTCTACTATGACATATGAGGGAGAGGAGGAGATGCAACACAATATATAAAAAATAATGAACGAACTCCGACATTTCGCTTTCACAAATAGAAACAAACGAACTAGAAGCAATGATGAAACTAACAATGGATGGTTTAAAATAAAAATTAAAGGGGATATGGAATATTTTAATAATGGTATAAAAGGGGACCTTGAATGTTTGAATAATGCTTGAAAAAAGGAAATAGAATGGTTGAAGGAAGGTTTGAAAAATAATTACAAGAAGTTCTTCATAGTGGCGACAAGGTATTCCATGAAACCAATGACAAGAATAAAAGGAATTAAATCTTGATTTTACATCCTCCAACTTTTAGTTCAATACCAACCACATTCGAGAGATTGATATAAGGAGTTTGATGGTAAGGCTATGATAACAAGGATGTTATATATTGAGGATTTATATGATTTACACGATGTGAAACAAACACAAAAGGTATGTGTTGTATATTTATATTTACTAGTCAAATGGTGTTTGTGGTATCTATGTATTTATTCTCATAAAGATACTTAGCACTTGGACAATTTTAGAGAGGAATTGATAAGATATTATGGGGATACAATGAAAAATACCTTCTTTACCCAATTGATAAATCTCAAACAAAAAGGTTTACTTGCGAATAATTTTGAGAACATCCAAAGATTGAATATCAAGGAAGCTAATATTCCAAAGGAGTTTTTTTATTGATTCCTTCATAGGGATGTTAAGCGATAACATCCAACATGAGGTTTAACTTTCGAAAAATGTTAGTGAAGAATGTGTTTGGGGTCACAAGAAATGTTAAAAGGAAACTTATGGAAACAACAAGGTCTACCACTAAAAAATATAAAGATATATGTGTTGTTTCTCCTATCCTCCCACATCCTACATGGTTTACACAATAAAAAAATGAGGAAAAAAGAGAAAATTGGTTTTGTTGTAGTTTTGATAGTAAATACATTAAAGGTCATAAATGCGTTGAGCAAAAATTATTTTACATATATTGTGAAGAGTAGGAATAAAATAAACAAAAAATATCAAAAGAAGGTGATATATAGTAGGATCCAACCACAAGGGTTGAAAAATATGAAATAAAATTGACCATACATTGCAATGCATTGGTGGGAAGCACCACTACTCAAAATCTCAATATAGAAGGATATATAAAGCATAAAAAGGTAATAATTTTGATTTTTTTGGGTAGTACCCTAATTTTATCCATTGTAATATAGCCAAGGATTTGAATTTCTTTCTATATCTAACACTGGAGTATCATGTGATGGTTACAGATCGAGGATTTATAAATTACTCAAGGAAGTTCCATAATATAAATCTAACAATGGGGTAATATGTATTGAATATTCCAATGCTTGAGATTACAATGTGTGGTTTTGATGTTTTATTAAGAGTCCAATTGTTAGTTAAAATCTTTGTGGACGATATATTTTAGCTTTCAAGAAAAATTTTGATTTTTTTATGGGAAGGAAAGGTAATTGAATTTAGGGATATTTTAAGGAAACATGGAAAGATAATAAGCTATAATGATATGAATTTTTTTTGAAAAAAGGAACAACAAGGGGTAATTGCATAATTATTCTCTCTAGATGTTAAAAAATTTAAGTGATCCACTTTTCCATATCTCCAAAAGGTCCCTGAGAATCATTCCAAGATATTTGAGACTTGCAAATGCCTCCCACATATTTGCGATCATGATCATGCTATTAAGATGATTCCAAGAGGTGTTCCTCCAAACATTAGACCCTACAAATATCTCTATGCCCAAAAGAGTGAAATTGAATGTATGGTTGTAGCAATCTTGGAGGAAGGTATAATTAAACTAAGAAAAAGTTCTTTAAAATCTCCAATAGTATTGGTGCACACGAATTATGGCTCATGGCATATTTGTATAGATCATAAAGAGATGAATAAGTTCATTATTCAAGATAAATTTCACATTCTTGTTATTAAGTTTTGGATGGATTAGATGGAGAAATTTAATTCACTAAGATGGATATTCATTCATGATAACATCAAATTAGAATGAATATAGAAGAAATTCCAAAATCAACATTCAAAAATCATGAATCCCATTATGCATGTATATTCATGCCTTTTGGCTTTAATATCGTCCCTATCACATTTTAAGGTTGGATGAATTCCACTTTCAAAAAATTCCTTAGAAAATTTTTATTAGTATGTTTGTGATATACTAATCAACAAGAATTCCTGGAAAGATCATATTTAATATGTTTACAATGTACTCAAACTCTCAGAGAGGAAATAATTCAATTCAAAACCTTCCAAATGTTTTGTTTGGTTAAATGAGGTGGAATATTTGGGTCATATTGTATATCATCATGGTTTTAAGGTTCAACATAACAAAACTAAAGCCTTTAAGAAATGGGAAATCCCCACAACCTTAGGGCATCTTCGAGGATTTCTCTAATTGACAAGGTATTATTGCAAGTTTGCTAAGAATAATGGGAAAATAGCATAACCTATAACAACATTACTAAGTAAATATGCATTTTCTTGGACTCCATAAGTAGCTGAGGCCTTTTAAAATATTAACGAGGAAATGTTTTCAACTCTAGTCTTAACTACAATGAACTTCGCAAAAACGCTCATTGTTGAATGTGATGTTGCAGGAAATGAAACTGATGTTGTTTTAGTGCAAGAAGGGAGACTTGCATTAGGGTAATTTTTAGGTCTAAAATGGGTCTCCTAAGGAAATTATAAAATAATAGTGGAAATAATAAAATAATATTTGATTACATCATCCAATTTTAGAGGGAAAAAAGAAAAAAACTACTTTTTCAGGTCATATTTTCAACTTATCTCCCAAAGATTTTACTCAAATTTGAGAGACTACTTGTTGGATGCAAAGTTTAATTCCTCATCCAAGGAGTACCCATGTTGCATACTTTTGATGGGTCCTGCTACACGAAAAATTAGAAGTACATGAAAAACGTGATTGTAATCACGTGTTTTTATGTATTTCTGTTTTTTCGTGTACCAGGGTCCATTGAAAGTATGCAACATGGGTACTCCTTGGATGAAGAATTAAATTTTGCATCCAACGAGTACTCCCGCTCGAAATGTGAGTAAAATCTTTGGGAGATAAGTTGAAAATACGAGTTGAAAAAGTAGTTTTATTATTTTATTATTTTCTGACTTTTTTACCCTTTTACTTTAAAAAAGGTGAATCACCGCCCATGGTTGACATCATCATTTTGAATCCTATTGGTCCTTATAAAGTTTATTTTTGTTGAACATTTTTCTTAGGAGGCCCATTTTAGACATCAAAATTCCCCTAGTGTTTCTTTTATTATCCATTCAATCATGGAAAAGACTTAAAAAAAATAAATTATGAGAAGGAAATGTTGGAATACTAAATTCCCTATAGAAATGGAAATGTTACTAGGGATAATTTTAGGAGCTAATATTCTCAGGTGGGCTAATTTTCTATACTTTTTCCAAAAAAATATTCCTGATTTTCCTTATTTTCTAAAAATAATTCACCAAATTTTTATAGTATGAAACTATTTAACCTTAAAAGTTGCCAAGATCTTATATGGATTATTATAATATAACCATAAATTCAGATATTTTTACAAAATTATCATCTAACATTTTATAATTCTTCTATTAGAGATTACTAAGATTCGCCAAAGTTTCTAAAATTTCATATAAGTATTCATCCTTAAAATTTTCCCTGAATTATGTTACCTAATCGAAGCACACTTCAAGATAAATATAGATCAGGGTAGTATTAAATAATTCTTCAAAGAAATATTATTTTTGAAACAGAAAAAAAGTGGGTCACAAAGATGTTGGGTTATGAATTTGAAATCATCTACAAAAAACAAAAGATTTTTTTTTTTTGCATATTCACTCTCAAGAAGTTATGAGGATGTGGAGGCCTTACTCTGTGCCATTTATACTCTCCAACATGATTGGATAATTGGAGCAAGGGATGGGTGGAAGAGCGATGAAGAGGTGTGGACACACATTCAAAAGTTGCAACAAAATTTTAATGTATTTGATACATTTATCTAAAAAAATGATTCATTGTGGTAAAAAGATCACTTATATCTATGTAAAAACTCTCGGCTCATGTTAAAATTTCTTTTGGAATTGCACACCTATCCTATATGATTGAACTATGACCTTATAAAAACATATAACATGGTCAAGAAGGATTTTTTTTTTTCAGATGGTCTTAAATCTCATATTCAAAAGTTTGCGATATAATATTTGGTTTACCAAAAAAATAAATTGCACACAATTAAGAGTGTAGGTATTTTACAAAACTTAGCCATTCCATGTCAATATTGGGAGGATGTCTCAATGGATTTTATGACCGGTCTACCCATTTCTGATGGAAATAGTGTAAGCATGGTAGTAATTGATAAAATTATGAGGTATGCATACTTTTCTTCATTATCTCATCCTTTAAAAGTTAGTACCTTCGCTATTGAATTTGTGAAAACAATTCAAAAGCTACATGGACACATAAAGATTGTTATAGGTGGTAGTGATCCCATTTTCCTTGGAAAATTTTGGACCAATTTTTTTTTTCTTTTTACTCAATTAGATCATAAATCATTTTATCATCCTAAATTTGATGGGAAAACTGAGATAGTGAACAAATGTTTGAGTGGACATCATCATTTCTTTCTGTATGATAAATAAACATGACGGGACAAGTGGTTAATTTTGGAAAAATGGTGCCACAACACTTGCTTTCGTAATATAGAATTAATTACCCCATTTATGGAATTTTATGGATATCATCCAGCATCCATCACATTTTGTTAAAGACATAATTCTAAGGTTCAAGTAGTGTAAGACACATCGAACATCAATAGTGAGTTCTCCAACTCTTAAAGGATAACCTAACTTTGACCCAAACTTGAATGAAACAACAAGAAAATAAGCATAGAAGTGAATGATGTTTTGATGTGGGAAAATTGGCATTTTTATTGCTAAAACCATACAAACAAATGTCCATCAATCAAGCTAACAAGGATGAAAAATTATCACCCAAATATATTGGATCTTACATGGTGTTACAAAATATTGGTACTATGCCATACAAATTAGAGCTTCCTACATCTTCACGAGGACACTTAAGTTTTCATGTTTCATACTTAAAAAAGGTTATAGGTGAAAAATTCCTACTTTAAACTATATTTCCATAACTTGATGAGAAAGAGAAATTCATATTAGAGCCTCAAGAAATCACGAAAACAAAAAATTGGAAGCTACCAAATAGATCAATTTCAAAGTATATCACTAAGTGGAAGAACTTACCTATTGAAGATTCCACATGAGAGGATAAATATTTACACAGAAGCATGAGGACTAATCAATCATTAAAGACAACACTTTTTTGAAATAGAGAGGCATTATAGGTTCCGATAATACTAGTGTGGCCGTTGTATTTTTATTGGTGCTCCCCATAGAATCCCACTATTGTTATTCTTATGCCCTTATATTATTATTGTTATGTAGGCCCTAGTTATATTTTAATCCTTTAGAATTGTATATATACCAAGGAGGTATTGTTATTAGAATCATCCAATAATTGTTAAAAATAATAAGGTTGATTTTTTAGCGAAAGTGAGGCAAGTAAATATTATAGCAAAGAAATTATCAAAGATTAGAGAGATGTTAAAAAACAACTCAAGTAACACGCTGCTACATTAATGAAGTATATCTAAATATAGTTAAGAAAGTACAACTTCAAGCCTTAATTAAATGATCTCCACAATCTATTTCAACAAAAATTGCATTAAATGTATTACTTTAGCAAATCATCCCTCTCCTATACTATTCTTACATTCAAATTGAGGAAACATGATTATGAATAAATAGCTTTTTTTGGAAAAAAATTGTATACTTACCATTTGAGCTTTATTGTACATGAAGAAGAATTTGATCATGGAATATAGTGAAAAGGGTTAGTCATTTACTTGCTACTATGCTCAGAAATCAAACAATGTAATAAAACAATTATTTTAAAAAATATAGTAAACACATATGACTATAGCTATTAATTATTATTATTATTATCCAATTTTAAGGTCATCATGGCCAAGCCATACACCAAACCCACCTCCCACCTCACCTCAACAATTTGACTGCTAAGTCTATAAAGACATACATACTCTACCCCTCTAGTTTTGAGGGTGTGACATTTTAGGAAGAAGTACACGCTCGTAAACATTAAGCCCTCAAGCTGCAAATAAATCAATATTAATGTAAAATAATATTAGTTGAAATTAAATATTCTCTTAATTTAAAAAATATATTATTTTAAGTAAATAATTAACAACTGCCCAAGCCTCCACCGTCTTTGAACATATTTTTGCTGTGATGGTCGATTCGTTGTGGATTAATAAATTTTACCATACAATTACAATGTGTTATTGCAATGAAATTATGTTCGTAGAGCTCCTTTCAAATTATTTTCGAGCCGATAGAAGTGTACAGGGCCGCCAATAATAAGGCTGCTTTATCGCAGCTTTTGCGATTTCTAGTTTTACATAATGTGCAGACCAAGCGATCCTCTTCCAAATGTAGGTGGCCCGCAAAAGCTATTTTGTCGTTTTGTTTTTGTAGCCCTATGGGCTTAAACATGGAAATGCATTGTTTGCCGCCGATAAAATTCCGTTAAGAGGTTTTCAAAATGTAGGTGGCCCGCAAAAGATATCTTGACCTTTTCGTTTTGTGGCCCTGTTGGCATAAGAATGCAAATCTAAATCCAATCAAATATAAAATACTGTTTCAGGAGTGTTGACTTTCTTTCAGCCCTCTAAAATACTCTCATCTGAAAGGTTTCATTACTCAATATGGGCACACAGTGTACAAATAACTCATTACTCAATATGGGGACACAGTGTTTCACGAGTATCGGCTCTTTTTCAGCCCTCTAATGTGAAAGATTTAAAGATTTAATCTCAACATGGGACACAGATCACTCACTCACTCATGTACTTTATTTCATATACTTATGTATTTTTTTTTAAAGTTATTTATAAGCAAAAATATATTTTTAATTGTGGGAGGAATTATTATATCTATGAAATTAGTAATTTTTATCCTGGAAACTTAGTTAACTTAGTTTGGAAAGTTTACTGATATCTCTACATTAATCATTAAATCAAATATATTTTAATAGTTCAATCCATTTCAGTTATATTCATAGTTATCAATCCAAAAAGTTAGGAAATTCGTTGATACAATTAAATTTGCCATTTAATATATTAATTTCAATAGGGTACGTAATTTCTGATTCATGAAATCAATTAAGTTCACACACTCTTCTCCATTGCCAATTCTAAACCCTTTCAGAACGACTTAGAATATGAAACAAACTGTTAAAAAACGTTATAGAAATTTGATATTGAAAAAACTTTCTGTAAATTTTATATTGAAAAATTTCAACTATAAAATAGTAAATTCTTTATTAAAAATGTGACTTTTATATTAAAAAATTACAAGGTGGGTAATTTCTATATTTAAAAAATTTCAAAAACTTTAAAATATAGTTGTCAATAGTGGTTATTATTCAATTTGGTTTTATTAATAGTTGATTTGGAATTTAATTAAAGTATTTATTTTTTCTGATTTACCATAAAGATTAATCTACATAATTATGGAATAAATTTTAATTCTAAAGAGAATTAATAATTGAGATAAAAGTTTTTTGTTCAATAAATTTGGATTCTCTAGGGAATTAATAATTGAGATATATATTTTTTTGGTTTGTGGAGATTATTTAAACTTAATTTTAATATTCAATATTTCATTCTTTATATTGGACGACATCAGCTTTAAATTTTTTCTATTTATATTATTATATTTTATATAGATGTTTTTTCAATTGGCAATACAAATTTTAGATTATTTTGTAAAAAATATTTCTGTAATAATCACATGCAATGGAACATTGTTGACGATTTTCGAACCAACCAGTGTAGTTCATCATCAGGACTAGGTGAGAGATCAGATCATGACATTAAGTTTAAACAGATGTAGAGAAGGCTAAACTAGCGGTTAGGAAAACTACTAGTTCGACCTTTTTTTAAAATTTTTATTTATTTATCTATTTTTTAGATATTATATCTTTTTATTAATAACCGCTAGTTTCATTTTTATTATTAAAATATTTGATTAGTTTATTCAATTAATCAATAACATATTAAATAATTATTTAGTAAATAAAAAATAAAAATTTCATATTTTATTTGGTTGATTTAATTATTCAATTATAAATTTTATTTATTTATCCAAGCGCAAATAAAAATCAATAATTACCTAAATAAATAAAATAATATATATATATATATATATATATATATATATATATATATATATATATATATATATATATATATATATAGATATATATATATATATATATATATATATTATATAATAAATAAATAAATAAAATAAAAATAAATAAATAAATAAAAATAAAAATAAAAACAAATAAATAAATAATAAAAATATAAAATAGGTGTTAGAATAATATATAAGTTATTTAATAATAATAATAATAATAATTAATAATATATATATATATATATATATATATATATATATATATATATATATATATATATATATATATATATATATATATATATATATATATATATATATATATATATATATATAAAATAATATTCAATATAAGGTGCATTCAAACATTTGCTGATGATCCAACCATCATCTCTATTGAGATTAACGAGTATTTTTTCAATTTCTAAGGCCTCTCTAAGCTTTCGATGATGGAAATGGTCGATCCTATAGATGACCTTAGCCTCTTCGACGCAGATATGATGGTTAGTCTTTTCTACATGTTCAGCTAGGGAAGACGAGCGGGATCTTCCATGTTTAATGTCAGCAGCATGCTCACAAATTCTTTGATTTATAGACCGTCCCATTTCACCAATGTAGGGAGTCCCAGAAGAACAAGGAATGATGTATACACCTTTCCCATCCCTAGGTTCAATCAAATCCTTAACCGATTTGAGAGAGCTGCGAATCATGTTTAGGGGCTTGAACGACGAAGACACCTTATGCTTCCTAAGGACCCTAACAATTTTATCAGTGGTTCCCTGAATGAACGGAAGACTCACACTGCTGGACCAATGGCTAGGGTCTTTATTATTTCTAATTGAAAGACCTTTCTCTGCATTGAGGAAAGCTTTAAGGCCTTACGACCTCCTATAACCATTTTTACAAAAGACACTCAACAGATGGGACTTTTCTCCCTCAAGGTGAGACTCATCTGATATACTCAACGCCCTCGTGGCCAAGGTGTTTAGGAAACCTAATTTTCTAGCATGGAAATGGTGTGAACTGGCATGAAGATATTGTTCAGTATGTGTTTTCTTTCGAAAAAATTGATGGGAGAAAGTACCATCATATTTTCTAGAGATAAGAACATCAAGGAATAGAATACTACCATCCACTTCATATTCCATGGTGATTTTTTGAAAGAAAACACATACTGAGCAACATCTTCATGCTAGTTCACACCATTTCCATGCTAAAAAATTAGGTGTCCTAAACACCTTAGCCAGGAGGGTGTTGAGGATATCTGATGAGTCTCACATTGAGGGAGAAAAGTCCCATCTGTTGAGTGTCTTCTGTAAAAATGGTTATAGCAGGTCGCAAGGCCTTAAAGCTTTCCTCAATGTAGAAAAAGGTCTTTCAATTAGAAATAATCAAGACACTAGCCATTGGTCCAACAGTGTGCGTCTTCCATTCATTTAGGGAACCACTGATAAAATTGATAGGGTGCTTAGGAAGCATAAGGTGTCTTCGTCGTTCAAGCCCCTAAACACGATTCACAACTCTCTCAAATCGATGAAGGATCTGATTGACCCTAGGGATGGGAAAGGTGTCTACATCATTCCTTGTTCTTGTGGGACTCCCTACATTGGTGAAAGAGGACGGTCTATAAATCAAAGAATTTGTGAGCATGATGCTGACATTAAACATGGAAGATCCCGCTCGTCTACCCTAGCTGAACATGTAGAAAAGACTAACCATCATATCTGCATCGAAGAGGCTAACGTCATCACTAGGATCGACCATTTCCATCATCGGAAGCTTAGAGAGGCCTTACAAATTGAAAAAAGATCCGTTAATCTCAATAGAGATGATGGTTGGATTATCAGCAGGTGTTGGATACTTGCCTTATATTCACGATTTATTTATTTATATTTTATATTTTTATATTTTTTATTATTTTATTATTTTTTAACCCTTCCGTGCTTATTGTTCCTTTATATTTTTTATTTTATTTATTTATCTTTGTTTTTATTTTATTTTATTTATTTATTTCTTTATTTATTTCATTATGACTATTATTGATTGATTTATTTATTTTTTAATTTTAATTTTAATTTAATTTAATTAGTTATTTATTTATTTTTATTAAAAAAAATTTAGTTTTTTCTTTTATTTATTTATTTAGGTCATTATTAATTTTTATTTGGACCTTGGGCTTGGATAAATAAATAAAATTTAAATTGAATAATTAAATCAACCAAATAAAATATGAAATTTATATTTTTATTTACTAAAGAATTATTTAATACATTATTGATTAATTGAATAAACTAATCAAATATTTTAATAATAAAAATGAAATTAGCTGTTATTAATAAAAAAATATAATATATAAAAAATAAATAAATAAATAAAATTTTTAAAAAAAGTCAAACTAGTCATTTTCCTAACGGCTAGTTTAGCCTTCGCTACATCTATTTAAACTTAATGTCTTGATCTGATCTCTCACCTAGTCTTGATGATGAACCACAATGGTTGGTTCCAAACTGGTCGACAATGTTCCATTGCATGTGATTATTACCAAAGATTTTTTACAAACTATATGATGGATCACATAAGTATAGATTCCAAAAATTTTAGATTATTTTAAATAGACAAAAAATTAAATAAACAGAAAAAATTAATGCTGGAAATAAGGGTATCGTTATAGTAAAGATTTATTTCAATTTTATGAAAGAATTCAAAAATAATACTAATATGTTAATTTTTATAACATATATATTCTCCAATAAAAATTCATTTCAATTTTATTAAAATATTCAATAATAATAATAATATGTTAATTTTTATAAGATATATATTCTCCAATAACTATTCATTTCAATTTTAATAAAATATTAAAAATAATAATAATATGTTAATTTTTATAAGATATATATTCTCCAATTTCTTTTGTACAGTTAAATTTCTTTCTTATAGAAATCAAATTGGAATTAGTATTTAGTAACTAATTACATTACACATTTTGGTATTCACAACCAGTTAAAAACATCCAGGTTTTTCTAATTGAAATTAGTATTTGGTAACTATAATTACATTACTCATTTTATCATTCACAAGCCGTTTAAAACAATTGCACATCCAGGTTTTTCCAATTGAAAACCTTGGTTTACAATGTTAAGATTTTTAAAATCAATCTCAAAAAAGACTATACCCTGATTTTACAGAATATGGAATCATTAATATGATCTCTCTAATTCAATTTTGTGGCCATAGTCTAACAGTTAAATAAAAGGGTTCGGTTCCCGCAATTATTATCGTGCAATCCCGAGAAAGACACTATACACCTCCAAGTCCTTTGCTTCATCTCCTTATCTCCATTGACATACCCTGAGCAGAGTCATGGGATGAATTTGCTTTACTTTAATAAATAAGTTACATTGTATTGATTCTCAAATATTCAAGGGGCGTGGCACGCACAGTCTTGGAGTACAGTCCAAATATTTGGTGACATCCCTTTGTTATAAAGAAAATATATATAATAGTAATACAAAAGTGGAAGAGGAGAGCCGGAGGGATAAATTTGAAATATCTTGGTCAATTAAACAATGTCAAAGTGGGAGGCAAGATGGCAATATACACCTTTTGAGATCTAATTTTGGGGAATATATGGGAGCGTCTTCATGTGTATATACATGACGGTGCGGTTCGAGGTAAAAGCACTCATGGGCCTGTCATGAGTCATATCAACTACTCTTTTCAGATGAGTATGACTCCTAACAGGCCAATGAGATATATCGAGAACTCTTTTCAGATGAATATGACTTGACCACTTTCGACCTCGGTGGCCACCTATAAAATTCCAAAGCCAACAGGCCAATGAGATATATCAACTACTCTTTTCAGATGAATATGACTCTGACCACTTTCGACTTCGGTGGCCAACTATGAAATTCCAAAGCCAACAAAAATATTTGATTCTTTACGCTTTAAGCCTTTGAGGGCCTTCAAAAAAGTACAATGAGAACCTCGGATTATTGACGGGTTGCTGGATTATTATGTCATATGTTTTCTGGTGATAAAAATATTTTAACGTCACTACTAAACGATCAACGATGTAGACAGAAGATCTCGAGTTTCCTTTCATGCGTTTCATGTGAGCGCAATGCAGTTTAATTGTATGGTTTTTATGAATGTATTGATTTATTCTTAGTATGCGTATAGCAGGAGTGAAAGATAACTTTCGAAATTTGGAATTATTTATGGTTCCACCCTAAAACTATTAATATCTATTCGGGCGCATCGAAATTTATATAAAAGTTTTCTGGTTTCTTTTATGGTTGTAAGTATTCTTTGTTTTCTTTTTCATGGTATCAACGCTATGGAGATTCACTTTAATCTTTAATATGTGGCCACTTATGAGAACAGGATTTATTGTGTTCTGGTTGTAGGATTCTTTACATTTTTTTTCATGGTATCAACAATATGGAGATTCACTTTAAACCTTAATATGTAGCCACTTATGAGATTTGGATCTATTGTGCTCTGCTACGTTCGAGATCCATTTGCTTTTGCTCAATGTTTAGAAGATATTTATTGGAAGACGACAATCTCCACTTGTATAAGATAAGATGCTATGCAGTTTTTTATTAAAGGCTTGTTTTATTTATTGTGTCCATTTACTAGGTTCTGTATTGCTTTCTTTTTTCAACCCGGAAAAAAAATAACCTCCTTCATTATAAAAGAGGAGTTGTCATACATCCGGAAGCCCTTCAAATCATCGCATAAATATCTCAAAAAAGACAGAAGAAGGGAGTCGCCTGAATGCAGTGAATAAAAAGAAGCGAGAAAACACCAGAGCAGACCTCATTAATCTCCATTGGTTTATGTATTCTTTGTTATATTCAATTACAATGAACAGCCAGAAGATAGAATAGATATATAATTCAACGTATCTGATAAAAGCATAAAGGATGGATTCTGACGTTGGCGTTTTCGAGTTGTTATGTCACATCAATGAAGGTCCCGAATAAAATAAGGGCCTAATGTGAGTGTCTGTCTTTAAAATCCTATATTAATTGGACAACAAGAACTTGAGAGCTAAAGTATTTCCACTTTTGATCTAAAAACTTCTTGATGTGGTTTCTATGATTTCTTTACCTTTTATTGGAGACTATGAAATTCCATTACTTACGTAAAAGTAAAGACAGCCAATTATTTAAAGCCATATATCAAAAGGTGTTAATTTGGGTTTGGTTTATGATTTTTACTCAGTTAATCTCTTCGAGTCCAATAGTAATGACCTAAACTGATTTCGAAGATTGTTTAGTGAAGGTTATGTTCGCGGATTAAAAAAAATTAAAATTATTCAATCAAATTGATTTTCATTATGCAGGATTTTTCAGTTTCTTCTTTCAATAAAACAAGCCCTTATCTTTTTACCAGTTTTAATAATTTTCATCTCTTTGAATTGATAAGTTGGAATAGAGTCTCACATGATTAAGACATAGGGATACAGAAGTTGGTTCTTTGTGGTACCTAAAATAAATATCCATGTTGGATAATGTTATTAATATAGAAATAAATTCATTTTTGCTAAAATTTATGATTTTTATTGTCTTTTTATTTACATAATTATATTGAATTGCTTGTATTTGTAAGTGACTAGAGTAGTGTTGACAGAGTTCGAAATCCATCACCATTTGGAGTAGGAGTCCCAACCTAGAAATAAGGTTGGTTGTCATTATTCTAGAAATTTTCCTTGGCTAAAATTATCAACTTAAGGGATTATATAAAGAAACTTTAAATCAAGAAAGTATGTTGATACTTTGAGACATACAATTGAAATCTATATAAGGAGCTTTCATGGAAGGGAACGAGAGAGTGAGCTTCTCGAAGAAAAGAAGTAGTACTATCCTAAAAGAGACACACAAGAACATGGAATGAATAGTTGGTTAACCTACAAAGTATTTCACAAGATAAAAATGTTCATAAAATAAAGTAACAAATCACATTATAAAAGATGCATACCAAAGCCAATCAAATAGTTCGTTTTGATTAGCATGTGTTAACATGAAAATAATCTGCAAACAATAAAAAGATTGTCTGACAATCATTCACTACATATGAATGAAAGTGCGTTGTCTCCAAGAGCTTCATACATTAACTAAAAATTCAAGGTATACAATTAAAATGTTGCCTCACTAGTCCCAATCTCGAATATTAAGTCACTACTTACTCCTCCAAAGAAAGATCTTCTCTTTGTGATGATGATTTCATTACTTTTGAGAAACATACTATAGGAATTGGTTCAAAGTTCATGAAGAAAATGGGGTATCAAGGAAAGGACCTCTAAATTAATGTCGAGGAAGTTGTGAGCCCCATCAAAGTGGAGGAATTGCCTCATTATGCAGGAATTGGTTATGTCATAAAGGAGGTTAGAGAATGCTCCAAATAAACCACTGGAAAATAAAAAAAAAGAAAATGGTATCACATGACAACATTATAGTGATAGTGAGGTTCCCACAAGAAGATCTCCTCATCAAAGACATATCAAGAATAAGCGTTCAAAGGAGGTACATAAATTTTGGAGGAGGAATAATAATTGCAGCCACTACAACAAGGACATACATCAGAGAGCCACATGTTAAGTACTCCATGAGAAGAAATATTTTGTCAATGAAGAAAACCAACTACAATAATGGAACAAATTCACTTGGTTCGGTGAGAAATGGGTCAAATTTTTAGGCAAGTAAACATGGCCAGATTTTTTAAATCACATGTTGCAAAACAATTGTAAAAGTGATGAAGGGTTACCCATAACTTATAAATACAACATGATGATGTCTTTGGCCTTTTTCGTTAATATATTTTGTATGGATTCTGTTATTATTCTGATGTAAACTTGACCAATGAGTGTGATATAAACTCTTAGAAAGTATGGGGTTGTTTGGGTTGTGATTTATATTGTATGTAATTTGGAAAGAATGTACTACAGCATAGAATGCAGATGTTGGTTCATCACTTATGGCCCTCAAGTACAAAGTTGAAGGAGAATGAATTGTGGCCTGGAAATGCACTTTTTGTGCATATGGGGAGTACAATGGCTTGCATATTGCGTTGATAGTTTTGGCGGACCAAATGTTCCTTAATGGGGAGGAATGTTAGAGGAGGATCCTAAAGGACCAAATTTTATAATTCCTAAAGGTTCATTGAAAACGATATCAAATAATATATTTTGTCATTATGAATTAAATGTCGTGAACGACACCTCAATTTGTCATGGTACGAGAAAGTTATGGTCTGTTGAAATTTTTAGGAAACAACAAAAAAAATTACAGGTGTGACCCACAGTGATGATGTGGCCCTGACATCAGACGTATAAATGATGACATCACCCATATGCCTATTTTCATCCACAAGATTATTTGGTAGTACAATCAGTAGAGTATCAATCAAGAGGCAACATGTGGGAGGTGATGTCAACAACCAGTTAGCGACCCAGTTGGCAGTACAGACGAATCAAAATGTGCTAGGTGGAGGTATAAGGTTTATTTTGTAAATGTTACTACAAATTTATTTTACTGAAGAATAATGATAAAGGCCTCCATAAATTGAGAAAGTCCCAGTGACAAAACCAACATTGGATGAACTCCATTATCAAGTTGTTTTGTGCCTTTGTTTCTCATGGTTTCATTTTAGTTCCTCTTATTTTATGTGATATGATTTCATGTTCCCCTATTATTTTATATATAATTTTCTATACATATTTGAAGCAAAACGATCTGGGATTAGTTAGTCTCAAAATCATCTATTCTACCCTTGCTTTTCTAAAAGAAGAGACTAATTATGATGGATCTCTGTGAGTGTTGAGAGGAAGAGTATTTCTTGGATACATTTTGTAGTTATAGGAGGTGAGAAGTGGGAGACTTTGTAGTAGAAATTCTTACTATGAAATGTCAAGAGGAAGAGAGAAGGATGTGTGTGAAGTAATATTAATAGTAACTAGAGGCTTAAGGGTTGAAGATACCAATGAGAGAGAAAGAAAACATTTAGCGTAAAATTATCTACTTTAAGTGTCTAAGAAGGACACATTGGTGACTACAACTATGTAATGCATAGTAAAGGAATGACATGACAATTCTTACATGCAGTGAGGGAGTCTGGGAAGCAAGGTGTTGAGCTTGCCGAATGATGATGTGCCATAAGGAGTGCTCAAAGATGAAGTGGTAAATATTTCATAGCTGGGAAGCAAAATGACTGAGGGAGGACCTCAATGTGCACTCGAACTACACAATATGTATTATAGATAAAACGATGACAAGGTGAGGGGATTTAATGAGCAGGTGGAGAAATACTAGTCACTGTAACTACGCAATGCATAGTGATTGAGGGAAATACTCAATGAATTACACAATTGATAAATTTAGTGACCTGTAGGTGACTTTCTACTCACAAGAGGAAGGGACTATGTAGTTTCACAAGATAGGAAGCTAAGGAAGTACGATTTCACACTATAACTGCGTAATGAATGATAGTTGTAGAGAAGGATAGGGAAACGATGAAGCTAGGATAATTAGTGACAGAGTGAGGCTCCACTACCCACTGAAAATGGAAAATGCACAATCAAGGGCAAGAGAGATCATGAATTGTGAAATTGGGAGGGCTAAGTAGTAGATAGATGACCTAGACCCCAAAGTTCCTCTATGTGCTAGTGGCAGATATTTTCCTTAATATCAGCAGAGTGTACAAGTCTGAGGGATGAATATTTCATCTCCAATACATAGGAGAGTGTAGAGTACTCATCACTTTCCTAGAATATTGAGTACACTCATGAGCTGTGCAATATGTGAGGACATGGATGAACTCCAAGAATGGATAATTGCTGGGTCAATGAAACAAGAGAGAGAGTATGACGTAAACAAGTTTTGAAAATAAATAAATGACATATATACCATGAAACATAATCCAATATAATTTATCATACTCAAAATCCGCATGTATACCTTGAAGCAATGAATAATGGACACTTATTTCTAAGTGCAATGGGTGAAACATAACTTTGTGACACTTATAATACAAGTTACCACATAAGTGCTGGATGCAACGTGAAAATGCACCAAGTTGTGGGAGAGTGTCTAATACATATTTTTATGATATATGTAATTAGCTAATGTCGAATAGTGCACTACAACTACCTCTAGTAGTGTGCTAAGGTGAAACACATGTAGCAGTGAAAATAGTTAAAAGCGACACTTGCAACAACAAGAAAAAGTGAAAATGACACTTGCAAAAACTAAATAAAGAGAAAGTGACACATGTTAAAGTGAAGAGAAGGAAAAAATGACACTTATGAAAGAGAAATCAAGAAACATGGATATTTGTGAAAGTGAAAGCGATACTTTTCAAATCAAAAGCACACAAAAACAACAATTGAGAAAAATCACTGGAATGATGGTACACATGCAACTAAGAGTAACAGATACTATCAAATAAAATTTCACACTAACTTTCTTCATGGATTATTTAGTCACAATCATCAACATTTGTGTAGTCACTATCACTTAGCACTGTGTCATGACTATGTTTAGGGACCGTACAAGAACTATTAATAGAGATTATGCAAGCACTATTTTGAAGGATTATGAAATGCATGTATTCAAGGGTAAACATTGACTTCTAAGCTTGCTAGAAGAGGGTGTTCTTGAAAATGCATCAAAATGCTAAGAGTGGGTAAGCAAGTGGCTTCAACACTTATATTCTTAGAATAAGACTTGGTCACTTAGAAAAGCATCAACAAAATATGAAGTAATAGTAAGAAATGAAGAAATGATGAATCATAGGATCATAAGTAGGTTCCAAAATAATAGTGAGAAATATTTTTGAGGGTGTTTTTCATAGCGAAAACACTTGGTGACACACTGGAAAAACTCCAAATTTTCTATTTAGGTCTATATTTTAGGCACAAAATGTATTCTTTTAGTAAATATTGGCTCATCATGTAGATTACCTTAACTTCCCCATTTATCCCATTTATCGGTGTAGGCTCCGCCATTAACCTCTCTCAGCCAAACCCATTTCCAAGGCTTGCCATATCCCAATTGTATTGATTCGTAAAAGGGATAGTATTTACATGTTATTTTAAGATGATAATATCTTTAGTTTTATCTCTTGTGTTTATCTGCCGCCAATAGACCTATAAAGTACCCTTATGGAGACACTACATAGGCACATGCAATGATTTGTTGATGGCAAGACTATTCATTACCCTCACAAAGTTTCTAGATTTGCCTACCCATGCAAGAAGAATTTCTCTTAATACACCCTTTATTTATTTTTCATTATGGTCATTGGAATTTAAATGGTGTTTATATCATCAAGGTGGAAGAGGCATCCTGAATTATTTTGAGAGAGAGATGTTACTCCTTCAAAGAATATTATATACCTCTGCAATTAATATGGTCACTCTTAGTTTTATCCTTTCCCTTCTCTACTTGATGGGATCATAAAGCAAAATACCATCAATTACCATACCAAGTCAAGGAATGAAGATCATAAAATAGATATGGACATTAGGGTTCTTATTAAGGCTTTTTGGTTGAATGGATCATATTTTCCATTCAAAAATCATGGAATTTAAAATATGTATAGGCCCAAACAATGAAGGAGAAGACCAATTAGCTAAAAAAAATTTGTCATCACAATTTCAATCTTAAAAATTTTCCACATTGTCTTTTGAGTAGGACAAGAGAAGTTTTAATGCATGATCTTATTGAACAAAACAAAAAATAAAGACACAGCAAAATAAGAAAGGAAAAATGAAAAAAATAAAGAAAATGTAAGACTTAAAAGAAAATTATCATGGAAGAAGAGAAGTAAGAGATAGGGAGAACACAAAAATTAGATGCAATGCAAAAGAAAACTAAAATTCAACCATACCTACTCCTAATCTAATGGGATATATGGTTAGTATTAAGTGTAGTGAAATTTCCAATGTAGCCACCGAAGCTACTTTCGACCTACAAATAGAAATTTACGAGAAATAAAAAAATATAAAGAAATCTACAAAAGTAAAGATAAAAACTTGAATACATTGCACATGAAAATCAAGGTATTTCCTACTGCAAGAAAGATGTTCCATAAAAACTAACTTCAAGTAGTTTGTAGCATTAACTTTTTTACTAGAGAAACAATCATACAAACCTATAAGTATTCTTTTGAATATGCCTTCATTTGTATTATCATTATTAGAAAACATCATAAAACGTCGTAACTTACAATTATAAAAAAATATTGCTAACCAAGATTTCCCTATCAAATCATAGATTCAATCATGAAATCCAAAAAAATCCTTTTGAGATATTTGAAATTCTTCTGAAAGTAAAATTTGAATTAACTCAATTGAATCATAAAGAGAACCTTGCTAAACAAAATTGATTTGATATTGTTGAGGAGCCTCATCAAGATCGTGAGAACCTGACATAACCATTAACAAAGGTTGAAGCTCGTCAACTACTTGACAAGTATCTCAGCAATCATATGATAAACCATAAATGAAAATGAGTTCATCATGATCAATTGATGTAAAACCGAGTGCTAGATGTGTTAGATATGTTAGAACAATTGTTATGATCAGATGAACCCATTAGGGCATACGATTATTCATTATATGATAATAGGGATGGATCAATTTCAACATTTTCGCAAATGGTTCGAATAATATAATCATAATACTTGACTGTTGGGTAAAGAAATCACTCTGTTGTATCCAATTACAATCTAGAGCATCATCACTAGAATTTAAAATTAATTCTAGTATAGCATACAGGAAAACGATCAGGATTCAACATCTCACCATGTGTTTGATGAGATTAAAAATTTATATTAAGTTGGGAAATTAATCCGCTAAGATGAGGAATATGATTCATCAAATAGCTCAATCTTTCACGAGAACTCAAGAGGATATATTGTGCTAGAATGGAAATTATTAGCATCACAATATTCGTAAGAAAAGCGAGGAGTTGATTATTCACATAAGTATTTGATAGATATAAATATTTCGGATGATGACAATATTTATCATGATAATCAAAATGATCACCTTCATATCATTTCAAATCCATGAAATGTATACGTTCCAATTCTAAGTTCAGTTCAAGAGGTCTACATGAAGATGAATTAGCTAAAATAGAAGCTTCTATCCGATTGAAAAAATAATATTAAAAAATATAAAAACAGTTTTAAAAAATCCCAAAACTTTTCAAGAGTGAGTTTTCATTGAGTGAAATAATATGGAGAAAATAAATTTGCGAGAAAATAAAGACCTAACCTAGTGCGGGGATCTCATCAGGTTTGTGAGAACCTAAAATAACCATCTGTGATGATCCCTTCACACATTTACCCAAATTCAGAAGCTCATCATGTTAAACAGGAGACGAGTGTCATTATGACATGTCCCTACTTACTAATTCTAGTTAAGTAATTCAAGCCTACAAACTAACAACAGACTAACATCCTATAGGGGCTATAAAACACTTAGGAATTTAAAAAAGACCTGAGGTGCTCAATCCCTAATTTATAACCCTGTTTCACTGACTTAGAGCTATAACCGTGCCCTTGAAACTTACTTCATGTGGTTATGATCCTCCAACCATTCTCACAATCCTTTATCCATGTGCTAATATGAGCAACAGATCTCAATTTTTGTGCCTATAGAACCACCTCCTCCCACATTTACCCACTTTCATTAGTTTTTCAGGGTAAACCTGACTTGAGGGTCACTATAATAATAATCGACATTCTATATTACCTTAAGGAAATGGATTCAATAAATTAATATAGTACTAACTTCCTAGTGGTGCTACGAGACCTCGAGGAGCATCCCAACCCCTCCATGTGTCCAACCCCTAATATAAAGCTCTTTTTCATGATCCTAGAGGCTCAACTTCTCTCTTAGAAAGCATAGAAGCCACTGGAAGCCTCAATTCATTCCCATAGGTCTGCCTGGTAGTGACTATAGACTTTTCTAATTACTTCCAGGTGAGAGAACCCAAATTTTGAGCCACTTTTTCAGGGCTATGACTCTGGCCTTTGCTTGGAGCTCAATGAAAATTTTAGAAATGATGGGTGGCATAGAAAAAATTCTTATAAACAAAAACTTCAACTAGGACTTCACTTGACGCTTCCAAACCGAGAGTGACATTTTTTCAAACACATGGTAAACATGCAACATATAGGTTCTAAATGCATATCTAAACATAAGGATATGGAAATTTATTTGAGGTTTAACATGAAGGATAAATTCCTTCTCACAATATCCGTCATAACACCAATTAGGTCATGCATTCATTATTCATTCAATGAAAAGTAAAAACATGAAGAAAGCCCTGATTAGGATATGACAAATAACCATGCTTATAAACAACATATAATAAGCTAAATAATAATAAGATAAAAACCATTAAAACCATATAATGAAAAAGTAAATTTACTAATCACAATCAAGATACACTTAGCCCTTACTGAACATATGCAAAAGCTAAATAGGTGTGGGAGTTCCACATACCAATCAACCATAGGTTGGGCTAAACCAAATATTTCATTCAACCAATAAAGCATGTGCCATATTCCAAGCATTAATGTGGGATCTCATGGCATAAACCAATCCACAAGCAACCAAGGGAATCCAGAGGTTAATCCACTTCCAACCTCATCATACCGTGATCTTAGCTAAACTTGTCTTGAGGTCAGAAAACTAGACCGAGCCTGGATGCCTCATAATTCCTTCACCATCACTTACGGAATTTTTGTATCTACACCCACTAATTGAGGGCTTCCAAGAGAAAACCATCTCCACCCCCAACCCTTGTGATTTTCCTGGGAGAACCTCACCTAGATACAAAACCTTTCAAAAATTGAAAGCTGATCCAATGAAGAATCCCATCACACCATGGCTATCTAGAAATTGAAAGGCAAGGCTAAAGCCATTGTCCAGAACTAGAAAATCCATGGCACTTGTTGGAATAGGGTCTCCTACAAAGCTGTGAATCTGGTCCATTTTGTATATTTTTTATTATATTTAGTCTAACACAAAGGTTTTGGGGTGGGTCAAAGCCCCTAATGCATTGTAATTGGGTCAAGGGTAGAACAAGTGTCTGCAAACCATGGTTTGAGGACCATTGGATGCATAGGCTAGAGTATTATAAATAGTTTGACCTTTTTGAGTCGATAGGTAGAAACTGAATAGAGATTAAAGTGAAGTATGAATTGCTACATCTGGGTTGGGTTGTTTTGGGTTAGGACTCCTCCTAGCTGTGTTCATGGAGATCCTCTATCCTACTATGTGTAGACCATATTGGATGTGTGGCCAGGTGGTAATTAGGGAGTGATTGAAGATTTTGATACATAGTATATGTGACATATTACTGAACCACTTGATGTTATCTGGATTTGTTCTGTTATGATTAATGCAAACTAAGAGTATCTCTATAAGCTGCGAACTTGTCTGTTTTATCTATATGATTTGAAAGTCTTTGCCTTTAGTCTATTACTGTGATAAGACTATACTTGCACTTGTTAATTACATTTATGTTAATGAACGCAAACTGTTTGTGTTGACATTATTGGATGCGATTACGTTGTTTTATAGTTATATTTAATGATGCGCACGTGGATGCGAGCCCTCTAGCACAGATCTGAGAAAGAACTATAGTCTGGTTATGTCAAGAACCTTGCGAGTCACCCTTCTGTGTAGATCTGATAGTTACAGGCCTACGTTATTACCTTCTCTCTCTCTCAGGGTACAGAAATCTAGTTCTAGCACCCTCCCATACTACTTCGGGTGAGACTTTGACCTGCGCAAGCAGGTCACTACCGAAAGGGCCGGCATTATAGGAGTTTGCTGGCAAGCATTCACCTCCAAACCTAGGTCAAGACCCTTTGAGCCAACAAATGGTTCCGTTGCTGGGACTGGGAGAATTTTGAGAGAGGGATCGGGTAATGCCAAGGCCATATTGGAAACCTGAAAGAAAATAAATTGATGAATGGTTTGAACAGAAATTTCAAGAATTCGGAGTAAAATAAAACCGCAGTAAGACTTTGACCACCGAAGAGTGGAAGAATAAGTATATTTTCACATAGATCTATGAGATATTCTTTGTAAGAATGGAGATCGAGCTCCAGGAGTGGCTTACAAGGTTGGTTAAAATTCAGAAGTGTTGGAAGGATGAGCGAGTCACACAGTGGACCCCTTAATTGATCCAGTAGTTGGAGAAGACTGATAATACCATTACTCGCACAGTAGATCATTGGGTGGACAGTGTGATAGGAGGATTTGTGACTGAATTTGTGATCAATCAATCTATGTCCTACTCAGAAGCAGAGTGGAGGTTCTTCAAGGGTTTCTGGGGTAAGTTTCTAAAAAAATTGTCATTACTGATTAATATCTTATTTTGTGAAAAGAGTATCTTGTGTATCCATACTGAGTGAATGAGCTTCGATCAAAGTGAGGGTAAAACTCATAGCGGAAAGTACTATATAAATAATCAAGAGGGAAATTGATTTGTCTATAGGCCGGTGACTATTTTTTTTGTGCATAGCTCTCCATCAAAACCATCGTCGAGTCCTTGTAGGGGCAAGAACTCACCTCTGCCACCATTGGAAAATGATATGATGTCATAGATGAAGTTACCCACCTTCTAGGGTGTGGGGGATGAAGATATGGATCAGTTCTAGTTTGTCGCAGGGTTTGTATGGACTGCGCAGAATGTAGTAAGCGATGATGTGAAAAGAGTGAAGCTATATCTTGCTTTTGAAGGAAGGGCCCTAGATTGGTACATGGGATACCTAGACTAGCATGTGAATGGAAGCATTGAGGACATTAAGAATGCCTCAAAGAAACAATTCAATAAGCCTAAGACCTATTCCTAGGTAGTGAACAACCTGAATGATTTCAAGCAAGGTCCATCTGAGTTGGTGTGGGAAGTTGATTAGCAATTGAAAAAAGTAAACAGAGAGGGATGATTCCAGTATGATGATAGGCAACACGCGGAATGGTTCATTGCTATGTTGCTGCCCCACCTATGCACACTGATGGGCCACCAAGACATTGAGTCACAGGAGAAGGCCTTGGAGATAGCAATGAAGTTGGAGGCTACGCCGTGAGATGAAACCCATTTGGGTGTACAACAGATGCAAGGCTAGCTGGAAACAATGTGTGGAGATCTAGAACATGCAAAAGGAACGAGGAGCACAGGCTAGCCCTAACAGGTGGTGCATATGATGTAGGGTGAATGGCCATACCAAGGAAAACTGTTCGCTATTAGAAGACTACATACAAGTGGGAGGAAGTAGCCCACTGTGTCCTAGAGAAGTTGAGGGACCAGATAGGCTGGTAATATGGTGTGATGACTATCGCATCGTGGGATTTTACGACACCAACCACTGCCCTTGCCTTGCCGCTGGTATTCTGGAGGATAAGCAACAATGGTGTAGGTTTTGTAAGTCTTTGGGGCATGATGAGAAGAATTGTCGTACTTATGATCTGATGATAGACCGAGGAAACCTCTATAGGGTACAGAAAGATCCTCCATCACCAATGAACCCTTCCAGTATCCGAGGCTCCCCCGGTAGTGGTAGGGGAGGGGGCCGAGGCGGAAGTGCAGGTAGAGGAAGAGGCCAACTGATCTGTTATAACTGTAGAGAGATAGATCACTTTGCAAGGGACTGCTGAAACCCTATAAGGCAATCTTGCAGGTATTACAGGAAGCTGGACCACATGATCAAGGACTGCCTGATTTTGATAGCTAAGGTGTAGCGGAAATAGCAGACACCCATGCAGAATGTGAAAAAGGTTACGACAGAGCCTCAGAACGAGGGACCAGGAGTTAATATCTTAACCCATAGCGGCCTGGCCACCGAGGGAATGGAAGAAAAAGCTACAACTGAGCCTCTGATTAGGAAAGTGGTTAGAAAATTAGAAGGCCTGAACCTACAAAAGGAAAGAGAGACCTTTATCGCAACCTGGCAAGATTTCATTGAAGCATCTACTTTGCAGGTTCCGGTGGCCACCAAGGAAGGAGGAGGTGTCCAGCCATTTTTACAAGCATGCATAAAACTATTACGCAACTGAAAGGCCGTTGAGAACCTCTAGGCATTGTTAAAAAATTGTTCAGCGAAAACCAACCCACCCCTGGAAGTTAAGGATGTAAACGCACTCTACAAATACAAGAAAGACACTGGTAGGGAAATGAATCTCATAGCACAAATTAGGGATTATGAAATGGAACAAGTTATTTTGGATATAGTATAAGATGCAACCGTACTATCCAATCTAACATGGCAGTGCATGGGAGAACCCAAGTTGGAATGGTCCACTATCCAGCTACGCATGGCCAATCAGCAGAAGATCATACAGTTAGGAAGGTTATCACAGAATATAGTAAATACTGCAGGAGTCAAGGTATGAGTCGACTTTGAGATCATTTAGATTGTGTAAGATGCAGACCCTTACCCTGCGCTCTTAGGGTTAGATTGGGCTATAGACATGGGCAGTATTATCAACTTAAAGAAGAGCAACATGGTATTTGAGAACGGATGGTTGCGAGTGATATTCCCGTTAGACCCCGCAGAAGGAGAAAGTTATAAAGAGATGGTGCATATCAACAAGGAGCTAGATCACATCTACAAGTTAACTATGCAGGATGAAGATTGGATCGACCTTATGGCTAATAGTATGCTTTGCTGGGAAAAGGATAGCGATTGTTTTTCTGACTCCGATGGAGAACTCGAAAATTGGAAAAAATGGTTTCACAATGTATCCACGCTGCGAAGTCTCGGGATTGGAAGGGATTTCTGATGTATCTCCTTAGACGTATGATATATTCCCTACTTTGACGGTTCTGATAGCATTACAGAATTTTTGCAAGCATTCAAAGCCGATGTTCTGAATGAACGAAGGTTATGGGCCCTCAGTCTCGCCCTATGCGCAACATCTGCGAAGTGGTGGAATGAGCGTAAGACAATGTTCCATAAATGGGGGGCATGTCAGAATATGTTACTCCTGCACTACGACCCTCTAGTTCACTTACACAAAGTACAACCCGGATTGGTAATCCAAAGCTGCGGAGACTTGTAGAAGATACCTACCGATGGCAAGAAAGAGCGTGTGAATGATAGGTGCATCCCCTGCCGAAACTCTCTCAAGAAGATGGATACTATGCACGATGTGGATCTAGAAGCACCTACAGCTATGGAACAATTGCGCTTGTTGCTCCTCTTCATAGACTACTACAGAAAAAATAGGCAGTAGTACACATGGATCACAACGCCTCTGAATGAACTATTTCGCAAGGCCATTTTAGTTCGCAGGAAAGTCGGATGTCAAAAGAGCTTCGATTTCGTAAAGAAAAAAATTGGCCCACTTAGAACGCAGATGGAATGACAGATAGACCACCATGCACACAGGAGGCCTGTTGAATGCACACAAGTGTGTTGGGAGCTTAGGTGTGTGGTGAGCATAACAGAGCTGCGAAAACTAGCTGTTGGGACAGTCAAATCAGGTAAACTGCAAAATCTACCGTTGAATGGGGCAAGCAGCTTGCATTTAATGAGGCAACTGTGGGAGATTTTTTACCATTTACATGATGGTAAGTTCCAAGTGTAGCTTTCCCACCCACTAGCCTCTCACGCTAGCTATAAAAGGGGTCAACCAAACTGGACAAGTGTTCCGTATCATTTTTCTAGCTTATACATAACATATCATGTTGCGATGATTTGGTGATGTAAGACGCTCTGTGTTTATAGTTTCCCCTTCATGTATAAACACCCTAACGCCTCGGACGGTAGCAACCTGGAGATTTTTTTTCACACCAAAATGACAGCTACAAATCCCGCTGAGCCTTTTGATACAATGACCTCGGTAGAACAAGGGACTGAGGAAGTAGTGGAAATCGAGTCTGAGGCAGAAGAGATTCTTTCCACGCTAAGCTAGGCCATAAGAAAGGGGAAAGAAAAGGTAGAGAGCTTTAAAAACCCTTCAAGCCCTTGAAATGGGCTTCAGGAAAGCCACGAACTTCCCTAAGAACCGAAAAATCCCTGAAGTGAGCTCGGGAGGGAGCACAAACCATCGAGCCAATTCACTGGTTACCACCCTTTTTTCAACCAATATTGATGGCTTGGTCACTTACCTACATATGCCACTAACCCCAGGCGAGGTTCCCATCATTGGTGAGCCTGGTGGTAAGCTTCATGAGGTCAAATTTGATGACCAAAACCTAACCAAATTTGAAGCATTCCCTGAGCTAGCCCCTGCGCTATACCTTGAAAAATTCATCATGACACTCAATTTACAGCCATCCCCCAGCACTGGGTCCGGGGGTTGGTCAGGTCCGGGCTCTTGAAGTTTCTCAGGATGCCCCATTTTAGTCATTACAATATTACGAACTGGCTCGCACGACGGCTACTCACCCTAATTCATGAAAGATGCCTATGGATCTAGGACATGACTCCTATCAATTCTGCACCGATTCGTAGGATTACTGGTCTCCCGATGAATGGAACAAGCCCTCTACAGCGAGTGGGTAAGAAATATGAAGTCGAGACTGCTGAATTAATTTGCCAAAAATTCAAGGTGGAGTGGAATACCCATGGGTTTATCATAAAATCCATCAATGATCCCGCTACGCAGTTTGGCATGATGTTGCTGGCATGTAAGTTGATGCAAAAATGCCAAGTTGCCACTGTCCCTTCCTACATGATCTAGCTAGAAAGTGAACGTGCAGAGGGATTCTACTTCAATTGGGCTCAGTACTTATGTGACGAATTCTTGGCCAACGTATGAGAATCCCAGGACTTAGGGCATGCTTTTTATTACTCATGGCCCTTATTCCTCATCGTGTTGATCACCTAGGAAGCTCCTGGGAATCTATCCTCCCTGAGCTTACCTCAGATATGTGTGAATGAGCCCGCTATGCTCATTTGTGGGAATCCAAGGATGTGCAACACATAGAGGAAAATCAAGTCTTTTGGGTCGTCTTCGAGAGCAGCATGGCAGCTTCCATCAAATTTCACCCACACTTATCCCCCACAGTTTACGAAAAGTACAAGCACATTGCAACCTTTCAGGTGACCATGCACAATATACAGATTCAGAGCCAAAAGGAGAAAGCTTGGACTTCGCTCCCCTATATGGTCGCAGTCGAGGAAATTGACAGTGTTATTGGACTCTTGCCCCTGCAATGGAATATTGGCTTCAAGACTGGAGTGCAGGGCCCCAAATATGCCAGCACCACACAAGTACTTTCCCCTGTCACTAGTAAGGATGTTGGAGGATCTAGAACAAGTACCTGGAAGGACACAAAACCAGTTGCGAGGGAAGCTACGCAACAGAAGTGGACTGAGGAGAAGGATACCAAAGGTGCCAACCAGAAATACTCGCAGCTCGACTTAGGGACAGAAGGAGAGGATGCATTTCCTTGAGGGATGAAGTGTACAGGCGAGCCTACCAAATTACCCTGGAAGAAGCAGTGCGCTCAGAGGACAAAGCATGATGAAACTGTCACCTTGACTGGTGGTGACCTTGAACAGATTGTTGATGCAGTCTCTCTAGCGACATAGGATTGATGGAAGACCCTCAAAGAAGAGTAGAAGGCTATGCTTGTTGCATTACAGGCTGAGCTCTGTGAGCTATAGCTAAAGACAGACACACTGCACACTAGTTTGACTTTGGGATGGACGCCGCAAGCTACCAGCAGTGCTATGCTCACAACAATAGAAAGTTACCTCTTCCCTGTCCCTGGCGCCACCCTTATGATCAGTCCACCTAACCTGAGCATGCAGGTTCATAGTTGCCAGGAGTTCTAGCTAGACTTAACTAGACTACCCCAAGATGATTTACAAGGACTCCATTTAGGTATATTTCAGGAGATTAAAAACCTGGACCTACAGATTCACCAACAGCTAGATGTGGTTGAGTGAACGATCAATGAAAGAAACTCCACAGCTTCCCTGGCCACCATGTAGTAGAAGGAGATTGAAAGTTTCATTCGATAGCTCTGTGTAGAAGTTCCCGCAGAGATTTCGGCTAGTCCTACACCCCAGGCAAAGGTTGAAGGGTTGGTCACCGCATTGAAGGCGTCTTGAACAGAAGTTTTTGAAAGTTATGTCATGGATGGAGAAGTATATTGCCGATCTACAGGAGAAATTGTAGCCCAAAACACCTCCAGAGGTGCGGGCCCAATGATCTGCGCTGGTCACCACTGCTACGAACGTCATCACAAGGTAGACCGCATAGGGTGCTCAACTCCTGGATAATTCCATGCAGCTGTGGACCAAGCTCCAACGCGATCCGGTCCTGCATGAAATAACCCAAACACTGTGGTATAAAAAGGAGAATTTTGCAACGTTGCAAGACACCTTGCCCATGTTGGTTCTTTCTCAACATCTGGCACGATTACGGACAAGCCAAGACCTCCAAGCTGAGATAGAAGTGCTTCATCAAATGAAGATGGCCCTCACCGACCGCTTGAAGCCTTAGATTGCTGACACTCTTAGACTATCACAGGATGATGATGCAGCTGTAAAGGAGCTCAACCAAACTTTGGAAAGTGTCGCCACCACGACAGAAGGTCTGATTTCACAGAAATTGGTCGACATTGTCCAGAATGATGTTTCCCAAAGCAAAGTCGTGCTACCACCTTTAGCTAAAGAAATGAAACTGTTGCAGGTGCAAGTGGAGACCTGACCACCTCAATGGCTCAGGACAAGTCACAAGATTGTGTTGGGGGACTATTGGAACATGGTCTCCTACAAAGCTGTGAATCTGGTTGATTTTGTATATTTTTTATTATATTTAGTCTGACACAGGGGTTTTGGGGTGGGTAAAAGCCCCTAATGCATTGTAATCGGGTCAAGGGTAGACCACGAGTCTGCAAACCACCGTTTGCAGACCATTGGATGCATAGGCTAAAGTAGTATAAGTAGTTGAACCTTTTTGAATCGATAGGTAGAAAATGAATAAAGATTAAAGTGAAGTATGAATTGCTAGATCTGGGTTGGATTGTTTTGGTTTCGGACTCCTGCTGGCTGTGTGTGCAAATATCCTCTATCCTGCTATGTGTGCAGGTGATAATTGGGGAATGTATGAATATTTTGATATATAATATATGTGAAGTATTGTTGAACCATCTGATGTTATCTGGATCTATTTTGTTATGATTGATGTGAACTAAGAGTATCTATTTAATATGTGAACTTGTATGTTTTATCTCTATGATATGAAAGTCTTTTCCTTTAGTCTATTACTCTGATAAGACTGTACTTACACTTGTTAATTAAATCTATGTTAATGATAAAAAACTATCTGTGTTGACATTATTGGCTGTGATGATGCTTTTTTATGGTTATAATTAATGATTCTCACGTGGATGCGAGCATGCTTGAGCAGATCTGATAAAGAACTATAGTATGGTTACGTCTGGAACCTTGCAAGTCACCCTTCTGTGTAGATGTGATAGTTACAGGCATGTGTTATTACCTTCAATCTCTCTCAGGGTGTGGAAACCTGGTTCCCGCACCCTCCCATACTGCTTTGGGTGAGAGTTTGACCTGCGCAAGAAGGTCACTGAAGAAAGGGCCAATATTATAGGGGTTTGTTGGAAAATCTTCACCTCTGAATCTGAGTCAGGACCCCATGAGCCAACACCACTAAAATAAAAAGAACAAAATATTAACCTGCACATACCATGCATATCAAAACTAGCTAGGAAATCAAACATTATACCTGTTACTTGAAATTATTATTGTTAAATCTCCTTGATCCAAATTTTCCTTGCTTGATCCTTGCTTTCCTTTCCTTTCCTTGTCCTTGTATTTCCTTCCTTTGCTTTCTCTCTTTGCTTCTCCTCTTGGTCCCTCTTCTCCTCCATGAAACCAATTCCAAAACTAAGATTAGAAAAGGCTACCAAATGATGCTATTATGTCCTTTTATTATTGATACCTTTAATTTTCTTCATTTTCCTCCTCACATGTAGCTTGTGACCTTTCACCTTCCTTTACTCCTATTTTCCATTATTTTCTTAAAATAAATGACAGTTAATGTCTCTTTCATTCCCAAAGCCTTTTCCATTGCCTTTTCCAAATTACATTAGCCATAATAAACCAAATGAACACCCACACTAGGATGTTTTTCCCATCATTCAACATAGAATAAGTGTCTTGTGACATTGCTCTTCTTTTTCCTTTATTAAGTTTTATTACGTGAAGTTTTTTAAGTTTGGGCTATTACAGGCCCCTCCCCCTTACGGAGTCTTGAGAATTAAATAATATGGTTCAATAGTCAACTATTATGTTGCGTATGAGGGTTACAATGCGAAGTTAGCGCATATGTACATATAAGAGATTGTCGGGTTATAATTATACAGGAGTATGGAATTAATATCTAAATCCTTTGAATTTAGATAAACCAAACTTGTTTATTTAAATTAAAGTTGCCAGCGTGGAATTAAAGAGAAGTGGGAGATTGCCGGATGAGAAAATGGTTGGACACGAAACTTTGAATGCAATTAAAAAGTGGGAGCAGATGTTTGTTTTGTTAATAAGGCAAAGCGTTTCCTGTAAAATGAAACCAAAGATTATACAGTTGATGGCATATGGTAAAGATTGGGAGCATTGATATATTCGTGTGATTAAAAAGGGTTTATAAAAACGCAGAGTTATATTTAAGTTTGACTAAAAGACAGCTGTACATACAGCTGTTATATAACTTGAATGAACAAGAAAAATACAGGGATTCAGAAGAGCAGTGAATAGGTGAAATGTACAGATGACAGTAAACAAAGATGATGCAGAACAATTTCTTAACAGCAGTAGAAAAAGACAAAATCCAGTAAGCCAAAGTTCAGAAGAGGAGCTGAGTGATATTGAAATATGTAATTTAGAATGTGAATGTAAATGATGTAATTATTTTTTATTGTTTGTGATGCAAAGGCAAGTATCCTAAGGAAAAGACAAAATCCCACTGTAGCTTGGAAATTTGTACATATTGTAGTAATTCTAAAAAGGAGTTGGAAAAAGGAATAAGAAGACAAAAGCCAAAGAGTTATGACTGTTCACTTAGGATTCCTTGTGAAATACAAACAGTCATGTGAGAATTTCTATATATAATATCAATTTTAATAAGCTCAGTGTGAGTAAGAGAGAGAGAGAGGGAGAAAAAAAAAATAGAGAATGCAGAATATAGAAGAATAAAGAAGAAAAGATTAAGAGAAGAAGAGCAGATACAGAACATAGCTGATATCTGAGGTAAATCAACAAACATTCAGTTTGATAAATTGAGGAAGTTGGAGCTTCCCTATCAAGTTGCAGCTTGATAGCTGTCAGTTGTAGCTGACTGAGGTTGGAGCCTCCTGTAGGTTGGTGCCTGCAGAAAATTGAAGGGAGTTAGTGCTTCCTTGCAAGTTGTAGCTTGCAGAATTGAGGTTGGAGCCTCCTGTAGGTTGGTGCCTGCAGAAAAACAGTGGTGAGAGGGAGTTGGAGCTTGCCTTTGCATCACAACAATAATAAGATGTGGTTTTCTCCCTTTATGGGTTTCCACTTATATCTGGTGTCTCTGTGCATGATATTTATGTATTGATATGATATGTATCATCTGCTTAATATATGCTACTCTCATATTAAGTCTACTGCTATATTATACTAACACTTGCTGCTTACATTTTAAGATTACTCACACATTAAATTGGATGTGAAATGAAGGTGTAATTAAGTTTAATGAAAAGTTCTAAAAGATCAGGAATGTGTTAAACTGATTCACCCCCCCCCCTCTCAGTTTAACTAAAGGTTCAACAATTGGTATTAGAGCAGGTTCCTTTGTACAAGTCTAACAACTGAAAGGAGATCCTAGGTTCCCAAGATGGCTAGTAAAGAAGGATGCTCAACCAATAAAGCCCCTTTCTTCACTGGTGAAAATTATGCTTTATGGAAAATCAGAATGAGGACATACATAATGTCTCTAGGAATAGAAATCTGGGCTGCTGTGGAATTAGGATATGCCCCGAAGGTAACTGACACAGAAAGGGACTCAAAACAAGATTTTGTGGCTAATGAAAAAGCCATGAATGCCATCCTGAATGGATTATGTGAAGCAGAGTTTATTAAAGTAATGCACAAAGACACTGCCAAAAAAATATGGGATACTCTTGAAAACATACATGAGGGAGACCAGAAAGTAAAGATTGCCAAACTTCAAGTCTATAGAGCCCAGTTTGAAAACTTAAAAATGAATGATGATGAAGACATTGCCAGTTTCTTCCTAAAAGCTGCAGAAATTATTAACAATATGAAAGCTCTTGGAGAAAAAATGCCAGAGAGTATAATTGTGCAAAATATTCTAAGATCTCTTCCATCCAGATTTAATCCCAAGGTGTCTGCAATAGAAGAAACAGCTGATTGGGAGACCTTGACCATGAACCAGTTGCTTGGAAATCTAATAGCCTATGAAATGAGGCTCCCACAGAAAAAGCCAAGTACAAGGGAAGCAGCCTTTAAAACAGAAAAGAAGAAAGAAGAAGAGGGAGACATATGCTCTTTCTCAGATGAAGAAGAGGCAAAGTTTGTCAAGAAATTGGATAGAGGCTTAGGTAAATACAAAGGTAAACTCCCCTTCAAATGCTTTAACTGTGGAAGAGTGGGACACTATGCTGCTAAGTGTCCTCACAAGAAAGTAAGAAATCAAGCTCAAGAATCAGAGAAAACACATCAAAGAACTGGCAGAAAGGAAAGAAATTCAGCAGAAAATCCTTCTATGCTCAACAAGACAGCAGTACATTTGAAGACTCAGATGAATCCTCAGGAGAAGAGGGAACCTCTGAATTTTTGCTAATGGCCATAGAAGATCTTGAAGGACTCTTGCTAGAAGAAGAAGAAGAAGAAGGAGAAGTAGACCTTGAGGGGGAGCTAAGAAGTGCTCTAGAAGAGATTGATAGACTCAAACTGAAATGCAGAAAACAAAAGGACATTCTCCTCAAATATGTACGAGAAGAACAGAATTTAGAAGTCCTTAAGCAGCTAAAAGTAGAGCTTGAAGAAGCCAAGAAGATAGAGGACATGTTACTTAAGAAAATCAAAGAAAAAACTCAAGAACAAGAAAAGTTAGAAGAAGAAGTAGTATGTCTCAGAAAGAAATTAGAAAATACTCAAAGTAAAGTGGTTATAAACTCTTCCCAAACAACAAGCTCTATTAAGTTGAATGAAATTTTGGTTGCTCAAAGATCCCCTATGATAAAGACTGGAATAGGCTACGAAGGAGAATCAAGTAAAGGAAAAGAAAAGGTTGACAGAGAGATTATTTTTGTAAAAGAAAAGAAGAATGATGAAGTAGCTCAAACAATTCCTACAAAAGAAGAAATCTGCAATAAGGAAGACAGAGATCAGAAGAAACCACTAGTAGCAAAGAATGTAATAAATAATAAGACCCCTGAATATGTAAAATTTGGAAACCATCAAATAAGACTCTTCCCTCCAATGAAGAATGCCACCTGTTATGTCTGCCACAAGTTGGGACACATTGCTGCATATTGTCATGCAAGAAGGAGTAATTCAAACCAGCAAAAGATGCAAACATTGAAGAGACTACCTCAAGCAAACAAATGGAAGAGACAACCTTACATCAGGTATGCAAATAGCTTCTATGGTTACTGCTTTTATTGTAAGGAATTTGGTCATAAAATCATTGAGTGTAGAAAGTATGGACAAATATTGATGTTTAACACCTCAAGGAGGTTTATGAATCAAAGAAATTCTATTCATACTCATAATTCTACAAAAACTATAATCAAATGTTGTATATGCAATCAAGTTGAACATATGTCTTCCAAATGTCCTCTAAGAAGATGGAGGTCATCACCTCACAAAATATACAAAACAAAAGGGTGCCTCCAGTGGATAAAGAAGGTGAATAAATGTGACCTGGCTCTAACTACTCAAGATCTGAAAAGTCAATGGTACTTGGACGTGCATTTTGCTCTAATCGCACAACGAAGGAGCTACTTGCTCAAGGTGTACGAGCAGTAGTAATATGCATGGCAGAGAATGACACATACATCTGAGCAAACTTGAGAAGTCATGGTTATGGCATAGGAGATTAGGACATCTCAACTTCGACCATATCATCAGACTGAGTAAGAAGAAAGCTGTCAGAGATATGCCTGAAATAAAGAGGCCTTCAAATACCATATGCAAATCTTGTCAATTTGGGAAACAAACTCGCACATCCTTTAAATCTAAAGATGAGCTATCAACTAGAAGACCACTCCATCTTGTGCACATGGATCTGTGTGGACCTGCAAGAACTAAAACACCAAGTGGAGAATCCTACTTCATGTTGATAATAGATGATTTCTCCAGAATGACATGGGTTGCTTTTCTCAAGAACAAATCAGAAGCACTGGAAAAGTTTAGGATATTCAAAGCATTAGTAGAAAATCAAATTGGATGCAAGCTAAAGTGTATCATATTAGATAGAGGAGGAGAATTCACAGATTATGACTTTGCAGACCTATGTAATGAACATGGAATAAAACAACAATTTACCATTGCAGGGACACCTCAGCAGAATGGAGTAGCAGAGAGACAAAATAGGTCTGTACAACAAATAGCCAGAGCTATGATGCAAGAGAATAACATTACTCAAACTTTTTGGGCAGAAGCTGTACACACAGCAGTACATATTCTAAACAAAGCTCATTTAAGACCTAACAGTGATAAGACACCTTATGAGCTATGGCATGGTAAACCTGCATCAATCAAGCACTTTAGAGTCTTTGGCAGCAAGTGCTACATAAAGAACAATGATGAAAATCTGGGGAAGTTTGATGCAAGAGCAGATGAAGGAATATTCTTAGGATATGCATCCAAGAGTAAAGGATATAGATGCTACAACAAAACTATTCAAAAAATTGTAGAAAGTATTGATGTAAGATTTGATGAAGAACTCCCAAACAAGACAAGAGATACAGGCTGCAGCAGCCATCCTGAAAATCATGAAGAAGAGGATCAAGATGATGAAGAAATAAGCAAAACATCAGAAAATGCTGAACTGAACTCAAAAACCCCCTCAAGATACACTCAAAAGAACCATCCAGAAGATCAAATCATAGGAGACAAGAGTGTAGGAGTGCAAACAAGAAGGTAGCTAGCTGAACAGAAAGAAGAAGTATACATAGCAATGTTATCACAAATAGAGCCAAAGAAGTTTGAAGAAGCCAGCAAGGACAAGTATTGGGTAAAAGCAATGAATGAAGAATTGGACCAAATTGAGAAGAAAAATGTAGTGTACCTATGGGGGATAATATAGGGTACAGAGGGAGGTACCCAAGGGAATAATATGATGTATTAATATAAGAATGATAAATAAATGGGCCATAGTTAATAAATAAAGTGGTTAACCCACATTATGTAAGGGACCACATGTAGCAAGGGAATAAAGTGATAAGCCCATTGTATTGGATGTATGGTATTGAGAGACCCATGGTAACTACCCATGGTATTGCACGTATGAAACCTATATAGAGGTTAGAGACTCTCCATTGAGAGACGTCAAGGATTATTGTATGGGTAAGCATATGGCTTGTGGAGTGATCTCCTTCCTTAAGGAGTGAATGTATGGTGTTGCCCTACCTTAAGGGTTTTGATATTAATGAAGATCTGAAGTTTTATCTTCTATGGTGTTATTTCTTGGGCATATTTTCCATTTTTATACATTTTCTTGTCAGATCTATTACAAGTGGTATCAGAGCACTTTCTTGGGCAGAGTTTGGAGATTTGTTTTTTCATTTTTTTGCAGGAAATTTTTGGGCGGCGAGTTTGTAGAGAAGATCTGGCAAATTTGGCGAAAAATTTTCAGAAATAAATATCAGATCTGGATTCCTTATGGAAAAATACCCAATTTCAAAAAAACAATCAGTCGAATCGGAGTCCGGATGAGGGAGTTATCACTGATTTAAAATCAGCCATTTTTTCAGAAATTTTGTGACGTCGGGGCAGTTGCAGCGCAAATCTATGTTTCTAGAGTGCCTAGATCGGGATTTCAGCCATACGGTTAGATGCAGAATGGCTATTAAATTTTCGAAAACAGGTTATATTAAGGATTCTGAGTTATATTGACCGAGTAATGTCCATTTTAAATTCTTTCCAAAGAAATTTTTGGGCGGCGAGTTTGTAGAGCAGATCTGGAAAATTTGGTGAAAATTTTTCAGAAATAAATATCAGATCTGGATTCCTTACGGAAAAATACCCAATTTCAAAAAAAAAATCAGTCGAATCGGAGTCTGGATGAGGGAGTTATCACTGATTTAAAATCAGCCATTTTTTCAGAAATTTTGTGACGCCGGGGCAGTTGCAGCGCAAATCTGTGTTTCCAGAGTGCCTAGATCGGGATTTCAGCATTATAGTTAGATGCAGAATGGCTATTCCATTTTCGAAAACAGGCTATATTAATGATTCTGAGTTATATTGACCGAGTAATGTCCATTTTAAATTTTTGCCAAAGTAAGTGATTTTCTTCAAAACCCTTACTTTATTTTATGGATTCTCGCAAGATGAAGTTTACAGGAAAAGATGATGGCCCTACTATTGAAGATTTTTTACAATATCACAAGGCTAAATACCAAAGTTTTTGGGTAGGCTCCATAGGGCTTGATATGAAAGATGAGGCAAATAAATGGTGGATCTCACTTGACAGCTCAGTGAGGAAACTTCCCGAGAAAAAACTTGAAAAAGTCATTTTGGACAAGTGGTCTAAAGCCGAAAAGAAGGACACTAAGAGACATGAAGACTTATTTTCTACTAATATTTCCATATTACAGGTTCATGGAAGTATTCAGAAAGAGAACATCATTGTGTCTATCATTCCTAGTTGCAAGCATAATTGTATCAATGTGAATTTGGCAAAAAAATTGCAAGTTCCAGCAAAGCATATTGAAAACACACAGGTTGATAATGAAGATGTTCAAATTTATAAAGATTTGAAGATTTCTATGGATAAGTATGTGTTGCATTCTGATTTTTATGCTTCATATATGGATGTTGTGGATGTTGTTTTGGGACACCCTTGGATGGAATCCGTTGGTACTGTCAATTTTAATGTGCAAAAGAAATTCATGAAGCTCTGGTATAAAAAGAAGAAAATCACATTGCACGATATTTGCATTAGGAACCAGGGAGAGACTAGGGAGGAAGAAGTGCAAATCTCTAATGACACAGACACATTAGATGATGAGCCTTTGATGGTAGACAACCAAACACAAACATCAGAGCAAGTACCAACAAAAGAACCTGAAACCACTCCATCACCAATAATGGAGGAATTAAGGAAAGATATTACATCAGTTAAAGCTTCAACATATCACCACCCGCATCACCCAGCAAGACAACAACCAGCAAGGTGGCAACGAATTAGCAACAAGGACAACAACCCTTGGATGACACATAGAGAGGTGCGACGATCCACTAACAACACATCAACACAAAAGAACCACCAGAACCTGCTTCCATCTCAAGCGAGCGAGGCACCAACTAGATCGAGTGTTCACCTTTCTCTTGGATGGCTGGATGCACGTGAATGGTATCAATGGAATACTCTTTTGAGTAGATCTTATTATTTGTGTTCTTCTCATGTTTTGGGGATGAAACATGTTTAAGGGGGGTGTAATGTAGTGTACCTATGGGGGATAATATAGGGTACAGAGGGAGGTACCCAAGGGAATAATATGATGTATTAATATAAGAATGATAAATAAATGGGCCATAGTTAATAAATAAAGTGGTTAACCCACATTATGTAAGGGAACACATGTAGAGAGGGAATAAAGTGATAAGCCCATTGTATTGGATGTATGGTATTGAGAGACCCATGGTAACTACTCATGGTATTACATGTATGAAACCTATATAGAGGTTAGAGACTCTCCATTGAGGGATGTCAAGGATTATTGTATGGGTAAGCATATGGCTTGTGGAGTGATCTCCTTCCTTAAGGAGTGAATGTATGGTGTTGCCCTACCTTAAGGGTTTTGATATTAATGAAGATCTGAAGTTTTATCTTCTATGGTGTTATTTCTTGGGCATATTTTCTATTTCTATATATTTTCTTGTCAGATCTACTACAAACAATACCTGGGAACTAGTTCCTAGACCAATTGAGAAGAATATCATTGGTTCAAAATGGGTATTCAAAAACAAAATGAATGAGCAAGGACAAGTAATAAGGAATAAAGCCAGGCTGGTCTGCAAAGGATACTCACAAATTGAAGGACTTGATTATGAAGAAACATTTGCCCCTGTAGCCAGAATGGAAGCTATCAGAATGTTCCTGGCATTTGCATGCTACCAAGACTTCAAGGTATATCAAATGGATGTAAAGTCTACTTTTCTTAATGGAGATCTAGAAGAAGAAGTATACATGGAACAACCAGAAGGCTTCTCATTGACAGACAAAGAAGACTATGTATGCAGACTGAAGAAGGCCCTATATGGACTGAAACAGGCTCCTCGTGCTTGGTACTCAAGACTGGATAAATATTTGCAAAAACATGGTTTTAAAAGAGGTGGAGTAGACATCAATCTATACATAAAAGCCCATGAAAATGAACTCCTAATTGTTGTTGTATATGTTGATGACATTATGTTTGGAAGCAACAGAGATGAGCTAGCAAAAGGATTTGCAGAAGAGATGAAATCAAAGTTTGAAATGTCCATGATTGGAGAACTCAGTTTCTATTTAGGACTTCAAATTCAGCAAAGGAGCACAGGTACATTCATCTCACAAGAAAAATACCTAAAAGAAATGCTGAAAAAATTCAAAATGGAAGATTGCAAACCTGTGTCAACTCCCATGACCACAGGTTGCAAGCTGTGTGCTGATGATGGGTCTGCTGATATAGATCAAAAACTCTAAAGATCCATGATTGGAAGTCTATTGTACCTGACTGCATCAAGACCAGACATCATGCTAGCAGTAGGACTAGTGGCTAGATATCAAGCAGCACCTAAACAAAATCACCTTCTTGCAGTCAAAAGAATATTCAGATATCTACAAGGAACAACACAGTATGGACTTTGGTATCCTAAAAGCAAAAACTTCACTTTATCAGCATACACAGATGCAGATTGGGCCAGTTGTGTGGATGATAGGAAGAGTACAAGTGGAGGTGCATTCTATCTAGGAGAAAGTCTGGTGGCATGGCTAAGCAAGAAACAAACATCCATCTCTTTGTCTACAGCTGAAGCAGAATATATAGCAGCAACATCATGTTGTACACAAGTCATGTGGATGAAGCAAACTCTTCAAGACATGAAGGTAAGCATTGATGAACCTATTTCAATCAAATGTGATAATACAAGTGCTATAAGTATATCCAAAAATCATGTACTTCACTCAAAAACTAAACATATTCCAATCAAGTATCATTTCCTCCGAGAACAAGTGGCTCAGAAGATAGTAAAGCTGGAATATGTACCAACGAAAGAATAGACAGCTGATATATTTACCAAACCTCTTGCTAGAGAACCATTTCAATATTTGAGAGATAAAATAGGGGTAGTATCTGCAGATGCTACTCTCTGATATAAAGAGAAAACACAATTTCAGGGGAGAACAAAAACGAAAATATCATTTCAGGGGGAGAACAAAAACGAAAATATCATTCCAGGAGGAGAACAGTCAGCAAGGAAAGCATGAATCAGGTCCTCAGGATCAAAGGATTAAGGCAAAAGAACACCAAGTTATTATCCTAGAGCTATCTACATTATTAAAGCATCAAAAGGTCAATTACAGAGCAAAAGGATCAGTATTGTGCTCTGAAACATTATATTAAGAATCTGAAACATAAAAGACGAGTAGTGATTATACATCTCTGACTACATAAAGCTGATACAATGTATTCTATGAAGTATCATTATTCTCACTTTTAGCTCTATACAAGTGAAAGAACTGTATCAATTTACAGTGTATATTCAAATTTGATAATCCTCAAAGTGTTCTCTCAACAAGTCTTATACATCACTATGGAGCAGCATGGTACAAAGTCAGCAGAAGAGGGCCTAAACATAACTCAGAGAGAGGAAATGAAAAAAGAAACCCTTTGCCATTGATGTCAAAGGGGGAGGAAGAGCAAGCAACAGGGGAAAGAGCAGACAAACAGAGAAAATGTATGTATTTCCATCAATGCCAAAGGGGGAGATTGTTGGAAATATTGTCATTGATGGCAAAGGAGGTAGCAGATGCAGAAACAGGAACAATTACAAGGAGACTAAGACAAACAATGGAGAAAAGAGGAAATGAAGATAAAGGCAGAGACAGAGGAAGAAAATACGGAGACAGAGCTATTAGCACAACAGTAGAGGCAGAGGCAGAGTGACAGAAGCGACAGAGGCAGAGCCACAGATGTCATTGCAGAGAAACCGTTGTTATTTCAAAAATATGTACATATATAGATAAATTCCGAGATTCTTTCATACAGCCGGGCGTTACACATAAGTTTTAACAGAGCACTTGTATTTGATTGATATGGTAGAACTATGAATTATATATATGGTAGGTGCGTTATATATATATATATGGTCTATATATATGCATACACCGAAGAACTAGTGTGAATAAGAGTGGAACCATAGTTGACCATATATATATATATATAATCGAATGGAGCGGAGTCGAATAATAAAAATACATTGAACAGTGAACGTTTTGATAAATAACAAATGCAGACCGGAACCTGGAGCGTAGGCTGGAACCCTGGGTCAGATTAAATAAATGAAAAGAACCCTTTCATATATAACGAGCGAAAACTGGAGTAAAAGGACGGAGACGGAACCTGGAGGAAGCGGAACCATGACCGGTGAACAGTAAACGTGGTTTGGTGAACAGTAAAGGCTGGAAGTGGTATTCTTCGCATCGCCTATCGACCATAAGTGGTATTTCCCGGAGGAGGAGCGATTCCATACAGGAATCGACACGTGTCCCAACCGACATTTCAAAACCATTGTTTAAAGTGCGCCTTCGCGCGTTATACGTCGACTGAAGACGTGGAGCGAAATTAACATATGCCATTGATTTGGAGACTTGACATCCAATGGCGATTGTTCGCAGGACTTGCACGAGGTTTAATAGAAGAGCTCGGAAGTTAAGCCTGGTAAGGTGCGTTCTTTTGGTTGGTTGTTTGGTTGTATTGTGGGCTCGGGGCAGAGATAAATGTAACAAATTTGGTTTATTAACCTTAGTACAAGGTCCGATTGAACGCCGTAATATATGGATATATTTCATATAATAATGAAATATGTGATTGTGGGTTAATTTGCTGAGAATTAAATAATATGGTTCAATAGTCAACTATTATGTTGCGTATGAGGGTTACAATGCGAAGTTCGCGCATATGTACATATAAGAGATTGTCGGGTTATAATTATACAGGAGTATGGAATTAATATCTAAATCCTTTGAATTTAGATAAACCAGACTTGTTTATTTAAATTAAAGTTGCCAGCGTGGAATTAAAGAGAAGTGGGAGATTGCCGGATGAGAAAATGGTTGGACACGAAACTTTGAATGCAATTAAAAAGTGGGAGCAGATATTTGTTTTGTTAATAAGGCAAAGCGTTTCCTGTGAAATGAAACCAAAGATTATACAGTTGATGGCATATGGTAAAGATTGGGAGCACTGATATATCCGTGTGATTAAAAAGGGTTTATAAAAATGCAGAGTTATATTTAAGTTTGACTAAAAGACAACTGTACATACAGCTATTATATAACTGGAATGAACAAGAAAAATACAGGGATTCAGAAGAGCAGTGAACAGGTGAAATGTACAGATGACAGTAAACAAAGATGATGCAGAACAGTTTCTTAACAGTAGTAGAAAAAGACAAAATCCAGTAAGCCAAAGTTTAGAAGAGGAGCTGAGTGATATTGAAATATGTAATTTAGAATGTGAATGTAAATGATGTAATTATTTTTTATTGTTTGTGATGCAAAGGCAAGTATCCTAAGGAAAAGACAAAAATCTCACTGTAGCATGAAACTTGTACATATTGTAGTAATTCTAAAATTGAGTTGAAAAAGGAATAAGAAGACAGAAGCCAAAGAGTCATGACTGTTCACTTCAAATTCCTTGTGAAATACAAACAGTCATGTGAGAATTTCTATATATAATATCAATTTGATAAGCTCAAAAGAGAGAGAGAGAGAGAGAGAGAGAGCAAATATAGAGAATGCAGAATATAGAAGAATAAGGCAGAGAAGATTAAGAGAAGAAGAGCAGAAAAGAGAAGCTACAGAACAGAGCTGATATCTGAAGTAAATCAGCAAACATTCAATTTGATAAATTGAGGAAGTTGGAGCTTCCCTATCAAGTTGCAGCTTGATAGCTGTCAGTTGTAGCTGACTGAGGTTGGAGCCTCCTGTAGGTTGGTGCCTGCAGAAAATTGAAGGGAGTTGGTGCTTCCTTGCAAGTTGTAACTTGCAGAATTGAGGTAGGAGCCTCCTGTAGGTTGGTGCCTGCAGAAAAACAGTGGTGAGAGGGAGTTGGAGCTTGCCTTTGCATCACAGCAATAATAAGATGTGGTTTTCTCCCTTTATGGGTTTCCACTTATATCTGGTGTCTCTGTGCATGATATTTATGTATTGATCTGATATGTATCATCTGCTTAATATCTACTGCTCTCATATTAAGTCTACTGCTATATTATACTAACACTTGCTGCTTACATTTTAAGATTACTCACACATTAAATTGGATGTGAAATGAAGGTGTAATTAAGTTTAATGAAAAGTTCAAAAGATCAGGAATGTGTTAAAAACTGATTCACCCCCCCTCTCGGTTTAACTAAAGGTTCAACAACGGGAACGTAGGTCCTCAGTGTTCAATGAAACTTATAAACAATAAAATCATTGAAAAAATCATAAACATGCCATTGACTAGAGCTTTATAGCACATCTCATTACAATATTTACAGTAAGAACAACATATACTCATACACATTTACTTCAACCAGCAAATAAACATACAATCTATGGGGATTTATAAATCCATCTCATTACAATATTGGTAATAATATACACATATACACATATGCACATTTTAGCAACGAAAAAATAAAAGAATGAGATTCTTGTATAAACAACAAAGGAATCTAGAGGCTCATAGCTCCACCCTCAAAAGTAACACCAAGATTCACCTCCTTCCCAGGAAGTCTAGAATCCACTACTAAAGTCAAACTGCATCCAATTTCTAACACTATAATCGTGCACTGATATCCTCTCAGTGAACTATTACAGGTTCATTTTTCTCGGGAAAACTCCAAATTTTCATATGATTCCATTTGTCAATGTTAATGAAAAAAAAAATCCATCCTCTAGCTTTCCTTTCTCTTCTATATAGTCCCTCAGGAAGTCCAGTGTCCCCCTTCTGTGAATTCACTCACCTTACAAGTTCCCCAACATCCCCTTTCCCGAGCAATCTATCCCTTGGTAAGGCCTCCTCACATAGGAAGGTCAAACAAACAAGGCCTATACCTACCTGAAAGCCATCATATATAGATCATAGGATTATCATGGAAATCAGTGGGAACTATTGGGTATCAATGTCCCACATTGGTCCTCCTCCTAATATTCTTTACAACATACAATTGTCTATTTGAAATCATTTTGTTGTTGCTGTAGATTCGTACAGTCATTTCTAACCACCCAAACCAGGTATTTCCTTGGTTCTTGTGCCAAGAACATAACTAACATTATAATAAAAATGAATTGAAATTAATTTAAATCATAGCTCATTGGTTTTCCATCAATAACATACACTTGCAATTCTATTTACTTGTTGTCACAAAAAGTCAAACTATCTCTCTAGTTAAGTCAACATGTATAAACACATCACATGCAGTTAGCTAATAACGAAATCATCATAAACCATAATAATAAATAATATGTAACCATCTTAAACTAAATCATAGATGAAATGCATAATTGGAAAGTGACGTAAAATACTTATACTTGTCTTTCTATGATTCTTTGATTTTCCTTTATTATTTATCCTTTATGTACACACACTAAATTAGTTTCAAAACTCGACAATCACCCAATGCCTTCTCTTTAAGAAACAAGGAAATCCAAAGACTAAAAAACTTCCTCCCTTAACATAAACAATAATGGCATCCAGAGACTAAACATTGTCAACCGTCAATAGAGACATTGGTATCTCGATACTAAATTGTCTCAGCCACAAATAGAGAAAAAGAGGGAACCCAAAGAATAAATTTCCTCAACCCTCAATAGAAACAATGGTATCCCAATACTAAACCACCTCAATCCTCTTTATAAAAACAAGGACCTAGATAATCTGATACATATTTTTCCTATCACACTATACAACATATACACATACATAATGTACAACACAGCACATACACCTACACCTAATGTACAACACAATAATTACACCTACACCTGGTGTACAACATCACATATACACCTACACCCGGTGGAAAACACAACACATACACCTACACTTGTTGTACCACACGAGACATACACCTACACCTAGTGTATAACACAATATATATACATACGCACCATACCATACCACGAATACACATGTCACGATAGAATGACTAAAAAATACATGTAACACCATACCAAATATAAACAACACAACAAGTATGTTGTGTACACCATACCCCATGTACACAATGCCACCTGCATAATATGTACACAAAACCCAATGTACACAACACCACTTGTAGAACACGTACACAACACCCAATGTACACAACACCACCTGCACAATGTGTACACAACACCGCATGCACTTATTGCCCCATGTATGATATGTACACATAACCACATGAACATAACACCACATGCACATAGCACCACATATCCACATGCCCACGAAAATATATGTACACTACAAAACATATACAACATGTACAAAACACCCTATGTACATAACATCACATATACAACATGTACATAACACCATATATACATAGCACCACATATACAACACATATAAAACACCATATGTACATATCACCACATATACAACACATACACAACACCATATGTACATATTGCCACATATAGAATACATACACAACATCATTTGTACATAACACTACTTATAAAACACATACAAAACACCATATGTACACAGTACCATATATGCAACATGCACACAACTACGTAGGTACATCATGTAAAAAAAATACATGACCATAGTACTTCACAATTACAGACCACACTATCTGTACTAGGCAATATTTCTTCTAGTGTCTTCTCCATGCTTGTTTGAACATGCCTCATATCACACTTATTTCATTCTATTTATGTATCCTTCATAGATAATTGCTATAATACAAACGTATGAATAAGCACATAATATTAAATCATATACACATGATACTAAACTCATATATTTGTCAAGGCTACTCCTCCAATTTTATTCCTCATGAAACTAGAAATCTCTTCATGCCATTCACCTGCATAAACAATCACTCCTCCACAAGAATGATCCTTGATGACCTTGTCATACAAAAATACACATACACACACAAAAATATACATACATACATACATACATATACATATATATATATATATATATATATATATATATATATAAAATCATTAACATAAAAAAATCATGATCTCAAATGACTCGATCATAAAAATACATACATACATACATATATAAATATATAGACATCAACATATCTATGATCACAACATAATTACTAAATATCATAAGGTCAAAGTTAAGAGAACTACTTTATCTTTTCAGTGAATGTACAACATTGAAAACAACATTTTCCAACATAGCCAAGGAATCTGATACCCTAGATCCATTTAATTCACCTTTAATGTTACCTTTCTCACGACTATCCTACCACTGTCCACTTACCCTAATGGATCCCATCAATCCAACCAGTTGTCAAACTCTTGCCTTGTGATTGGTATTAAACACACATCAAGCTTTATCCAAGTCTTATGTTACCTCTTGGGTACCACACAAATCTCCCCGTACTCCATTAACTTTCCTCTTTCCAAACCAATTCCCAAGACCCTAAAGACATAAAATGAGAGAAAAATAGAAAAATAGAAGAAAACCATGAAACATGAATTAGAATACGACACCACAAAGATGTGGCAAAGCCTTGCACTCAACACAAGAAAAATTAAAATGAAATCAAAACAAATAACAAATCACTGGAAGCAAAATATTCTCAACGAACACCATGACTCAATCCCCATGGGTTCCCAATGTTTCAAGGAAATCTCTACCTAGGCATTTTTAAATATATCATGGAAGTCTCTTTTTCCATGCTATCTCGGCATCATACTTTGATAAACACACCATTGTCAATGCATAAATAAAAATAACAATATACTCGTTACCTTACCTCACTATATTCATCACATTGACCTATAACTAAACACATACACATATCATCTCTCAAGGGATTCCAATTCCATGACGAATCCAACCATAACTGGAAACTAGCTATTATACCTGTCAAATACATGTTGATGAATATACCATTATCTACATAATTTTGGACGAAACCAAAGGTTGAGAAGATTTCTTGTATGCAGAGTGCTCATTATTTGGAATTATGGTTACCAGACATAGCTGAAGCAATTTTTACCGAATTTATTTCTTTGACATTTTACCTTTCTACTGTAACATACCTCGATAACCTCACAGGAAAATGCATGGAGTTAGGAATTTTTTTCAACATTTACCAATGTGTAACATTCTAAATTACTTTATATATTCCCTCATTTACCATTATAATAACCGTCATCATCACCTATAGAAATATATAATAAAAAGCATAGTGAGTTACAAAACCATTAACTCTCCTTTTTGTTGCATGTTAACTTAAATTTCCTGATATAACTACTCATTGATCCCATGATCATTTTAACTTGATTAGTAAATCACATAATTGATAATATAAATATCACATCATGAAAATGAAACAACGAACAATCATATCATTAGACACTGATACACCCTAAAGACCTCGTAAGGTGAAAAACAACAAACAATTAATTTCATTATTAAATGCTCGTGATGGTTTTCACCCTACACTCAATGGTTATAAGGGAATCCATTCCTTGACCATTGTCAAAAAAATTACGTAGAAAAATAATATTAAATGTAACATAACTAGCTATAATCTATTACAATCATCATGATACCATTTACCCACGAATCCTCAATCTTTTTCTTTGTGCTCGAAATATTTCCATCAGTGGGCCATCTTGCAGTTCGAACTCCTAAACCTGCATGAGCTAAAAAATCTTTATCTTCTAGAATGTTCAACGTCAACAATTCTTTGCTCAATTCACTATCCTTTCTTGTCATTGATGTTGTCAGCACACTTGATATCATGATTAGATAAAATATTAATAAACCAATAATCAATATTTATTTGTGACACTTCCACAACTATATGTATGCATGTATAAAACATAAGCAAATTGACATGAAATGCCTTGTTTATCATCATTTTACATGCATTAGTAACCAAAAAATTGCTATTAAGTATCATCTTTCCAACAAACACTAACAAAATCTTGCATGCACTTTCATATTATCTCCAAAGGAAAGCTAACATACTATATAATAATATTGTGCATGTAAATGCATAACAAGCTTTCAACATAACTATCCCAACAATAAATTTCCTTTGTGGCTATTCTTATGTTTTCTTTTCGAACGAGAAAACACAATATATTCTATAATTATACATGTGAATGCATGTTATTTTCCAAAACATATTTTCAGCACAAGAGCTATTCACGAATGGCTATTATGTATAAAAATTCGAGCTCTATTTCATACAAAGTTAACATACTAGTTATGATTTTGTTCATGCAATAACATAGCTTGTTCTTCTTGCATGTAAAACATATATTTCTTTCCAAAGGAAACTAAATAAATATTTCATGGAAAATTAAACACATTTCTTTTCCAAGGGATCAAACACATACCATTTATTCTTTCATGTATGAAAAGAGACATTTCTCTCTCATCTCGAAGATCTAGCCCAATAAATATGCATAATATTCTCCCAAAATAAAGCTAATACCATAGTTAATTCCTTTAGGTTTGCAAAATACATATTATTTTTCCCAAAATAAGACTAACACAATCAATATTATGTGATTATATATTTCTTTTCTTTGGAACTCTAATACCCAAAACTATACTTTTTCCATGCATGCAAGGATATATGATTCTCTAAATAAACTTACATAATAAAACATGTGATTATTAGTTTTCCTCTCCAAGAATCTATTCTAAAAATTCATACAAGGATATATTTTTCTCTTCTATTCCTTTTGAAGGGTTCTAACACAATAAATGCTTCCTTGTATATATATATATATATATATATATTCCAAGGAATTTAACACCCTATTTCTTATTTTTCCAAAAGATAGCTAACTCAATAGCTATTATGCATGAAATACAAAATATTTTCTTATCATTTCACACATGAGACATATTTGTAGTATTTTCTCAAGAAATAACATGAATATAAATCCTTCTCAAATAAATAAACCAATTTCCTTTTATGCAAATGTTTTACGTGAACTAATTCTCACAAAATTTATTTATATCTTTTTGCATGACTCAAGCTCCTCATGCATGTAAAATCACATAATCAATTCTAGTAGATGAAATATACTATATAATTATTCATGTGCACCTAAGCACATACTCTTTTCAAGAGTCCAACATTTTCTTTAAAATTTTAATGCCTAGGCATCATGAGAACATACTTGGTAATATCTTAAATGAAACAAATTAATTACTTTTAAATAATTATAAACATAACTTCTGTGTTTATATTTACATAATCAATTATTTTTATCCAATTGAAAAAATCAAATAGAATCACTTTGTTTTTCTGGTTTGGGTCATCCACTTTGGACATAGCTTCTGAACATATGGAAATGCATTTCAGAAAACTGAAAAAGGTTTTTGTTTAGAGCAGTCTTATTAAAATAACCTCTCTCATTTTTTTCATAGGTGTCACAGTTTTGAACATTCGAATGAATATTTTCAGCCCTTTGTTCTATAATTAAATATTAAATAATTTTTCGTTTTTTCCATCAACTTTGGACATAGTTTCCAAACAAATGGAAATGAGTTTTGGAAAAGCCAAAGAGGATTTTTTTAATGACCTGATTAAAAATAACATTTGTCCATTTTGACACAAGTTTTATGATTTGAAATATTCGACTAAATCTTTGAAACTCATTTTTGCAGATTAAAATATTAAATAATCCCTTGTTTTTGTCATCAATTTTGGAAACAGTGTTCGAGACATGGGAATTTTTTTTTTAAAATATGATAGAGGCATGTCTTCATAACATCCTCTTTTACAAAAACCTATTTCACATTTTACATATCTATCCCAGTTTTGGAGATGAAAAGGCATATTTGGACCATACTTTCCAAAACCTCATGCAATTCACATAATTATTTAGCAATGAAAATCTTTTATGAATTCAAAACACATTAAATCTCGTAAGAATTCAATGAATAGAACAATTATTCTTCTATCCACAAAATTATGTAGAGGTTTTCTCAAGAGGTAATCTTGATTCTTTATCATATGAACTTTTCCTTGCAAACAAATTCAATATTATGTCATCATGCCCCATAAGAAAACAAAATAATTTTCAAAGAACATAGTTAATTATCTGTTCATAGATTCTTGGAATCCCTTCTTCCTCTTCATTGGCTCCATTATCCATGTATTTTCTCATTCCTTCTTTTATTTTTATCATAATGTTACAATAAATAGAATTAAGAAAATGGAATAGCTTTCTTAAATCTTAAAAGAATTCCATAAAGCACCCATAAATCTGATTTTTGATAGACCACAAAGCACTCCATAAATGTCTCATGCTTTTCTTTTCAAGGTATATTTTATTTTTCCTTATTAGAAAAATATCATTTATCCATAGTTTTTCCCAGAACTATTATTCATTATTTATAAAACTCAAAAAATATAACAACTTGGAAATATAATTTATATCTATAGAAGAATATACATTCTTCTAAATAAAATAATTAAGAAATAATTCTTCCAATATTCTTATAATTACTAAATACAAGAATATTCTTCATGTAATATCAATATAAAAATTAATAATATTTAATTATTTAGCAACCCTCATTTTACAAGAGATTTTATGATGGATTACACCAGGGATGTTACAACTACAATTGAGCATTATTACATATTGTTACATCACCTATTTGTTAGTTATATATAAAAATAGACTATTACCTTGTCATGCTAATACGAAGAATGTTACCGTACAACTACTCACACATGCGAGTCACACATTCCAAAGATCAAGGCATCATATCTATTAATTTGAAATTGAAATTTTCCAAGACTAAGAACCATGCCATAATCAAATCATATTCATAAGTCATTATACTACAACTAACACCCAGTTACACTCAAGTGCATATTAGTTGTCTCCACACATAATGTGTTAGTATAACCATCCTAAAAAATATCCTCCCTTCATGCAACATTATAGAAACATGCTCATGTCATGAAATTAATCAAAAATTGAAACAACTTGTTAACATACCATATTAGAGAAACCAATATATGACATAACCAAACTCATACAACAATGTATCGTAGAGGAGGCTATCATATCTACACAAGTGAGTCCAATTTAGTATGAAACAATATCAAAAATATATAGTGACTCATCTATAAATAGCATAACCATAACCATATGCATAGACCAATCCAATTTAGAATGATATATAAAACATAAATATCTTAAATGCAGTAACCAGAGTCATTTCATGTAGAACCACAATGCATATAACAAAAAATTACTACCATACATGACTATCTAATGCATGTGCGTAAGACCACACTGATCAACTAGCATCTATAATGTATATAACCATAACAACAATAAAATGACAAGAATGTAAATAACCATAATTCTTATAAAAATCATTAACTAGCATACTTGCATCCCTACCATACACACTTGTATGGCGATCTACTGTTACTATGATGTCTACTGCTCCAACATCACTCTGATGATGTGCATCTCTAGCTCTATCTCAACTAACACATAAACCTCATAACATACCAATAACATCATAACAACATAACCTTCATACCATAACCTCATGCATGAACACCTTAACCATGAGAATTCATGCATAACAACATGAATTTATCCCATCTGGTCCAAGTATTTGATCTATGCTTTGATCATGGAAAATTTTAGGGGCTAATATTGGCAGGTGGGCTAATTTTCCATGGTTTTCAGGAAAAAGCGATTCGCGATCTCCATTTTTTTATAAAGTGATTTGCCCAAATTTTACAATATAAAATTATTTTACCTTAAATATTAACATTATATATAGAAAATATGTATAATATCATTATAAATTTGGAAAATTTTCACAAATACATCAATAAACATTTTATATTTTTCATATTATGGACTAGTGAGATTCGCCAATTTTTTAAACTTCAAAACCATTTCCATCCTTAAAAATTTCTGCAGCTTTGATACCACCCTATAACTGCCTCCTCCCACCTTTACCCAGTTTCACTAGTTTTCCTTGGGTAAACATGAGCTGAAGCTTACTATGATAAGACTCGACCTCCTATGTTTCCTTAAGGAAATGGATTCGACCACTTAACACCTTACTAGCTTCCCTCAGGTTCTATAGGACTTCCGAGAGCATCTCAACCCCTCCATGAGGGCTTCACTGCGGGGCCAATACCATAGCACGTGGTTTCATATTGGGGGATATATACTGAGGAAAAAATGGCATACTATATTAGGGGATATATAGGGGGTAAAGGTTTTTTATATTGATAGTTGTAAAAAATGTAGGACATGGCTAATGAAAAAAATATAAAGGGGTATAAAAAATGTTAATGAAAAAATTGATACCTACAATATATAGTGAAAGTAGGGGATTTTTAAATTGGGAAGGTGTATTGGTTTTATATTGGTAGGGGGTTAAATAATGTGATTTTTAGAAGTATTTTACAATATGTACTCAAATTAAGGGTATTGTTTAATATGCTATGATCCCACGTGATATGTTAGGGGTCCATTATGTGAATCCCCCGTGAACCCTCCAGGTGTCAAACCCCTGAAATGACTCTATTTTTCACTATGTTCAACCCCCTGAAACATATCTTAGGTTTAACAAGAAGGACTAATTCCTTCTCACAATAGTTGTTATAACACCAATTAGGTGATGCATTCATTGTTCATTCAGTTACAAGTAAAAAAATGAAGTGAGAAATGACCAGGATCTACCAAATAACCATGCTTATAACCAACATGTAACGAGATAGAAAACAATAATATAACATCCATTAAATCAACATAATAAAAATTTAATTTAATCATCAAAAGAAAGACAAAATTAGCTCTTATTAAATATATGCAGAATCCAACTAGGTTTAGGACTTCCACATACCACCCGACCATAGATTGGGCTGAAACGAAATATTTATTTCAATCAATCACCTCCATGCCATATTCCATGAATTAATGTGGTAGTTGGTGGGACAAACACTTCCATAAAAATCCAAGGGAATTGAGAGGCTAAACAACCTCCAACCTCACCATACCACGATCTCACCTAAATAGGTTAGAATATCATACAAAAAATCCAAGCCTGGATGCCTCATAATTCATTCACCATCCCTTGACAAACTTCCTTGTATCCACCCACCTATTTATGGATTTCTGAAGAAACAAATATCCATCCCCAACCCTTTCGATTTTTCTAAAACCATCTCACTCAGATGAAAAACCTTTCGTCAATAGAAATCACTACCGAGAAAGAATACCATCACACCATGGATATACAGAAATGGAAAATAAAGGCTAAAACCACTGTCAAAACCTAGAAAAATCCATGCCACTCACAATAAAAGAAACAAATACGAACATTCACATACCATGCATGTCAAAAAAAAATAGAAAATCATACATGCAAGCTATTACCTACAATTATTCATGTTGAAGCTGCCTGATCCAAATTTTCCTCGCTTGATCCTTCCATTCCTTTTATTTCCTTGTCCTTCCTTGTAATTTCTTTGCTTAGTTTCTTTCCTTCATCTCTTTGTGTTTTTCTCCTCTCTGAACCCAATTCCAAAACTAAACTAGAAAACATATACGAACTAAGGCTCTGATGTATTTTTATTATTGATTCCTCTAATTTTCTTCATTTTCCTTAATTTTCCTTAATTTTCCTTAATTTTTCTCCTCACATGCAACCTGTGACCTTTCACCTTCCCTTTCTCCTATTTTCCATTATTTTCATAAATCAACTACCAATTAAATCCTCTTTGATTTCCAAATCCTTTTCCATTTCCTTTGCCAATTTCATTTAGCCATAATAAACCAAATTAACACCCAAACTAGGATTTGTTTTCCACCATTTAGCTTGGAATAAGTATCCATTGACCTCAAGGTCTTATTTTTCCTTTATCAACTTTTATTACATTAAGTTTTTTAGCCCAATGTTGTTACAAGATCTGAGCCTTGATTCTAGGAAACTCTCCAAACCACTTCCAAAAACATCCTATAACTTTATATAATCATATCTACCATAACGAAAATGAAAATTTTCAAACTCGAAGGTAGAAATTAACTAGGCTTCCTAGAATGCACTAGACATTTTTTCAAACACATGGGAAACATGTAAGCTATCAGTCATAAATTCATGTATGATCATAAGAGTGTAAGATTCATTTGAGAATCACCAAGAAGGCTATATTCCCTCTCCACATAGCTGCAACAAAACTTACTTGTCCATATATTCATCAATGATTATATAACTAAACAAATAATGACATGAGCCACAAATAACATATATCATGTAACTAGAAAATATCTAACATTGAAACCATGGAAACTTAGCCATAATATCATCAATATAATCACTAAAAGTATACATGGATCATATTATAAGAATAGATATTTCTAATAAATTAAAATACCAGCCAAGTCCGGTACTTCCACGTACCACCCGACCATTGATTTCGTTGAACACTCTCTTTCAGCAAATCATCCTCATGCCATATTCCAATCATGAATGTGGGAATTCATGGAATAAATCAAGATAAAACCTACCAGGGATTCTATAGGACATATTGTCTAAACCCTAAACATAGTAATTCCACCTCTATGTTTGAAAAATCACTAACAACAACTACATTGGTCTCTTTCAAAGCTATCCATGACTCCAGGAACTAGTAACTCAACCCACAACTTTCTAGCACTCCAGATCCTTTTTATTGCTTGGCTCTAGGGAACAGTATGTCAACTCACTATATATAGAGCATTTGTCCCAACCTAGGATATAGGTCTAGTAACTCAACCCAATATTTTCCATGCAATATTCCCTTTCTTGATCCGATCAAAATGGACAAAATCTGTCATGGTATTTATCGTGGTATTTTCCCATGGTATCAACCCATTTTATTTTACTTTATTTTTCAAATGTAATAATAAGATAAGGTATCTAGAGAGTCCATAAAGCTTATAAAAGGGGATAGAATCTAGGCATTCAGAATTATTCGGGTTTATCTCTCTTATTAATTTTTTATTGAGAACTCGGCATGGCTAGTTCCAGTTTGATCCCAGAGAAGAGAATCCCATGGATATTATTGTATCTGGTGGATACATCCAGGGTCCGCTATTGTGCTTCACTCTTTGTTTTCTCTTTCAATGAGTGCCACTACATGGGCTCTGATATTTTTGTGTGGGAATGTAATAATTTCTTCAGTTAATAATATAAATAAAGGAAACATTTCCAGATCCCATTGTGCTGAGTGTTTGATTATAATTATTTTTAACTAGAACACCTAGATGTGCCAGATTTGTTAATTATTTCGTTTTTTGGGATATTTTAGTCGTATCCGAGTTGTGCATCCTATGAGCCTAATGTTTTTATGTAAGGAACTTTGGTGGGATATATTCTCACTGTACATGGCATATCCATCTTCGGTGGTATTTAATATCACCCTAGTTGGTTGATTTTGGAATTTTTCCTAATGAAATTCTGAACAAATGACGTATATCTATAATGGCACATCTGGTGTAGGCAGATACAAAGACATTTAACAGAGAACTAGAATCTCTAGTACAAGACTTTCGGGAAAGGATCACGCATATGAATACAAATCTTATGACTTTGAAGGAAAGAGTCTCGATAATCCGATAAATTGTCTTACAAGTGAATTGATAAATTGAGGAGCTCAAAGGGGTATGTGTCGAATCAACGACTAAGTTTTTTAATGTTGAGGAATGAATCAATTCCCTCACAAGGCAGTAAGAGGAGTACAATTTGGAGTTCCAGAGCAGCCCTCTACATGGGTACATAAATAAGGCTTTCAAAACTACCAATTCGCCTTTGTACATTGAGAAGGGCAAGGAAAATATCTTCAATTGAATCATGTTGGGTGAAAAAATGGACCAACCTGAGTTGAGCATCGAGCAAAATCAACATAGTATATTTGCAGGTATTCGTCATTCCCAAAGCATGGATTGGAAAAATATTATGAGTTGGTACTTTATTTATGGGTTAATCCTTATTACTATACTCACAGGCAAGGGAATATTGTAGCTTGGTCCCTTAAGAATGAGAAGTAATGGAAAGCTAAGATGGTACCATCACCCATAGGTCCCATGACTTAGGTGGCATTGGGATCTAGAAGAATCCATTGGGGGCAAGATTGGTCGGAGGATTGTTTGGGATCCAAGTATCGAACGACCCATTCAGGATCATTTAGCATGTATGTATGGAATAATACAATGGGCTCTATGGGATCCTTGTACAAATGTTTATGTTGTGGATAACAATGAATTTATTAAGGGTAAGTAATCTTTTGGCAGGAGGATTTCTAAAATTTCCTTTCTTGATCGGGTCAAAATGGATATAATTTTTCCATGGTATTTACCATGGTGTTTTCCCATGGTATCAGCGCATGATATTTTCATTCCTTTTTCCAAGGAAAAAAATAAAATAAGGTATCTAGAGAGTCCATCAAGCTTATAAAACGGGATAGAAGCTAGGTATTTGGAATCATTCAATTTTATCTATCTTATTGTGTTTTTATTGAGAAATTGGCAAGACCAGATCCAGTTTGATCCTAGGGGAAAAAACCTTGTGGGTATTATTTTATTTGGAGGATCCATCTAGTGTCCATGATTGTGCTCCACTCTTTGTTTTCTGTTTCAATGAGTGCCACTGCAGGGGATTCGATATTTTTGTATGGGAATGTACTGGTTTCTTCAGTTAATGATATAAATAAAGGCTTCATTTCCAAATATCGTTGTGTTCAGTGTTTGATTGTAATTATTTTTAACTAGAACACCTAGATGTACTATATTTGTTGATTATCTCAATTTTCGGGATATTATAATATAATCCTATTTGGCATCATACCAGCCTAAGGGTTTTATGTAGGGAAATTTAGTGGTACTATTATCACCCTTGTTCTCATCTCCATCTTCTTTGGTATTTAATATCACCCTATTTGGTTTATTTTGTAATTTTTCCTACTACAATTTTGAAGAATGGATAAATATCTATAATGGGGAATGTGGTGTAAAAATATACAGATACATTGAACAAAGCACTAGAATTTCTGGTAGATTATTTTCGGTAAAATTTCATTAATCTCAAGACATATATTATCATGTTTAAGCAGAGAGACTAGACAATCCAAGGCATCATCTTACAAGAGAATAGAAAAATTGAGGAGTTGATAAGGTATCTAATGAATCAATGACCAAGATGTATAATGTTTAGGAATGACTCAAGTCCCTCACAAGGAAGCAAGAGGAGTGCAGTTAGGAGTTCTAGAGAAACCCTCTACAGGGGTACATAGATAAGGCTTGCAACACTACCAACCCAACTTTGTACATTGGCAAGAAAAAGTAAGCATCATTCAAATGCATGATGTTGGGTGAATGAATGGTGAAAAATGAGTTGTGGATCAAGCAACATCAACATAGTACATTTGCAGGTATTCATCCTTCCCAAGGCATGCATTGTAAAGAGATTATGAGTTGGTACTCTATTAAGGGGTTGATCTCTAGGAGGATACTCACAGCCAAGGGAATATTGTAGCTTGGGCCCTCCAACATGGGTTGTGATGGAAGGTTGAGATGGTACCATAAGCCACAGGTCCTAGGACTTACGTGGAACGGGAATCCAGGAGAACCCATTAGGGGTAGGATTGGTTGGAGGATTGTGTGGGATCTAGGTATCAAAGCACCCATTGAGGATCATTTATCATTGATGTATGGAATAACATACTGGGTTGCATGTGATCCTACTATCAATGCTTATGTCATGGATAAAGGTTAATTTCTTGAGGGAAATAAATCATTGGGCAGAAGGATTTGTAATATTCCCTTTCTTGATGTAGTCAAAATGGACGAAATTTTTCCATGGTATTTACCATTGTACTTTCCCATGGTATCAACCCATTGTATTTTCCTTTTTTTTTAGAAGGAAAATAATAGAATAAGGTATATAGAGATTCCATCAATTTTATAAAAGGGTATAGAAGAAATGAATTTGGAATCATTTAGGTTTATATATCTTATTGTGTTTTTATAGAGCACTTGGCATGGCCAATTCTAATTTGATCCGAGAGATGAAAACCCCATGGGTATTATTTTATCTGGTGGATCCATCTAGGGTCCATGATGGTGCTTCAATATTTTTTTTCTCTCTCAATGAGTGCCATTGCATGGGCTCTGATATTTTTGTGTGGGCATGTACTCGTTTCTTTAGTTAATAATATAAATAAAGGTTGCATGTCTAGATCTCATTGTGTTTAGTGTTTGATTGTAATTATTTTTAACTAGAACACCTAGATGTGTGAGATCTATTGAATATTTTTGTTGTTCAGGATATTAGATTCTAGGGCTTCCAGAGGATTTTCTCCAATCCGCATACATGAGTAACATGAACACCAATTAGAAAAAAAATTAATTGGAAAAAACCTCAAGAACATGGTTAACGAAAAAATTTAAATGAAAGGTTAAAACCACTTCTAATCTAGGAAACTATCCATCCCAATGACATCACAACTAGTATAAAATCACACACATATACCATGCATCGAGAAATCCACAAGGAAATCAAACATGCAACCAATTACCTACAAATATGACTTTTTTTCAGTTGGAATATGAAGTGTGGTTCTAGCTAGAATTGTCCCTCTAGTTCCACCTGTAATACAGACTATTAAATCACATGATCAACATACTAGAAATACTTATAAATCATTGCAACATGGAAAACATCATGTACAGTCACTGATGAAGGAAATGAAAGTTTGTAGGCCACTAGTCCAATCCTATCAAGGTTCTCAAAAGGCCCCACAATACGAAGGTGCCACCTTGGCACATGACCCAATCCTCAAGGAGATCCTCTTGGGCTTGATTTGCAAGTACAGGTGTTCCCCAATATGAAGCTCCTTAAATGTCCTATGTTTATGTTCATAAATCTTAATAATGTCATGTGATAAATTCAAATTCCTCTTAATAACCTTATATTCATGTTCCATCTCTACCAACATATCTGGTCCAATCAATACCCTGTTTACTAGATCAAACAAACTGATAGGAATATTAAAAATACTCCCATAAAGAGCCTCAAATGGATTGATCTTCAAGAATTCATGATACCAATTATTATAATAAAACTCCACCAATAGAAGATACTCTTCCCACTTTCTCTATTAATGCATGACACACATCCTCAACATTTCCTAAAGAATCTTGTTAACCCTCTCTATTTTTCCATCTATATGCAGATGATAAGTTATACTCAAGGCTAACTCTGCACCCGAGCATGCAAAAAAATCCTTCCAAAACCTATTATTTAACTTGGAATCTCTATTGAATACAATCTTCTTGGGAAAACCATGCAATATTAGTATCTACCTCACTAGATGAATTCATAGACTTAACTATAATGAAGTGAGATACTTTACTTAACCTTTCAACCACAAACATGGTGGAATCACATTGTTTTTATTTCCATAGTAAACCTAGAATGAATTACATGGAAATACCTCTCATTTCCATTATGGAATAATAATCGGCTATAATAAACCACATGGATGCTTACACTCTGCTTTTACCTACTAAATGTCTAAACATTTCACAAAAAAATTAGTGACCTCTTTCTTCAAGTTCGGTCAATGATAAAACTTCTTAAATTATTTCAATGTATTTTGATATCCTGGATGATATGAATAATACTGGACATGAAACACTCCCAAGATAAGCTTCTTTATCTCACTGTAATTTAGCACATAAATTTTGTTTTTGAATATGACCAAGCCATCTACCATGACATGATACCCCTCATCCCTATTACCTTAACCCTACTATTGCAACATTTTCCTCAAATAATGATACTTTTCATCATGTTTCCCTACCTACAAGATGATATCTTTCAATTTTATCCCATAAGAACTCACTTTTGCAATGTGATTCACCTGTATTATTCTACTAAGATAATATGTAACCTTTTTCTCATTTCACTTGATGTACCTGATTTAGAGATTATACTCATTGAGAGTTGCCAACCATCCAGGTTTCATGGGATCTATATTGGGTTGGTCAAACTAGTATGAGAACCGACTATGATCACTCTGCATAATAAGCCTCTACCAAGGAGATAATGTCTCCACATATTCAATGCATGAATTATAGTTTCCAACTCAAGATCGTGAGTCACATAATTATTATCGTGATCATTCAACTTCATTGACTCATAGCATACCACCTGTCCTTCCTCCAACAAAAATCCACCAACTCCTCTCTTGCAAGAATTTGTACATACCGAAAACTTTTTTTTTGGATTTGTAATTTCAATACTGGATCATTTCTATGAAAATGCTTCAACTTCTCCAAACTAGTTCCACACAATAGAGTCCATTCAAACTTCTTCCCTTATCAATAGAAATATGTAATAGGATAGGAAATCCATGATAATTTATTTATGAAATTCCTATCATAACTTGCTAACCCCATGAACAATTTGACCTCATCCACATTCCTAGGAGATGCCCACTCCGTGATATCATTGATATTTTTCAGGTCCAATAGTATACCTTCCTTGGAAACAACATGTCCCAAGTAATGAACTTATGCGTGATATAAACTACATGTACTAAGATTGGAATACAAATGAAGTTATCTAAATAATCTTAACACTACTACTAGGTCCTCTACATGGTCTTCCCCATTCTTAGAATATATAAATATGTCATCAATTAATAATATCACATTTTTTTTTGAAAAGGGACACAACAAACTAGTTATTAAACACATGAAAGTAGCTATAGAATTAGTAAGACCACAAGTAAATACCACAGACTCATAATTCCCATACCTCGTATGGAATCTAGTTTTGTAGATGTCCTCCTCTTCGATGCATACCTAAAGATATACTCATCTCTAGTAAATATTCGAGAACATTGTTGCTCCCTTGAACTAATAAAAGAAATGATCAATCTGTGACAAAGGATACATGCTCTTATAAGCCACAAATTCTTGTAATCATTATGAAATGTGGAAGAACCATCCTTCTTCTTCACAAATAATATTGGTGCAAGCGACGACAATACACTTGGCCTAATGTATCACTATCAAGAATTTCCTTAAGCCACAACTTCAATTCCACCAACTATAGAGCGTTGATCTTGTACGGTGTCTTAGATGTTGGTGATACTAGTGAAATTGAGTTAATATAAAAATTTAATTCCCTATGAGGTGGTAAGCATGAAATATCTATTGTAAATACACCATGAAAATGATACAAAATAGGGTATATGGTCAATACTCAAGCACCCTCAACATTCTTCCCTTTTTTCACTCGAAATATGAGTCGCAAACAATATCGTGGAAAATTTTAAGGATGGAAATTTATCTTAAAGTTTAGCAACCTTGGAGAATCTTACTAGTCCCTAATCTCCAAAATTTAAAATGTTTGATGATAATTTTGTAAAAATGTTTAGATTTCTAATTATTTTATATTATACAATATATAATATTGCTGATTTTTAAGGTAAAATAATTTTATACTATAAAATTTTGGCGAATTAATTTTTCAAAAAATGGAAATTGGCGAATATTTTTTTTGGAAAAAGCGTGGAATATTAGCCCAAATACGAATATTAACCCCTAAAATTTTCCCTGAACAATACAAACCCTTTCCCACTACTACGATTTTCCTACATAGTTGTAACTCAATATTAGGGGTTAATATTCCACGTGAATGTGCCACCAATCCATGTCCAAGAGCATACTGTATGAACTCAAAGGAATTACATTTACATGTGTTGATGTAGACATATCATTCAGATCAAATTCAAAATATATCACCCAATTATGAACTCTTTTCTTGGTGCATGTAGACAAATACACCAACCAAGATTCTGTATGAACTTATTTATTCAAGAAACAATTATCCACTAGGTTAAGACTGATAAAAATATAATTAGATCCAAGTTCAGTCAAAATAGAAAAAAATTGATCACAAAGCTTACCTTCCATATTGGTAATATATGTGGGATGATCATCCTGCTCTATATCCAATGTTGCATAAATACAAGGAAATCTTTGTCAAACATCTTCAACTATTTGTACCTCCTGAAAAGTATAAATCTGAGGTATCCCACCTTGATTTTGTCGACAATGTCTCCTACAACGATCCTTGCCAAAAGTGAAACACTAGAAAGGATTCCTTGCATAACCATTGTTTCGCTCGTTGTACTAAAATCCCCGTCCTTTTTCAAAAGCATTGAATTTTTAGGATGATGTTGCATTCTCCTTGTTACTTGCATCCTTAGGTATTCCTCACTTATTTTACCACTTTCCATTAGCATTGTCATTACCTTTCCAACCCTTCTTATGCTCCAAATTATGCTTAGACTTCTCATAACAATGTTTCAACTTGTCAATTACTTCCTCCATTTTACGAGGCTCATCATACTGAATATGATGCTTAAATTCTAATGTAAATCTGTTAATGAATATTTACCTTTGTATTATCATCCTTAAGATATGGTACATGCATTAACAACTCCATAAACTTAGTCGTATATTCTTGTATTTTCATACATCGCATCTTAAATTTATTGATTACTTTAGAATTTTTGTCAGAGTATCCCTCTGAAATGTAATTCTTTCTCAAAAGTCTCTTGAAACACATACCAACTCAACCCCTATATCCTCATGCCTCTAAAACAATTCACATATTCCCACTAGAGGTTTTCTTTCCCATTAAGACTGAAAATAGTTTTCATGGGTTTCATAATCTCGGTATAATGATGGGGCTCAAGGAAATTTTTCATCCCAAGCAGTTGTGATTCTACATATTTTGGTTTCTTCAACTCTCCATCAAAGGTAGGAGGCTTGGATTTCATGAACTCATACAATATGTATTGATTCTCACTCTTTTTTTCATGATTATATCGATGATGATGATGGTGTATATCTGAACCAGAACTATAATAGAACCCATAACCACTACCTTTCCTCTCAGGTTTATCCATTCATCTCCCACCTCTGACCATGTCATCCCTATTTGAGCTCTCTTCTAGATGAGACCTGCTATCGTATACCCCATTAGTCCTTTCCTATTTTCCATAATTGACCTGTGTCTATGATTTTTTTTCAAATATGATAAGCTCTAAAGGATCACTGCATTGACCTTTGATTTATTTTATTGATCTCTAGAATGAATTTCCTATGATTGAATGATCCTATCGTTATCTTCTTTGAAACTACTAATCTTTCACTTGAAGCTTCTCAAGGAATATGCTACGTCAGGGGAGTACTCATCCACTTGCTATTCAAATGATCTCTAAAGGGAGTCACGTTAATTTTAATCCACCATATTTATTGTGATATTTCATCTTCCACTTCCTACAAAATTACCATGTGAGATAAACCAAATATAAGTAGAACCAAACATACCTTAGTGTGTTTCAAGGTAGCCTATCTCGTATGAAAAAATCTATACAAATTAACATAGTATATATACATATATAATAGCAACATATCAATCATCGTAAAATACCATCATCATCAACATGACACAAAAATTCAACAATGGCCATCACCATTCATGCATAGAAAACACATTAACAACTAACCATGCATGAAAATAATCACACCTACTACTAGGTACAATTTTGCAACCTTGATATGATACCACTATGTTACCACGAATTCCCACATTTACCCAAATTCATAAGCTCTCCAGGAAAAGCATGAGATGAGTGTCGCTGTGACCTAACCCAACCTCCCAGTTCTAGTTAAGGAAGTGGGGCCTAGAAACTGACCACAAACTGACATTCTATAAGGACTACATATGACCCAGGAGTTGAAGAAACACCCAGGGTGGTCAATCCTTAAGTTGGAATCATGATTCGATAACCTAGACCTATAATAATACCCTAGGCACTATTTGCATCTGGTTGTGAGCCTTCAACCACACTCACAACCCTTGCTTCATGCAATTATGACCCTAGATATCTAGTTATTTTCCAATGCTCCAAGCATCTGAGCTACTTTTCGACGCTAGTCTCCATAACACTATGTTGTGAAACCAGCTCCAAAAATAGAAGAAGAGAGATATCAACGTCTTATAAATAAGCCACTTCGAGGGGGAAACCTCCAATACATTACATGAATGAATAATTCTTGGATGACACAAATGACAAAACCTCCTTTCTATATATATAAGTCCATGGGGCCACAATGTAATCCTGGCCGACCTAACAATAATAATGTCAGGGCACAATAATAATAATATTGGGGTTACAGGGGTACAATAATAATAATAAGAGGGGCTACACTAACATAATAAGGGACTACATTATTAATATAGAGACTTAGCATGCCCCTCTCCTTCAAACAAGCATTGTCCTCAACGCTTGATTATTTCTTGATGCTTCTGTATAAAATTCTCATCCTCCCATGTGGAACCTTCTATAGGAAGGTCATTCCACTTGTTGAGATACTCTGAAATTGATCGTACTTTTCAATTTCTTGTACTTGTGACTACTTCACAACTTCTTTCGATGTGATGTTGATCTTCCTATTGTGTCATTATATTTTACACCAAATTTAGGTTATCCTTTGAGAATTGGAGAACTTGTTGTTGATGCTCGATGTGATCTTCCACTAATTTCTCATCCATATTAGCTATTATTTAATCCTTCAAACCATCCAATTTAGCCTCCATTTCTGCTTTTAAACAATCTATGTTATCTTCGGCTGCTCTTCGTAAGATTGAAATTTGTTGCACTTGGTATCGTAAATTTGATATCTCATACTGCAATTATTCCTCTTCATGCATAATAGTATAGATTTTTGAGGTCTTGATGGGTATGGAATTATTTTTTTGAAGCATTATAGAACCTAATACTGATAAAAATTCTAAAATACGCCCTTGGAATCACTTCAAACTGCTTTTTCAAACAAATTTTATGTAATTTTAAAAACCAAATACACACCTTTTTCTAGCTTTTGAGGAGCTTAGTATTGAAATTGAATTATCTCTGTGATTTCAGATCCTAAATCTGAAATTTGGCCCTGTTGTAGCCCTCTAAATCCTCTTTTGAATACCATAGGTCTTACCTGATTTTGATTCTTCAAGTCAAAGTTTTGTCCAATCTTCCATAATGACCTAATTATGGACAGGTTCAATAGAGTGAAATTGTATGACTTGCCACGTGTCATTGTTTGCTCCTTAGGCTCTGAAATTAATAGACAAGAAACTACAGTCCATGTGATTCCACTCACATCTTATAGAATTCCAATCCGATGCTCATATAGAGAGTTATGAATATTTTCCGATGATCACATCTTTGAGATGAAATCCAGGAGCCTGAAAAAGACCTAACTTCCACAGATCATATCTCTGAAAATATTACGAACCAAGATTTGAAATTTTGCAACAATTTTCCTCAGGATTTTAGCTTCAGGTTATAAAAATTTTAGCCTTTGACACTTCATAGAAAAAACGTTATAGCACAAATTCCGCGATGATTGTTTTATGTGAAATTTGAGAGCCTGCAAAAAGCCCTATCTTCCACAGATCATATCTCGAAAATATTGTGACCCAAGCTCTGAAATTTTGCGACAATGTTCCTCAGGATTTTGGCTTCGCACTCTAAAATTTCAGCTTTTGAACCTTTGTAAAAAAAGAGTCTTAGAAAAATTTCCACGATGACCTATTTGGAGAAGAAAAACCCTAGAATCCAAAGCTCTGATACCAAACATTGTGAAACCAGCTCCAAAAATAGAAGAAAAGAGATATCTACGCCTTATAAATAAGCCATTTTGATGGGGAAACCTCCAATGTATTACATGAATAAAAAATTCTTGGATGATAAAAATGAAAAAACCTCCTTTCTATATATAGAAGTCCATGGGGCCACAATGTAATCCTAGCCGACCTAACAATAATAATGTAAGGGCACAATAATAACAATATGGGGGTTAGAGGGATACCGAAATAAAAATAAGGGGGGCTACACTAACATAATAAGGGACTACACTATTAATATAGGGACTTAACACACTACCAAAAAATTCATATAAATTTCTAGAATCATATTTCTCATAAAAAAAATGCTAATCATTCAAACTTGAATGTGGAACCTAACCAAGGCTACCTATACCTTAGTAGACATTTTGTAAAGAACACAACAAAGATGTAATCTACAGGTCATGAATGCATATTTGATCATAAGAGTCTGAGATTAACTTGAGAATCACAAATAAGTCTCTATTTCATCTCCACATAGCTTAAAAAACACTTATTATTCAATATATTTATCAACAATTAGATAAATAGATAAATCATGACTTAATCCATAGATAGCATACATCATGTAACAAAAAAATAACCAAAAAATATTCATCATAGAAATGAGTAAAACTTAGCCATAATCTCTACAAGTATACATGAATCATAGTATAATAATAACTCTTATTAATATAGGAAAATACCAAGAAAGTCAGGGAATCCATCATACCACCTGACCATATATTGGGTTGGACCAAATATCTCTTTCATCCAATCACCCCCACACCATATTAAAAGAATCAATGTGGGATTTGATGAAATAAACCAAGACAAAACCAACCAGGGCTCCAAAAGGCAAAACCACCTCAACCCTCAAACAAGTAGATTTAACCTCTATGGTCAAAACACCACTAACACAAGACAAATCTATATCTACTGAAGTGGTCGATAACTCAAAGAACTAGAAACAACCTATAGCCTTCTAGGGTTCCATAAAATTGTAACTCAACCCACAACCACAACCATCTAGGGCTGTAGATAATTTCTACAACCTATCTCTAGGGAATAATATCTCAACTCACTAAGGGATCTAGAGCATTGGTCCCAAGCTAGGCTCAAGGACTAGTATCTCCACCCAAGTTGTTCCAAAGCATCAAGAGAATTTGTTCGAACCCACAACCATAATTAACATGGGCACCAATTAGAAAAACAATAATGTGGAAAATCCCATAACACTATGGCTATCTATGAAAGGGAAAGAAAAGCCTAAAACCACTATTAATCGAGGGTACAAATCTCCATGATAATTATTGCATATAACCAGAAAATCATATGCATATACCATGCATCCATAAATCAACAAGGAAATGACACATGTAACCTCTTATGTGTAAAGAAATCTAGTTGCAGTTTTTCATCCAATTTTTCCCTTTTGCATTCCTTCTTTAATTTTCCTTCTTTATCCAATCCATGTGAATGATCAAGTGCTCTAAGAATGCTCGAAGATTTATCTAAGTTTTTAAGAGCATGAGAGAATGAGACAATGAAATGAGAGCTCCAAAAATGAACTGACCAAATCTAAATCAACAAAATTTCAGCTTAAAAATGTTGTGAACTGATCCTTAGAATCATTTTTAACAATGAGGCCTTTATTTTCTTCATTTTCCTTCATTTTCATTCTAATTACCTTAGCATGAAAATATATGTCTCGTCACCTTAATTTTATCCAATTTCCTTTATTTCATATGAAACTGCCAATTATTGCCGCTTTTGCTTTCACAATGGCTTTTCCAAATTCCATAGTCATTAATTCATCACATGTGATGCCTATCACTATTTTTTTCCCAACATCCAACTTGGAATATGTGTCCTGTGACTTTTGTATTTTCTTATTTACGTGTAAAATCAACCAGGGTTAGTTACACCATCAATGCAAGTTGAAATTCCTCGACTCCATAACAAATATTGAAACTTTCAAATGTGGAATAATTACATTTTGAGACCTAACTCATATCACAGATTTCATGTGGAAAACACTAATAAGTATGTCTACAATATCAATATTATCAAGATGGAATCCATTTACATCATTGTTTGATCAAAAGTTTCCACCTAAAGAAACAATTTACTAAATTTTATATGTCTCTTCTAATTGCATATCCGAGGATGCATAAATCAGAGGATTTTCATGAGTAACCTTATGTTATGAAACTAGCTCACAAAATTGAAGAAAAGATAGATCAAATACTTAATAGTGATGCACTTCAAGGGGGAAACGTCCTTTACATTACATAAATGAATAATTCTTGGATGATTCAAATGATAAAAACATACTTTCTATATATATGATTATAAGGGGTCCGAATATAATCAGAGCCTACATAACAATAATCATTTAAGGGAACAACAATAACAATAGCATGCTTCTATGGGGCACAATGATAACCATATGGGGACTTCATGGGAACAAAACTAACAATGAGGGGGCTACACCAACAATAAAAATAAGTGGATACAGTAGTATTATAGGGACCTAACATGCCCCTCCCCTTCAGAAAAGTGGTTTCCTCAACACTTGAGTAGCTGTGGATTCTTCTGTAGAAATGTATCATCCTCCCATATGGACTCATTAGTGGGTAAGTTCTTCCACTTAATGAGATACTCCGAAATTGATCAATTTCATTGCTATCAGGTTCTTGTTTATATGACTGCTTGAGGTTCCAATATGATTTTTCCCTCCTCATTAAGTTCTAACAATATTGTTTGAACTTGGAGTTTATCACCTATAAACTTCTTTAAGCATGGAACATGGAAAATGGGTGCACTTGGGATGATGTTGGAAGCTCCAATTTGTACCCCATAGTACTAATATTTTGCAACACCTTGTAAGGACCATCATAATTTGGCGATAATTTATTATCCTTATTAACTTGCCTGAGGGAACATTTTTTATATTGTTGTAGTTGTAAAAATACCCAACCTCCTACATTAAAAATTCTTTCACTATAATGTTGATATTCCTGGTTTTTCATTTGATTCTGCACCAAAGTTAGGTTATGCTTTCGAGTTCGACAACTTGTTGTTGATGACCGATGTGATCTTCCACTGCTTGAAACTTATAATTTTCTCTTAAATATGTTGTGATGAATAGTGGATGATATCCATAGAGGGCCATAAATGGGGTCATTTTTGTTGCAGTGTTGATGTAAGTGTTATACCACAATTCAACCAGAGGTAACCACTCGAACCATTATGTTTTTTTATCAGGGACAAAGAAACAAATATATTTTTCCAAACATATATTCACTATCTCATTTTCCCCATCAGATTAATGATGATAAGAAGAGGTATTAGCTAGTTTAGTATCCAGAAAAGAAAATAATTCCATCCAAAAATTTATAGTGTAAATGCTATATCTATCGCTTGCAATAATCTTTGGATTTCCTTGTAGCTTTTAAATTTTTTCCATAAATCCAGTGGAAATTGTACTGGCTCTAAATGGATGAGAAAATGCACAAAAGTGTGCATACATGGTAATTCTATCAAGTACCACCATTATGACACTCTTTCCTTCGGACTTGGGTAAACCGATGATAAAATCCATTGAAACATCCTCCCAAAATTGACTTCGAAAGGATGTAGGTTGTAGCAGACCCGAGGTCTTAATTGTCTCAACTTTATTTTTTTGTCACACGAAACATGTTGCCAAAAAAATTTGAATATCAGATTTAAGGCCATCCCAAAAAAATTATTTCTTGTCCCCGTGGTAAGTTTTTAAAAAATCTTGAGTTTCCTCGTAAGGGAGAGGGGTGAAATTACAAAATAATATTTTGTTTTAGTTGGGAATTATTAAAAATATATAAGCGATATTTGTACCATAATGAATCATTTTTCTTGGTAAATGTATCTAATCTACTGGGATCTTGTTGCAACTTTTGAATGAGTGTTCACACTTCTTCGTCATTATTTAACTCCTCCCTTTCCTCACTTATCCAATCTTGTTGGATAATAGAAATGGCACAAAAAAATGCTTCCACATCCTCATCAGTTCATGAGAAAGCATCTAAAAAAACATTTAGCTTCAATTTTTTGTATATGATTTTGAAGCCATAACACAACATCTTTCTGACACATTTTTGTTACTCTTCTGAATACATTCTTTGCTCCAAAAAGTATTTAAGAATATCATGACGTATTTTTACCTTAAAGTACCTTCCCATTACGTAATGTCGCCATTTTTTTAGTGCATGCAATATTGCCAACATTTCCTTCTCATAAATAACTTTGTGTAAATACTTCCCTATACTTGGATTACTTTGAAAAGAAATGGGTCTTCCTTATTGTGTTAAAACAATGTCAATTCCATTTCCTGAGGCATGACATTCCACAATAAATATTTTTGTGAAGTCTATCATAACTAAGTCCGGTGCTTGGAACATTTCCTCTTTAATATTTTCAAAGGTCTTAGTTGCTTATGGAGTCCAAGAAAATGCACCTTTCATTAATAATATTGTTAGAGGTGCTACTATTCTCCCATAATGCTTAAGAAACTTGTGATAATACCTTGTTAACCCAAGAAATACTCGTATATGCTTTAGGGTTGTGGGGATTTTCTATTCCTTAATGGATTTAATTTTGTTAGGGTCTACCTTGACACCCTCATGAGATATGAGCTAGATATCCCACCTCCTGTACTCCAAAGAAAGATTTGGAGGTTTCTGCATATACTTGTTTCTCATCCAATAGTTTAAGCATCATGTCAACATGTTGAACGTGATCCTTCCAAGACTTGTTGTATATTAGTATATCATCAAAAAATACTAACACGAAATTTATAAGGGTTTGAAAATGGAATTCATCAACGCCTCAAATTTAGAAGGTGCACTCGTAAGACCAAAACACATGACCAAAAATTCAAAATGACCCTCATGAGTTCTAAATTTGATTTTCGAAATGTATTCGGTATTCATTATAATTTGATGATAACTTGATCAAATATCCAAATTGGTGAAGTAAATTGATCCATGTAATTCATCTAATAATTCATCAATGACAAGAATGGGAAATTTATCTTTAATAGTGAGCTAATTGAGCTCCCTAAAATATAGAAAGATGCACCATGATCAATCCTTACTGTGCATCAATACTACTAGAGAATAGAAAGAACTTTTACCTTCCTTAATTATACCAGCCTCTAGTTCTTCTACAATCATACGTTCTTTTTCACTCTTTTGGGCATAGTGATATCTGTAAGGCCTCATGTTTGGAGGAGCACTTCCTAGAATTAGATGAATAGCATGATCATGAACAAAAATAGGTGGGAGGACTTTGGCAGTCTCAAACACCTTAGAATGATTCTCCAAGAATTTTTGGAGATATGGAGAAATAGATGATTTCAATGTTTGAACCTGTAGTGAGAATAATTGTGCAATTATAATTACTTCAAAATCTTAGTCATGAAATTAGAGCTTATTATCCTTCCAAGTTTCCCTATGATACCCCATAATTCAAATTCCTTTCCTTCCTCAAAAAAATCCAAGAAACGCTCTTGAAAATTAAAATCTATAGCCCCCGAATATTGTAATAATTGTACTCATAGTACAAGATCAACACCACCCATTGGAATAGAAAAAAATGGACTATTACATACATAGTACCCCATTTTTAACTTTATATTATGGCACTTTCCAGAAAAATTTATAGTTCCTCCATTTCAAACCATCAGTTGACATTCTGGTGCTAGATATAGGAAGCAAGTTAATTCCTTGGCTATCTTATATGAATAAAATAATATGTACTACCCAAATCAATTAGCACTATTACCTTTTTTGTTTTAATATATCCTTCTATCTTGAGAGTGTGATGAGTAGTAATTCTTGCCAATGTATTACAAGATATGTGTTAGATCCCTATATTGCTAGTTTAGTCACTTATTGTTATTAGTTTATCCCCCTTATTTTTATTGTTGTACGCCTGTAACCCCAATATTGTTATTATTTTTCCATTACATTATTATTGTTAGGTCAGATAGGATTATATTGTGGTATCATGGAATGCAATATATAGAAGGAGGTTTTGGTCATTTATGTTATGTATTGGAGGTTGCCCTCTCAAAGTGGCTGATTTCTAAGGCATTTATTTCTCTTTTATTCTATTTTTGGAGTTGGTTTCATAATATTTGGTATCAGAGCTTTGGATTCTAGGGTTTCACTGCTCCAAATAGGTCATCGTGGCATTTTCACAATATATTTTTGTATACAATGGTTCAGAAGCTGAAATTTATACAACACAAAGCCAAAATACTAAGGAACCTCCTATAAACATTTAATATCTTGGTTCACAATAGTTTCAAGGACATTTTCTAGGGAATTTAGGGTTTTTTGAGGCCCCCAAATTTTAAGTAAAACATGTCATCATATAATTTTCACTATAGCATTTCATATATGAATTTTCAGAAGCTAATATTTTTGAAGTACGAAGCCAAAATTGTGAGTAATTTCATGTAAACAATCCAGACCTTGGTTCACAATATTTTTGGAGATATGATCCGTGGAAGTTAGGATTGTTTGAGGCTCCCGAATTTCATCTCAAAGAGGTGGCCGTGGGAAAATCGTCATAACTCTCTCTCTAAGTGTCGGATTGGAATTCTATAAAACATAGCTGCAATTACACAGAATTTGGTTTTCAGTATATCAATTTCAGAGCTGAAGGAGGAAACAGTGACAAAACAATATTCATGAAATTTCGCTCTACTAAACCAATTCATAATTAGGTCATCATGGGAGATTGGGCATAAATTTTCCTTGAAGAATCCAAATCAGGTAAGACCTATGGAATTTGAAAGAATATTCAGAGGGCTAATTTAGGGCTGAATTTTTGATATTAAAGATTCCAAATCATAGAGATAATTTAGTTTCAATATTGAGCTCTGCAAAAGCAAGAAAGAGGTGTGTAATTGTTTTTCCAAATTGCATAAGTCTTGTGTGAAACATCAGTTTGAAGTGATTCCAAGGGCATATTGAAGAATAGATATTATTATTGGGTTCTAAAATGCCACCAAAAAATAATTAAACACCCATTAAGCCTTCAGAAGGCTCTACTACGACTCATGAAGAGGAAGAAGCGCTACATGACATATCAAAATTACAAGAGAAAGTACACCAAATTTCTCTCTCGCAAAGAGCAACAAAAATGAAATGGAAGTTTTGAAGAAAGTAGTAGAAGATAAGATGGATGGTTTGAAGAAAGGCGTGGAAGCTAAAATGGATGGTTTGAAGAATGGCATGGAAGCTAAGATGGATGTCATGGAAGATAAGATGGATGACATGGAAGCTAAGATTGATGAAAAAATGAAAGAAAATATGGAAGACATGAAGAATTATCTAAAAGAAGACATGGAAGGTTTGATGAAAAGGTTAATACAAGAAATGATTCCTAATGGTGGAAATATAGTAGAGGAAACTCATGATCAGAACAAATTAAATGTTAACCATGATTTCATAAACTATAACGTTGGATTGAAGAACCACCATATTCCAAAGATGGATATGAGGAATTTTGATGTCAAGGATCCCGTAGCATGGATACTACAGATGGAGAAATATTTTGATCTCAATAATTTTCAAAACACATAAAAGGTACGTATTGCAACTTTACATTTAGAACAAAATACATTTTATGCTATCGATGGCTTTTCTCTCGTAAAAAAATTGTCACTAGGTCAATTTTTAGGAGGAAGTGATAGCACATTCTGAGGATACAAAGAGAAACACCTTCTTTAGCCAATTGATTAATCTAAAATAAAAGGGTTCAGTGGTGCAGCACATTGAGGACTTCCAAAAATTGAAAATAAGGGCAACTGATATTCCAAAGGAACATAGGATTGATGTTTTACTAGGGACTTTAAAGGATAACATCCAACATGAAGTTCGCGTTTGGGAACCTGATTCATTAGAAGAGGCATTCGGGTTGGAAAGAAAAATTGAATGTAAAATTATGGCGACAAGGAAGCCTACCACTCACATATATAAATATGGAAGTGTTGCTACACCTAGACTTCCACAACTTACAAGTTTGACACCACAACAATTGGAAGAAAAAAGAGAAAAAGGGATTTTCTACAGCTGTGATAGAAAATACACTAAAGGTCATCAAGTGTGCTGATAATAAATCATTTTAGATAGATTTTGAAGAGGAAGAATAAAATGAATAAGAATCTCCAAAAGAAGAGGATATACACCAGAAACCAAACCTAGAAGAGGAAGAAATATGTCCGACCATATTGTGTAATGCATTGGCAGGAATTACCACTCCTAAAACTCTCAATATAGAAGGACATATCAAGAAGAAAAAGGTAATAGTGTTGATTGATCTATGTAGTACCCATAATTTTATTCGTTGTAAGGTAGCCAAGGAATTGAATTGTTTCCTATACCCAGCACCAGAATGTCAAGTGATGGTTGCAAATGGAGTAACTATAAAATGCTCTGGAAAATGTCATAATATCAAGATAATCATGGGGGAATATGTATTGAATAGTCCAATGATTTCCATTACAATGGGAGCTACTGATGTTGTACTAGGAGTACAATGGTTACAATCTTTGGGGATGATAGCTTTTAATTTTCAAGAAATTTTCTTGAAATTTTTTTTAGAAGGAAAGGAATTCGTATTACGGGGTATCACAGGGAAGCCAAGAAATATAATAAGCTATAATGTCATGAAAAATATTCTGAAGAAAAAAAATGAGGTGTAATAGCACAATCATGCTCACTAGAAGTTCCAACAACAAAATCATGTATTTCTGCAGATCTCCAAAAAGTCTTGGACAATCATTCCAAGGTCTTTGAAAGTCCCAAAGGACTCCCACCTATTAATGATCATGATCATGCTATTCATTTGATTCCAGGAATTTTTCTTACAAACATCAGGCATTATAGATATCCTTAGAAAAATTGAATGTATGATTGCAGAAATGTTAGAGGCTGGTATAATTCAACCTAGTAAAAGTTCTTTCTGTGCTTCGGTAGTATTGGTTCACAAGAAGGATGGATCACGACGCATGTGTCTGGATTATAGGGAGCTCAATAAGCTCACCATTAAAGATAAATTTCCCATTCTTGTGATTGATGATATTATTGGATGAATTACATGGAAAATTTTATTTTACCAAGTTGGATCTTTGTTCATGATATCATCAAATTAGAATGAATACTGAAGATATTCTGAAAACAACATTTTGAGCTCATGAGGGTAATTATGAATTTTTGTTCATGCATTTTTTCCTTACGATTGCACCTTCTACATTTCAAGGGTTGATGAATTCCATTTTCAAACCCTTCCTTAGAAAATTTGTGTAAGTACTTTTTGATGATATACTAATCTACAGAAGGTTTTGGAAGGATCATATTCAACATGTTGACAGGGTACTCAAACTATTACAGGAGAAATAATTATATGCAAAAATATCGAAATGTTTCTTTGGACTACAAGAGGTGGAATATCTAGGTCATATTGTATCTCACGGGGGTGTTAAGGTAGACCCTAACAAAATTAAATCCATTATAGAATGGAAAGTCCCCACAATCATAAAGCAGTTGCATGAATTTCTCGGGTTAATAGGGTATTATCGCAAGTTTGTTAAGAATTATGGGAGAATAGCAGCACCTCTAACAACATTATTGAAGAAAGATGAAATTTCATGGACTCCTAAAGAAACTAAGGCCTTTGAACATCTTAAAGAGGAAATGTGCCTAGCACCGGTCTTAGCTACACCAGACTTCACAAAAAAATTTGTTGTGGAATGTGATGCCTTAGGAAATGGAATTGGTGTTGTTTTAATGCAAGAAGGAAGACCCATTTCTTTTGAAAGTTGTCTAATCAATGGAAAGTATTTATGGAAAGCTATTTATGAGAAGGAAATGTTAGCAATACTACATGAACTAAAGAAATGGTGACCTTACCTAATGGGAAGACACTTCAAGGTAAAAACTAATCATGATAGTCTTAAACACTTTTTGGAACAAACAATATCTTCAAAAGAGCAACAAAAATGGGTCACAAAGACATTGGGTTATGAATTTGAAATAAAATACAAAAAAGGGAAGATAAATGTTGTTGCAGATGCACTCTCAAGAAAGAATGAAGAGGTGGAACCATTGATTTTTTCCATTTCTATTATCGAACGAGATTGGTTAACCGAAGAAAGGGATGAATGGAGGAAGGATGAAGAAGTGTGGACACTCATTGAAAATTTGCAGTAAGATCCGAGTACATATGATACATTTAGTTGGAAAAATTATTCCTTATGGTACAAAGATCGCTTATACCTTTGTAAGAATTCATAACTAAAAAAAAATATTCTTTTGGAATTGCACAATTCTCCTTTAGGAGGACACTCAAGATTTTTTAAAACTTACCACAGGGTGAAGAAAGTATTCTTTTGGGACGGCCTTAAATCTGATATTCAAAAGTTTCTGGAAGAATGCTTGGTTTTCCAGCAAGATAAAGTTGAGAAAATTAAGACCCCGAGTCCTCTACAACCTTTATCCATTCCAAGTCAATGTTGGGAAGAGATTTCAGTGGATTTTATCATAGGTTACCTAAGTCCGAAGGAAAGATTGTCATCATGGTGGTAGTTTATAGACTTACCAAGTATGCACCATTTTGTGCATTATCTCATCCCTTTAAAGCAAGTACAGTTGCTACTACATTTATGGACACAATTCAAAAGCTACATGGAAACTCAAAGATTATTGTGAGTGATAGAGATCCCATTTTTACTGGAAATTTTTGGACAGAGTTATTTTCTTGTTTGGGTACTCAATTAGCTCATAGCTCATCTTATCATCCTCAATCCGATGGTCAAACTGAGATAGTGAATAAATATTTAGAAGGATATCTTCATTGTTTTGTATCTGATAAACAAACACAATGGGTGAAGTGGTTACCTCTCGCTGAATGGTGGTAGTCACCTCTCGTCGAATGGTGGTATAACACTTCCTTCCATACTATAGCAAAAATGACCCCATTTATGGCAATTTATGGATATCATCCACCATCCATCACATCATATTTAAGAGAAAATTCTAAGGTTCAAGAAGTGGAATATCACATCGAGCATCAACAATAAGTTCTCTAACTCTTAAAGGATAACCTAAATTTGGCACAAAATAGAATGAAACAATGGGTAGATCAACATCGTAGAGAGAGAAGTTTTGATGTAGGAGACTGGGTATTTTTATGGCTACAACCATACAAACAAATGTCCCTCAAGAAAGCTAAGAAGGATAATAAGTTATCACCAAAGTACTATGGTCCTTATAAGGTGTTGCAAAAGATTGGTACTATGGCATACAAATTGGAGCCTCCTGCTTCTTCACGAGTGCATCCAGTTTTCCATGTTTCATGCTTAAAGAAGGTTATAGGTGAAAATATCGCCAGAACTTGAGGAGAAATTAAAAATCATATTGGAATCTGAAGAGCTAACGGAAGAAAGAACTCGACAACTGTGAAATCGATCAATTTCAGAGTATATCATCAAGTGGAAGAACATACCCACTAAAGTTTCTACATTGTAGGATTAGAATCTGATACAAAAGCACCTAGAGCTACTCAAGCGTTGAGGACAACACTTTTTTGAAGGAGAGGGGCATGTCAGGTCCCTATATTACTAGTTTAGTCCCTTATTTTTATTAGTGTAGCCCACTTATTGTTATTAGTGTACCCCTGTAACCCCATATTGTTATTATTGTGTCATTACATTATTATTGTTAGGTCGGCTAGGATTATATTGCAGCCCCATGGAATCCTATATATAGAAGGAGGTTTTCAACATTTGTATCATCAAAGAATTTTTCATTTATGTAATGTATTCGAGGTTGCCCCCTCGAATTGGCTGATTCCTAAGGCATTGATCTCTCTTTTCTTCTATTTTTGGAGCTCGTTTCATAAAAATATGGTTGGATTCATTGTTGGAAATATTGAGAGGGGGGGGGGGTGTGAATCAGTATTCCTTTAAATTAGAGCATTATTTAATCTTCAATTATTATCAGTGTTTGTACAATGATAGCAGCAAACAAGAGAAACACAAATGCACATAGTTTCTAAGGTGGAAACCCACTCAGGGACAAAAACCACCTAATGCTTTTCTAATAATTCTTTAATATTCAACTCCAAGTGAAAATAATGCTCCAACTTCCTAGAATCTAGAAAAGCATTCTTATCCAGCTCCCACTGGATGGACGCTCCAATGCCCAAGATTCTTTAGTAGTCAACTTGATGGATTCCCCAACACCCAATGAGCTACATCTCACCCTAGCACCACCCTACCACCCTATAGAAGAATAAAAGAAGAATGGACTCCTGTACCAGGGAAAATGGTCCACTTTACAATGATATAGAATGATGTAGAAGAAGAATATATAATAGATCATAAACCCAACTTTAACACAACCACCTAATGATGATGCTAGACCTCCCAACATTGCCTCTTCAAACATTGGTAAATAGATACTAGTACAATTTTTACAATAATGTATTTACGATGAATTAGTACACTGATACCTTTACAATGATTGTATGTAGTGATGCCCACTTGAAGACCTCATATGATGAACTTCTTGTTGTTTTTATATAGCTTGGTTACTGCTCTTTTCATTCTACCCTTTGCTGCACCTTGGTTTGCTTTGCTACCATAGAAAGTCTGGTCCTTTGCAACCCTTGACAACACATGATATAGCTTTTTCTTGTCTTCTAAGAGCTCGATATTGAATCTGGTGTATCTATATAATTTTAGATACTCAATATCTAATTTTCAATTTTGTAATATTCCTCTGAGTCGTCTTTCCAATTCCACAGGTCTGACCCAATTTGGATTCTTCAAGGGAGAGTTATACCCAATCTCTCACATTGCCCTAATTATGGATTGTTTCAGGAGAGTGCACTTTTGTGTCGTGCCACGTGTCCCTTTTCCTTCATTTGGCTCTGAAATTAATAGAGCGAAAAGTAAAGAATGTGGAATATCTGCCACTTTTTAGAGAATTCCAATCTGATACTCAGAGAGAGAGTTATGACAGATTTGCCAAGGTCAGTTCTTTGAGATGAATTTCATGAGCCTACAAAAACCCTGACTTCCACAGATCATATCTCCAAAAATATTGTGCACCTTGATCTGAAATTTTTAACACAGCTTCCTCTGGATTTCGACTTCACCTCATAAAAATTTCAGCTTCTGAACCTTTGTAAAAAAAACGTTAGAGCACAAATTCCACGATGACCTGTTTCAGATCACGAAATCCCTTACCTAAGGAGGAAATGAAGATCACAATTTATATAAATGCTTAGGTTGAGAGGGGCTTCAATAAGTGAAAGTGGGAGGGATTTTAGGAGCACAAAAAATATTAATTGTGACTTTCCAATGACCCACGCCCCAACCCCATGGGGTTTTAGCCCACTAACTAGAGGTACAAACTTCAAACATGAATATCTCTCAAACCGTAAAGAATTACATGGCGTGCCATATATCAATCGAAACATCTCAGCAAGTAGAAACCATCAAAAGAATTATTGACCTATAATATATTAATTGGGTAGGTAAAAATTCCCATGAAATATTGGGCTAGCCCTTGGTGCTGCTTCGGTTGACATCAATGATAATCGATGATCAACAATCTCCCCCTTTTGCATTGATGGAAACACAAGCACTCCCCCTTTGATCATGACACCTCTTCCTACAACATTATCTCCCCCTTTGACATCAATGGCAAAGGGTAACTCCCCATAAAACACAACCATCCTGCGGACCTGTACACACATCCAGTCGCGCTGACACACAACCGTCCTGCAGACCTATACACACTTCCACTCCCCCTGACAGAAAACCATCCTGCAGACCTGTAATAGACTTCAACTCCCCCTTTATATTCTGAAAAGGGAAAATATAATGAGAACTTGGGAGAATCCCAAGATTCTGGCGAAGATATTCCAATGCTGGTGAATATTTAATATGTGATTCTTTTCGTGCTGCTTGGAATCTTGCTACTTATCCAACTGCTTGCATAACATCTGGTCATGAGGCTATTACATATAGAAGACTACTAATCATAGATATGTACAACCTTTGATCCACATCCTTAGATAAGTCGTGTATGTTCAATTTGAAACCTGTTACCATTGGATTAAGAATGGGTTTGCAATCTTCCATTTTAAATTTCTTGAGCATTTCAACATATAAATATTCATTTCTCTTGCTGAGATATTTGAAGCCCTAAGAAGTATGTCAGCTCACCAAGTAAAGACATCTCGAAATCACTTTGCACCTTTGTAGCAAACTTCTTACTTAGTCGATCATCATTTCTACCAGTTATTGTATCATCCTCTTTATCTATTAGATATGCTTTAGTTGCTTCATCTAGAACATATATGTTGTTTGGAGCTTGACTTGCTGTAGCCACAATTTCACCATACAAACCTTTCTTGATTTCACATTTTGTGGAGTTGAATAGTATTGTGTGTCCTTGATCACACATTTGTCCAACACTGAGCAGATTGTGATTCATGTTTTCAATGAATAGAACATTCTTGGCTAGAGCATCTTTGCTTCTGAGAGTGACAGTACCTGATCCTATAACATTTGAAGATCCATCATTTCCAAATGAAACGGTTCTGTCCTTCTTCTCTTTCATAGATACAAATTTATTTCTATCTCCAGTAATATGCATTGAGAAACCGTTATCAACATACCACACATCTTTGTTCTTTTGAGCCTTGAAAGTGAGAGCGCAATTATCATTCTTCTTCTTCTTCCATGTTCTTTCGTTCTGTGGCTTCAAAGATTCTTTGGAGGATTTTCAAGTCTACAGTCTTTGGCTATGTGTCCAAAGTTTCGACATTGTAACATTCAATATTATTTCTTAAATGTTCAAATCTATTAATGTTTTGTTGAGCCCTAGGAGGTTCATATTTGACAGATGTCTTGGAATTGTATTCGTTCCTATGGTACGTGTGACATTCTATAGCTTTATGACCAAATTTTCCACATGAATAATAGTAGCCATAAAAAATATGTTGGTACCTGGATGGAAATTTTCATCGAGAAATTATCTTCCAAGGTTGTTCTTGTGATTCTTGTCCAGTGAAGTCTACATGCATGATAGATTTCATAGGTTCATTGTATTTTATTTTAGAAGGTCCCGCTTCTTCTTCTTTGTAACCGATGCTAGTTCTGTCGTTGTAATATGATTTATTGTTGATGAGTTCTTCCAATGCCCTTGAGCTATTGGCATAGTATTGGATAGTTTTTCCTTTCTTCACTTCCTCACGCAGTGAGACTACTTCGCCTTCTAATTCTTCCCTTTCTTGGTTGCTTTCTTCCAACTTATTTTAAAGTGACTCTTCAATGAATTTGTGTTCTTCAAATTCAATTTTGAGACCTTGAAATTGTTTGATGTAGGGCAAACCCTGCAAACCCAGAATCACACTTCAATTGATGCATATAAAATGCATCTAAGAAATTATCTCTTAAAATCTCAAATCCTAGTAATTTCACAAACAACTTTACACACCAGTTCAGTGAGATTCTCCTTAAAACAATGGCGCCCTCGATAAGATCAAATCATCAAGCTGAGGTTCTAACATTGATTCAAATCGAACTTTTGATTCAATCCTTTCTTTTTGAAGGATCGATACATATACATACTTAACAAATTGACATTAATTGAAGTCGATTGCAAAACCTCTGTTGCTAATTAGAACTTACCAAATCGATCACCAGAATTACGCTTTTTCTCCCATTTGTGGACTGCGCCTTTTTATAACCATTATATATATATAATACCACAATCTCAGTTTTGAATGAACCGATGATTCATTCAATTCACCTTTCGTTGTTTTCAATATACCACCACTTATATGGTTTAGAAATAACCCCGATGCGATTTAATTACATCCATCACGCTCAACCCTGATGCGATTTCAATACATTCATCACACTCCAATTGCGCTCCACTCTTCAACCAAATTTAACTCGCAATCTTTAAAATTGGATAGTCCACAAGATTCCGATGTTTAACCCACTCCGATGCTTTAACTATCAGAGATTTTCAATTCGTAGAATCTTCTAACTGTCACCATAATCGCCCTTTTACAACTACTGATGAAATAATTACCGGATATCACTCATGGTGGAGATTTGTTTCAACATTTTTGTGGATTCCACGATACCGAGGCAAAAATTATGGACCCGATTACTTCAAGCACTGGAATGCAGTATAATTCCGTCCACAGATTCCAATAAGAAATTTGTCTACAATTTCTAATATGCCTTCAAGCAACCACGACAATTATCGAATAACAGATGTTCCGATGCAATATATCTGCACTTATTGCAATCGGCAGTTACCAGGTTCCAATGTAATTAAATCAAAACTAGCAATTTAAACAATTGAATGCCGGCAATAACAATTCGCTGATCCATTTCAATTATTCAGAAAACGAAGATCGGTAACTACAAGTGACTTTCCCTTTCCTGTGCTCCAAAGTTCTGATCCGATCCAAATCGGAATCAGGAATTACCAAATTTGAATTTTAATTGAGTTATCGCCGGTTTGAACAACGCCTCTGCCACTCAACAGGTCGGTTTCATTCACGTTCCAGATGCAAATTTTACTCAATAAAAAACCTTCAACACTAATAAAATCCATCACCATACAATAAAACATGGAATCGTCCACAATTGGACCTGGCATTATAAACATATTTCATCCAGCAGACTTATACGATTTTACAACTACCCAATTGATTTCCATTCAATTGCATACCACTCAATATTGAAAGCTGTGTTTTATTAACTTGGTTTAAAAATCGATACATAACAAATTGAATGTTAAAGAGTCTGCATTTGCCATGAGACTTTACTGACTTAACAATTCAAAACACATCGATAAAGATCGATTCTTCCCACACGTATGCCATCAAATCACAGATTGACATGAAACAATCGATTCACATAGTTCTGAAAAACACAGTCTTCAATATTAACAATAAAAAAAATCTTACACAAAAAAAAGCTACTGTTTTCACAAAAACCAATCCTCTCTGCAAATTCGAGCTTTCGGTCCACACAAGAACACACCACTCTCTGCAAAGATCTCTTCGTTTATTAAAATTTCCTCTCCTTAATCCTTCCACTAATTCTGCTAACAAATCGATAACGTAATCTTCTATTTTTAAAACTCTAACAGAATTCCCTATTTACTAGCTCTCGTGCACACTTGTTTAACAAATCTTATCTCTAATTTAAAATAAGGCAATCTCATACTTATTTCAATAACAAATTGTTTGAGAAGTTTTATCCTTCTCAGTAATCCCGAATTCGACCAAACAGTTAATGAATTTTACTGTGATTAGCCCCAACATGTGGACAATCCTCCACATTGCTGGCTAATGCCGATGCTCCTACATCAGACTCTCGAAGCTTAAATTAACCATGATCTCCTGATCATGCAATTCTGTTTTGTGTCCTCCTGGATCCCATATTTGGTTTGATAGTCTGTCCTTAGTTACTGTTGTTGTTGTTTGTCCCTCAAGTCTCTGTCCACTATGCTGTAATGCATCACTATCTGCTACTGTCCTTTTCACATATTTTGCTGCTGTTTTTCTCACTCTAATTTGCAATTTTCCATCCCCTTCACCTGTACTATTTCTTCCAGCCAATCTTCCTTTATTTTTTTGTCCTGCATTTGTTTTACTGGAATGCTGTAGTATGAGTTTCCACAACTCATCCAATTCTTTTTCCATTTCACTTCTTGTGTCATGAATACTATTCTGCTGCAACTGATTATGTGCTTGAATTAGAACATCATAATCTTTGTGCCAAAAATCTTCCATATACATTTCTGAAATGTACAAATGCCTTTTCCCAGGTTCTTTTTCTGGTTTCTCATTCATGACTTCATCATTTCTTGCTTCAAATTCCAGCATACCTTCCATTAATCCGATCTTTTCTTCTTGGTTCAGATTGACTTCACATTGCCCTTTTCCTGCATGTAAATCTTCATCAAAATTAATCAACTCAATAAACACAAATGCTTTACCTGGCTTCCTCATCAAAAGATTCGACTTATACAAATCTTCCATCTCATTTGGAAGTTATCTCAAAATTTCTACACCATCTTTACTAACTGCATTGTCCGCAATATCTGTCTTTAATCCTCCTCCACTCTGGCTTGCTTCAAGATCAATGATCTTCAATGACTCAGTGTATCCTTTGAATTCAAAAATTCTTTTTCCATCCTCCTTATTCTGCATATGACTATGAGTAGTCATTTCTTCAACAATCTTCAATAACTGTTTGTCTTTCCTCAAGTCAATGTGACCTGCAAACACACAACAACCTTCAGTTTTCAAAATACAATACCTTCCATTTTCTTTTGATGCTTCAAGCACCAATCCTCCATCATAGTTCTTTTGGATTTCAGCGGATCCTTCTTGCGATGACTTCAAATCAATATGAATTTGTTCAAGTTTCCTGAATTCGTTCATCAGTTTGCCATTCAACCTCCATTGCAATAGCTTCCACTTCACCCTTTTCTTCAGTCTCCATCTGTATCTTTGGTCTTCACTTATCTTTCTTTGTACTGCCAGACCAATTTCTGGTTCTTCATTCTGCTGCCAGCTTCTATACTTCTGCAATTTAATGCTTTCAAATTCATTCTCATGTAGCTGATCATACTTTCCAAATTTCTGGTTACTTCCATATTCAGCTTGCTGAGTTAATATTTCTGTCTCCTTTATGTCTCTGAGGACATAACTCCCTTGTTGCTCCTGATCTTTCATCTCACCTTCAAATAATCGCTGCTCAATTTCTCTAATTTCAGCATCATATTTATTAATGTTGTCTTCCACACCTTTTCCTCCATCAGGTTCTGTAAGCTTCATTTCTCCTTTGGGTTCCTCGAGTAATCTTTCCAAGAATTCTATCTCCTTGTGAAATCTCTCCAGCAGATCATCACAATTTCAATTCTCAACTTCATTCTTTTCTTGGCAATCCTCCTGATTTGACCTGTTTTCTACATTATCATATTGCAAGCATGTTTCATCAATTCCATTAAAAAAATTCATTGGTTTACCTTCTTGTAGTACCACTATGGAATTGTCATTAGACTGCTGGTCTATATCAGCCTCATCTGACTGTTTCACACCAAACAGGATTTCATCTATGAACTCCTTCTATTGCAAATGATCAATGCCTTCTTCCTCTAAAAAGGATTCTTCATCATACTTCACCTCAAGAGCTTCATTCCTGTTTGTGACAGTTTCATCTGACTGCCCATCATCCTCTGCATATCCTGCAAACATACACAAACTATAAGAATCAAAATCACAAAGCTGCATTGCCTCATCTGCTTCCTTTGTCAACATATCTTCGAATTGTTCTGAACTATGCCAATAGTCCATGCGATCTTCAGCTGACCTCTCATTATCCTCTTCCCCCAACATTTCACCTTGTTCTGGTCTACAAATGGAAACTTCCATTTCTACTTCTGCTTCTCTGAGTTCCTCTGATTCCTCTTGAGCACTCAATATCTGCTCAATCTTTCTCAATTCTTCTACTATCTCTGACTTCACTTGCTGATTTCTCCTTTCTCGTAGCCTTGGCCACTTTACTCTTTTCCTCATGGTCCAAACACTTTTCTGCAGCATCTTCATCAATATTCCAATCTGGAAATCTATCTCAGCTTTCTCTCGGTCAAACTCTTCTTGACTCATCCTCATGCCATTTGCTTTGGCATCTTCCCTTCTGTTGTGGCTTCCTTGTGAACTTCTACTATGACTATCTGTAGTCATTTTCTGCTCCTCTCTTTCCATGAGCTCCTCACACCTCTGCAACAAGCCTCTGCAATAGTAAGTCCTCCTTACTGCAATCTTACCTCACTAAGCTCTCCTCACTCAGTCTTTTGGTAAGCACGATCCCCTATCTGGAATCTTCTTCTGAGCAACACCTTTTCTCCCTCTAGGCTTCTGCAATCTCTTACTCTCACTTTTGAGAACACTTCAATTGTCCTCTGTCCAATCTCTTGTTGGATTCTTCAGGTTCACTGCCACCTCTAAGGACTTTCCTTATTCTGCTTTTAAGAACACATCTGGTTCTTCTCTCACAGCTTCTCTTGATTTATATTGCTGCAATCTTCAATTTCAATAGAGCCAAGCTCTGATACCAAAAATGACGCAGGGAAAAACCTGCAAACCCAGAATCACACTTCAATTGATGCATATAAAATGCATCTCAGAAATTAGCTCTTAAAATCTCAAATCCTGGCAATTTCACAAACACCTTTACACACCAGTTCAGTGAGATTCTCCTTAAAATAATGGCGCCCTTCATAAGATCGACTTATTAAGCTGAGGTTCTAACACTGATTCGAATCGAACTTTCGATTCAATCCTTACTTTTTGAAGGATCGATACATATACAGACTTAAAAAATTGACATTAACTGAAGTCGATTGCAAAACCTCTGTTGCTAATTAGAACTTACCAAATCGATCGCTAGAATTACGCTTTTTCTCCCATTTGTGGACAGCGCCTTTTTACAACCATTTTATATATATATAATATCACAATCTCAGTTCTGAATGAACCGATGATTCATTCAATTCGCCTTTCTCTATTTTCAATATACCACCACTTATATAGTTTAGCAATAACCCCGATGTGATTTCATTACATCAACCCCGATGCGATCTCAATACATTCATCACACTCCAATTACGCTCCACTCTTCAACCGAATTTAACTCGCAATCTTTAAAATTGGATAGTCCACAAGATTCCGATGCTTAACCCGCTCCGATGCTTTAACTATCAGAGATTTTCAATTCGCAGAATCTTCTAACTGTCACCATAATCGCCCTTTTACAACTACTGATGAAATAATTACCGGATATCACTCATGGTGGAGATTTGTTTCAACATTTTTGCGAATTCCACGATACCGAGGCGAAAATTATGGACCCGATTACTTCAAGCACTGGAATGCAGTATAATTCCATCCACAGATTCCAATAAGAAATTTCTCTACAATTTCTAATACGCCTTCAATCAACCACGGAAATTATCGAATAACAGATGTTCCGATGCAATTTATCTGCACTTATTGCAATCGGCGGTTACCAGGTTCCAATGCAATTAAATCACAACTGGCAATTTCAACAATTGAATGCCGGCAATAACAATTCGTAGATCCGTTCCGATTATCTAGAAAACAGAGATCGGTAACTACAAGTGACTTTCCCTTTCCTCTGCCCCAAAGTTCTGATCCGATCCAAATCGAAATCAGGAATTACCAAATTTGAATTGTAATTGAGTTATCGCCGGTTTGAACAACGCCTCTGCCACTCAACAGGTCGGATTCATTCACGTTCCACCTGCAAATTTTACTCAATACAAAACCTTCAACACTAATAAAATCCATCACCATACAATAAAACATGGAATCATCCATAATTCGACCTGGCATTATAAACAGATTTCATCCAGCAGACTTATACGATTTTACAACTACCCAATCGATTTCTATTCAATTGCATACCACTCAATCCTGAAAGCTGCGTTTTATTAACTTGGTTTAAAAATCGATACATAACAAATTGAATGTTTAAAGAGTCTGCGTTTTCCATGAGACTTTACTGACTTAACAATTCAACACACATCGATAAATATCGATTCTTCCCACAGGTATACCATCAAATCACAGATTGACATGAAACAATCGATTCACATAGTTCTGAAAAACACAGTCTTCAATATTAACAATAAAAAAAATCTTACACAACAAAAAGCTACTGTTTTCACAAAAACCAATCCTCTCTGCAAATTCGAGCTTTCGCTCCACACAAGAACACACTCCCTCTCTGCAAAGATCTCCTCGCTTATTACAATTTCCTCTCATTAATCCTTCCACTAATTCTGCTAACAAATCGATAACATAATCTACTATTTTTAAAACTCTAACAGAATTCCCTATTTACTAGCTCTCATGCACACTTGTTTAACAAATATTATCTCTAATTTAAAATAAGGCAATCTCATACTTATTTCAATAATAAAATGTTTGAGAAGTTTTATCCTTCTCAGTAATCCCGAATTCGACCAAACAGTTAATGAATTTTACTGTGATTAGTCCCAACATGTGGACAATCCTCCACATTGCTGGCTAATGCCGATGCTCCTGCATCATTGTTCTTCAAGATTATTGGAACGAATCTTCTCCACCTTGAGATCTTTAATAAGCTTTATTTCTTCCTCATAAAATTATTCTATGGTCCATCCGTCTTCTTCATTGTTTGATACCTCTTGTTTATTGTGCTTGGCCTTAAACAATACTCTCTCATTGGCTTCTTCTTTGCTGTCACTTTCTTCATCGGATGATGAGCTATCTTCTTTAGAGACAAGGTTCCTTTTGGATCCTTTCTTGTTGAATTTCTTAAATCCTTTCTTTCCTTTTGAGTTGCCATTACTTTTGCTTGGACATTTTGCTGCAAAATGCCCAACCTCATTACAGCTGAAACATATCAATGGAAGTTTACCTTTGAATTTTACCTTACCAATTTTTAGTTTTCTCGTGAAGTAAGCATATTCTTCATCTGAAGGACCTTCTTCATCATCTCCCTTTTCTTCACACTTGCAAGTGCATTTATTTTCAATTGAAGGTTGTTTATCCTTATTGGTTTTCTTAGATGCAAAGAACGCAGTTTCTAGATGCAAAGTACCCTCTTCTTCATCAAGTTTCATTTCATATGCTATGAGAACTCCATGTAATTATTCCTTGCTGAGTTTGTCCAAATTTGCACTATATTCTAAGACCGATACCTTTGGGTTGAATCTCCCTAGTAACGTTCTAAGAATCTTCCGTATAATAGTCTTCTCATCAATTGGCTCTCCCAATCCTTCCAGAGTATTGGTTATTTCATCAATGTATTGGAAGTATGCAGCAATGTTGCAATCTTCTTTCATTCTAAGTTTCTCAAATTTTTCTCTATAGATTTGAAGCTTTGCTTCTTCTTTATTATTTACCACTTGCATATATATTCTCAAGCTTGTCCCATACATTTTTGGCAATTTTACAACCCAACACCTTATGATAAGTAGATTCAATAAGTCCACTGATAATAATATTTTTTTCTTTTGCATTATTTACCAAATTATTCTTACCTTGTTCATCTGCAGTTGATGTAAATCCATTTTGAACAGTGTTCCATACTTTGTAACCTTGCGCCAAGAGATAGATCTCCATTTTTCCTTTCCATAGGGCATAATTATTTTCATTGAACATAGGTACACCATTCTTAGTATGCTCCATGACCTCCTTCCATCTGTTAAATTGCTATTGAAGGAACCAAGCTCTGATACCAATTGTTGGAAATACTGAGAGGGGGGGATGGGGGGGCAGGGGGGGTGGGGGGTGAATCAGTATTCCTTTCAATTAGAGAATTATTTAATCTTTAATTATTATTAATGTTTGTACAATGATAGTAGTAAACAAAAGGAACACAAACACACACAGTTTTTAAGGTGGAAACCCACTCCGGGACAAAAATCACCTGATGCTTTTCTAATAATTCTTTAATATTAAACTCCAATTGAAAATAAAGCTCCAACTTCCTAGAATCTAGAAAATCATTCTTCTCCAGCTCCCACTAGATGGACGCTCCAACACCCGAGATTATTCAGTAGTCAACTAAATGGATGCCCCAACAACCAATGAGCTACAACTCACCCTAGCACCACCCTACCACCCTATAGAAGAATAAAATAAGAATGGACTCCTGTACCAGGGAAAATGGTCCACTTTACAATGATATAGAATGATGTAGAAGAAGAAGACACACTAGAACATAACTCCAACTATGACACAACCACCTAATGATGATCCTAGACCTCTTGACACTACCTCTTCAACCCTTGGTAGATAGATACTAGTACAATTTTTACAATAATGTATTTACAATGACTTAGTACAATGATACCTTTACACTGATTGTATGCAGAGCTGCCCACTTGAAGAATTCATATGATGATGTTATTGTGGCTGTTATACACGTTGGTTGCTTCTCTTGTCATGCTACCCTCTGCTGCACCTTGCCTTTCTTTGTTGCCGTAGGAAGTCTGGTCCTTTGCAACCCTTGACAACACATGGTCTAGCGTTTTATTGCCTTCTAAGCACTTGATATTTAATCTAGTGTATCTCTGTTATTTCAAATCCTCAATATATAATTTTCGATCTTGTAGTAGTCCTCTAAGTCATCTTTCCAATGCCATAGGTCTGACACAATTTGGATTGTTCAAAAGAGAGTTATACGCGATCTCTCAAAATTCTCTAATTATGGACTGTTTCAGCAGAGCGCACTTGTATGGCATGCCACTTGTCCCTATTCCATAATTTGGCTCCGAAATTGATAAATCGCAAATTAAAGACTGTGCAATATCTTCCACTTTTTATGTAATTCCAATCCGATACTCAGAGAGAGAGATTTATGAAAAATTTACCAAGGTCAGTTCTTTGAGATGAATTTCCGGAGCCTGCAAAAATCCTGACTTCCACAAATCATATCTAAAAAAAAAATTTGCACCTTGATCTAAAATTTTTACAGAAGCTTCCTTAGGATTTAGGCTTCGCCTCATAAACATTTCAGTTTCTAAAACTTTGTAAAAAAAAAAAAGTTAGAGCACAAATGCCATGATGACCTGTTTCAGATCACGAAATCCCTTACCTAAGGAGGAAACGAAGATCACAATTTATATAAATGCTTAGGTTGAGAGGGGCTTCAACAAGTGAATGTGGGATGGATTTTAGGAGCATAAAAAATATTAATTATGAATTTTCAATGGCCCATGTCCCAACCCCATGGGGTTTTAGCCCACGAACTGGGGGTACAAACTTCAAACATGAATATCTCTCAAACTGTGAAGAATTATATGGCATGTCATATATCAATGAAAACATCTTGACAAGTAGAAACCATCAGAATAATTATTGACCCAAAATATATTAATTTGGTAGGTCAAAATTCCCATGCAATATTGGGTTAGCCCATGGTGCTTCTTAGGTTGACATCAATGACAACTGCTGATCAACATTCATTTCCTCCTTCTCACCAGTCGGTTTCTAGTGTTTAACCTCCTCTTTTGATGTTTCTTGTTCCTTTTCTTTCTCCTTTTCACAATCTATGTAAAATAATTTATTCTCGGTGCACTTATGACCTTTAGTGAATCTTCTATCACAACTATAAAAAAGCCCTTTTTCTCTTTTTTCATCCAATTGTTGTGGTGTCAACCTTGTAGGTTGTGGATGGTTTGGAGAAAAAACACTTCAATATTTATAGTTGTGATTGGTATACTTCCATGTTTGCATAATTTTTCTTTCAACTTTTCTTGCCAACCTGAATGCCTTTTCCAATGAATCAGGTTCCTAAAGGGAAACCTCATGATGGATGTTATCCTTTAAAGGCCTTGTTATCACTCCACCAGATCTATAAGGCTAAGAAAGAGTATAAATAGAGGTAACCACAGGCCAATATTTTAGCTTGGTAGCTAGCACTACAAAACCAGAGAGGGCTCTCTCCACAAAATCATAGCCAAGAGGGTTGGATGCATTAGGGTTTGAGACTAGGAATGAGTACAGGGGTTTGTTTATTTGAATTGGTTTGTTGTATGGGTGAATTAGGTCAAAGATGATAGGTCAGGGAAAATAAATTTAGGATTGCAATTCATTAAATGGGGAAAGGTAGGTAGGAAGGCTAAAAATTTATCGTCTCAAGGGGAGATGGATCAGACTGATGAGGTGCCAGAAAGAGAAAGACAATGCATGTATTCTTTCCAAACTGAAGAAATAAGACAAATTATGAATATTTTCCCAAAAGAGAGAAAGAATATGTATTCTTCTTATCTACTTGAAAATCAAAAAATAACAGAGGTGAAATTTCCATACCACAGGTATCCCAAAGAAACATTTGCAACTCTTTGATTAATTTCTAGCCAAATACTAGTTACACTAGAGTCTCTAATCCTTGAAACAAGATCCAACCTCTGAAATGAGTAAAAAAATACAATATATAGACCTAAAAACAACTACAACAATCCTTAGTGATGGAATCCATGAGTGTAGGAGAAATTCCACCAAAAACTTAACTGATACGTAGAGTGTAGGGATGTCAAACTGACTCATCCCTCAATTTTTGGAAACTCTTTCATTACATTACATCAAAAGTTTTCACCTAATGTATTTACCCATAGGTAAGTGTAAAAAATTAAATATCCAAGTGAAAAATAAGAAAAACTGAGAAAAATTGGAAATATCCACAAACTCAGGAAATTTGTCAATAGTGCAGCACCAAGGTGGAAATCACAACTCCAAATTCAGCTCTACTTTTTTAATATCCCTAGTTTTAGTAATTTTATTATACATTTGAACAATACTAAGGGTTGAGTGGACATAAATGGAAACAATTATTGTGTACATATTATATTTCAATTTTAAATAAATGTGGATTTTGAATTATTGTGCAAAGACTAGAGTATAATTGGAGACCATGATTTCAAATCCATGAGGATGGATAAGATTCCAAAGACTTTATGAGATTCTCCAAAATCCTTGTAGATAATAATATAAATTAAAAATATTATATTTGAAATAAAAATCTAAAATATACCTTAGTAAAGTGGAAGGTTACTGAGAAGAGGTGAAATAAAACAAGAAAGAGGAAAAAGCTAGTTTAAAGTACTTTTGTGGAAAAAACAAAAGGAAAGCCTGGGAAAAAAGGAAAAAATCATTGTAATTAACTGGATGCAGTTATGGAAACATGTTGAAGGGAAATAAATATTAAATAATCCATTCCTGGGTAGAAATGAGGTTTTTTACACCTTGGATGAATTGGTCTATGCTTAGGGGGAGCTGTGGAGAGAAAGCTTAAGGTTGGGTGGAAAATAGTCTTCCCAAAATTGGTATGTAATTAAATTATGTGTTATGAATTGTAGTGGTAGATAAGGTTACCATACACCTATTTGTATTGAATTATGATTCAATTAGAGTAGATTGAATTGGGTAAGAAAGTTATCTTTATGAATTTCTAAATTCCGTAGAAAATCAATTTAGACAGTCTGATGTATTTAACAGAAAATAACTATAGTAGATATAGTCGATTTGTATGGTTACATAAACAAATAAACCAACACTCCTAATTTCTAAACCCCGATAATCAAGTTTAAAATTGAGATTAGGTTGTAATTCTTAAAAATGTACATACAGAAAACATAGATAAATACATCTGGAAAGAAGGAAAATTAGTGCATTTATCCATTTGCAAAATAAAACATTTAATAGGAAAATATGTACATAAAGAGAAAAATTCACTTCTCTTAGTAAACATGAGTACTCCAAATCAAAGTAGATATTCCGTTGTACATTAACTAGAAGATTTATTGATAGACATAAAATGATGCATTAACACAAAAGTGTGAAAATGACATATATCATAAAGTACTAAACGATAGTAAAAGAAAAATGTATAAAAATGTAGTAATAAATATAATTAAAAAATGTGATTACGACTACTGTGTATCATAATAGAAATAATTTAACCATGATATTATTCTGGATATAAATTAAAATTGCAATCTGTCATAAATTATGGAGAGAGTCCATGGTCCTAACTAAATAATTACAACATAATTATAAAATTGAAGATAAGTGAGACACTCCTTCCGGGTTTCGTCCTATTTCTTTATGTAATGTTATTTATAAAATTTTTTCCACTATAATGGTTAACAGACTCAAACCTATACTGTCAGCCCTAACCTCTCTGGAGAAAACAAGGCTTATGAAAGGTAGACAAATCCTTGATGGGATTGTCACTGCTTGGAAGCAATTCATTCCCTTCGCTCTCTAAAATCCAAAGGAATGCTTACAAAGCTAGATCTGGCTAAGGCCTATGACGGCCTAAACTAGAAGTTCTTGTAGAAAATTTTACTAGATTTTGGATTTGATGAAAAATGGGTTCAATGGATTCTATCTTCCATTACCACCCATAATCTCTCTATCCTTCTAGATGGGACTCCCTCTAATTATTTTAATGTTTCTCGTGGTCTCTGACGGGGAGATCCTATGTCCCCATTCCTACTCATCCTAGATGTTGAAGGATTGGGAATATTTATCAAGAAAAAAGTTAGAGACAGAGCCCTTAAAGGCCTGAAGCTCTGGGGACCTGATCTTACTTTGTCTCATCAAAAATTTGTTGACAACATTATGATGTTTTGTAAAGCCACCCTTTTGGAATATAAAGCTATCTTGGATATCTTGAATCTTTTTACAGCAGTTTCTGGCACTCAAATTAATAATGAAAAATCAAATTTTTTTCTCTTTAACACTACACCCCAATTCAAAAGGTTCCTTGCTTGGACCTTAGGGTTTAGCATAGGGACTCTTCCATCGTAATACCTTGGTATGCCCTTGTAAGAAAACTCCCTTAAAACTACTGGTTGGAAATCCCTTATAACTCGTATTCATAAACAAATGATGAATTGGTCCTTTAGGGCATTAAATACTCCTAGTTGATTTATCCTATTAAGATCTATTCTTCAAGTTATTCCTATATATTAGATGTCTAGCATGACATCCCTGAAGAAAACATGTGGAGACATGGTTAGTATGTTCAAGAAATTTCTCTGGCATGGGGCTCAAGAGAAGTGGAAATGGGCACTTCTATCCTGGGAGAAACTCACACTTCCAAAAAGTAAAGGAGGTTTAGGTCTGCGTGATCTGCTCACCCTTGATTAGGTAATGGGAGAAAAATTGTGTTGGCGATGGTTGCAAGGAGGCTCGACCCTATGGGAACGCATATGGGAAAGGAAATATGATATGCCTTAGACATCAATGGAACATATTCACTAGCCTAATATACAAAGAGGATCAGGTATATGGAACCTTGTAGCAGCTAATAGACATCTGGTAAGGGTTCACAACTTCTGGGAGATCAGAGAGGGGAATGTTGCCATCTTTTGGGAAGACTCCTGGATATCGAGGGAAATTGTTTTTACAAGACTGGATCTGGTTGAAATGTTTATGTTTACTCGACACCCTCAAATCAAGGAAGTGAAATTTTTTTGGGATGATCATAATGGTCACTTCTGAAGGAGATGGAAACAAAAATAGTAGTGGCAAGAAGCTCCAGACATGAAATAATGAAGAAACTTTGATAAAGAGCTTCAAACAACAAAAATACCTATCCATACAGGAAATGACATATTACTATGGGGGTATATCCCAAAAGGCATGTTCACAATAAATTAAGCATACCAGCTACAACCAAATAATTTTGAAATGTTGGAGAATCGACTGTGGAATAAAATATAGTCCCTTAAACACTGGTAAAAAATAGAACATTTCTTATGGCTTGTTGGTCATGGATGACTCCTTACTTGGGACCAGTTAAAGAGAAGAGGAATGCACGGGTCGTCCTGGTGTGTGATGTGTGATGAAAAAGAGGAAAACCTTGAACACCTGCTCAATACCTATCAAGTAGCATATTAGATGTGGACAAATCTTAATAACTTATTCCAATAATCAAATCGAAATAATCAAAACCTCCATCAAACAATTGAAAATTGGAGAAAGGGAGGATATCCAAGTCTAGTTGTGAACAGAGCATGGAACTTAGCAGTGTGATTCTTGTTATTGTCCCAGTGGAAAGAGAGGAAAAGAAGAATATTTCAATATGTAAATATAAAAATTACAGAAATATGAAATAACATTTTAAAAGGAATAAGAGAAACCATCATATATGGAAAATGGGTGCATGAGGACTAGATAGTTCAGGGCTTGAAAGTCTAAATTCTTCAAAAGTTAAATCTAAAGGAAGAAATGATTGCACCATCTTCCTGGAGAAAAAGAGCAGCAGGATATGTAATAAGATATGTTTTCACTTGGGCCGATATAGGATTCATCAAACTTAACTATGATGGGGCTTCAAAAGGGAATCCAAGACAATCAGGAGATGGAGGCATATTTAGAGATTTTTGAGGGACAATTTTAAGGATCTTCACCACTGATCTTTGATATGAAACTAATAATGAAGAAGAAATTACATCAGTTAAAATAGGCCTTGAAATTGCGCTTCGAGAATAGTATAGCAAATTATAAATTGAGGGGGATTCTGCTATGGCCACATGAATATTAAGAAAGCTTCAACAGGGAGCTAATTGGGAACATATCAGTAGAAGCTAGATAAATTCAAGGTTAGTACAGGAAATTAAACATACAATGGGAGCAATCGACTATACTATTCCTTATCATGTTAGAAGAGCTGGTAATAAAGTGGTGGATTGCTTGGCAAATTGGGCCTGCAACAATGTAGATCAGAACCTAGATCTACCATGGAGGCAGGAAATGGAACATGAAATGAATGACCTTTGGGGTATAGTGAAATAGGATGGTAACCATGAAATTCGGGACCATAATAAGCCCCGATCCGGGTGGCCAGTGGTGATGAGTGGGCCAAAAGCACACGGTGGAAAAAGGGGAGCACAACATAGAGAGCCTGGACGATAACATGGCCAATGCATGAAAATTTTGGCAGATAATGGCCAGCAGGGTAATGGGAAGGAAATTTCCAAAGTGAGATAATAATTAAGTTATTTAAATCGTATGGTAAACAGTTGGAAAAAATAGTGACGTTGTTAGTCTTTCATCGGTGTAAGGGCCGGAGGAATGTCTCTAGGCAAATTAAGAATGATGGCTTGGCAACCTTTCTCATAATTTGGTTTTGCTGAGAAGAAGCTGGTTCCGCCTACGCATCTCTTGGAAGTCATTGTCGTCGAAGCTGGTGGACTTAGTGGGTGGCTCGATATGTATTACATTTCCACCTCGTTGTGCAAATGATGTTGGTTTTGGAATTTCAAAACATACATATTAAAATTTTAGTTTTCTAGATTTTTTGTACAAAATTTTTGCCGAGTTCTGTGAGGTTTGTAACATTGGCAGTGTTTGTAGATCTAGTGGTCATAATTTCCATAGATATATAGGGTAAGTGATTTTTTCATTTGATAGTTCTCATCCTCTTCATATTAGTAGTCTTGATGACAATGTCTGTGAGTCTCCTCAGAAATTTGTATGCATGCAGGTTAATCATGAGAATGTTTGGGTGGATGGTGTCTAGAAGGGTAGAGTAACACTCTCTTTTGAGGGCTCGATGCATGTTCATAGGTTGTTGGATAGGGAAGTCAATGGTTTTTATTCAAGGGAATTACCAGTTTCGTGGGTCTACAAAATTTGCGTTCTGCGTAGGGTTGGCTTTTGTTTGTTTTGGTATGGGCCTGTGTTGTTCTGTTTTGATTTTATGCTTCTGTTATGGGTTGGGATTGTTGGTGTTTCAAATAGAATGGCTAAGGGGCAAAGGCAGATGTGTAGTATATTAATGAAGGGGAAAGGAGCTCCCATCTACTCTGCATCTCATGCTTTACGAAACTACTGTATTTCCAGTTGTCTGATATGTAATTGTCTTGGAATTATCTATCGTTTGGTTGTTCCAGGAGTGTTTGTATGTTGTCGTGTTAAGATGGTTAAGAAAACTAGAGGAAGAAATCCTAAATGGGACAAAGGAAAAGAACCTATCTCACCCTCGCCAGCAAAGAGAGGTCAGAAGTCAACCAAAGAGTTCATGGAGCCCATAATTCAAACCTTTGCACAAGAGATTCCTTGCTCTATAAAATCTCATATTTATGGATGGGAAACAAAATTTATCAATAAAATGGATGAAGAGGATGAATTGGCATCGAAGAATTGCAGAATATGATTGAGGATCCAGGGCATACTTGTGGGATAATCTCATTGTTTTAGCACTCAATTAGAACATATTGGTTTATAAAATGCTTGCTGGCGAGAGTTATAATGTCAATTTAGGAAACAGGAGAACCAAAGTTAGGCTCCACCTTGGCAGATATCAATAGAAACATTCAGGAAATTAACCTTCGTCAACTGCATCAGTATGCTAGAATTGGGAGAATGAAGAAATATATAAAAGCCATGTAGCAAGTTGAAATACCATGATCTAGTGTCAAATATCTTGCCCCAGTGGAGTTAGATGATGAATAGAGATAAATGTTCTAATTTTTTAGTGGATAGCTTTATTTTCTGTAAATGATAATACTAGAAAACTTTGATATGACTTATCTTAAGACTCCGTTTAGGATATTAAGGAGTTTTATGTTTTGGATGGCATACAATGCACTTAGATGGCCAACAAACCTGGTTTCCTTCGAGCAAGTTGAGGTCTAAATTTTGTATCTATTTTTCCCATTTTTTATATTAATAGAAAATGGAAAGGAACTACTAAGCTTACAAAAAAAAAGATATAGTTCATAATTGAAGAGGATGAATTCTTCAAAGCAATACGGACCAACCTATATATAAGAAATAAAATTGTACTATCAATAAATGGAAGAATGAGTTGCCCAAATTGACACAAGGATTTATTAAACTGAGAAATTGTGCATTGAGGAAAATGGACTACATACACATAATTTTTTTTATATCTAATTTAGTATGTGTATAGACATCCATAAATTGAGGTAAATCAAATAATATATATATATATATATATATATATATATATATATTATTTGATATATATATATATATATATATATATATATATATATATATATATTTGACAAGGGTAATTAAATCTCGAAAATTACCTTACTGTTCGATATCAAAAAGTGATAGTAAACTTGCACATAAATGTGAGAACGTGATAAAGTTTGAGCAATAAACTTCACATAAGAGTAAATGGAAATTAATCTGACGAGAGGAAAAGTCAATACCTTAGGTTTCGTCGATAGAGTACATATTAAAAATCTGAGATGTAGTGAGTAAGTGATTAAACTGTTTCTGTACAATTCATAATTTTATTAATTTAAGTAAATCAATAAAATCCTAAATTTAGTACGCATTACTCTCAACAGAGATCTCAAATTAAAGTTGACAAATTCACACATAACGCAACTCCTTAATACTTTGATTTTAATTCTATATATAATTAACTAGTCCCAAATTCTAAATCACCACAAATCTAAAATTCATACAAGGATAACTATATGAACGATAGTGACGAGATATAATAACAATAAATTCATCATGATTGAACGAGGGTTTTTGAGTTAAGTCAAAAATATATTTTACTTCAAGACAACGTTCATTTAAGAATTCCATTAAAACAACGAGGGTCTTATTAAACCCAAATGAAGGAAATATATTAAATTTCTATAGAAAGTTTAATTATGATAAAAAACAAGAATAAATCTAATTTTGGAGCAGAGAAATCGATGTCAATTGACAATCCCAACACTATAATTTCATTAACGATGAAAAGGAATGAAAATACAGGGATGATGACATGATAATCTAAGTCAAATCAACTATGTATAGTGTAAAATGTTATGACGGCCAACCTCAACGCTCGGTTTTCCAATTAAATTGGGAAAAATAGAAGTAATTTCATGAAATTATGTATTCAACCAAAACCCAGAAGTGGGATTCAATTAAAATGATGTGAATCCCATTTAAAATGGACAAACCGAGATCGTATTTCACTGAAGTAATAATACTTGGAAAATTTTACAGAAGAGATGCATGAAGGTGATACTGTAAAGAAGAATAAATCTATAACTAACAATAGAGAACTATATGATAGATCAAAATCTTGACTAAGTCATTGCATTAAAGAGGGGTTAGTATGGTAGTAATGATTTAAAAAAAAAAGGCTCAGAGATAAATAAATAAATAAATCAAAATGAGATTTAAATTGATAGTAAGTCTGCAAGTAATGACAAAACTAAAGGTAAGGAATGGAAATAATGTGAACGTTGTAAAAAAATTATAGTCCTTGTAATCATATGAATGCAAAGGAAACCTTCATAAACAAAAGTTTCAATGAAGGTTAAGTTCTTACCTATTTGTTGTAGAGAGGAAATTTACCTCACGGCCTTCAGAAATGTTGAAGGTTGAAAGGTTAAAAATCTTTGGTAAAATGAAACAATGCAACCAATTCAAAATTTGTTAGTTGCAGGGACAGAATCATAAAATCAAAATAAATAGACTAGAAGTGAAATAAAACAAATTTTACAGAGGAAGAATTACAATAATTTTACCGAAATAGTTAAATGTACATGACCTTACCTGAAGAGAAGGATAAAAAGTTTGATAAAAAAAGCCCTGAATGTCATCCAATGGATTGACTGTGTGGTAAAATCATCGAATTGGATGGACTAATTGGATAACCCAGTGACGAGGGTTTGACAGAAAACGCAGAGTCGAAGATGTCAAAAATCCGAACAACAAAAATGAAATTCATAATAGGTTTCTGTCTTTGAATTACAGAGGGCAGAGTTACGATTTATCTTGACCGTAAATGATTTCAAGATCTAAACCATCAATGGATCGAAAAAAATCTCTATATCCATGTGATCTATTGAATGGAATAGTTCAGTCATAAATAATTTTCAGGATAAAAAACAAAAACAAATAAATCCTTTGTCCTCAAGATATCCTTATCATAAATTCAAATCCAAAATGATTATGAATATCACCATATCACTGTGGACTGCTGTATTAAAACATTAAACAGTGAAAATTTAATATGAGTTCCAAAGTAATAAAACCCTATGACTAGGAAATTAACGTAATAACAATATGAAGGGTCCTTTTGTATATAGTTATTGGAAGAATTTATGAATGGAAGTTAATAAATTGTTTATATAATATTACTTTCCTTCCTAAGTTCACATTCGTTAAGCTTTAGTTGGATAAGCTTATACACCATAATTAGTTAAAGGTAATAGGCAAATGACAATTATATTTATGTTCTAAATTATATTGGAAGTATCATTAAATCCTTTAAGAGGTTTAGTAATAATATTGATATATAGTATTACATAAACAAAAATGATATACTTCAAAGATTAACTATGATATTATAAGTTAAATAGTGGTAATGTTAACTCTTGGGTATTTTAAGGATAACATATAGAGTGGAAGTGGAATAAGGGGGTAAAGTTACATAGAATATAATTAAATATTCTAATGTATAAAATGAAGGGTTATGTTACCATGTTATGCTAGAGTAAGTATAACTTGGCAAGGACAAAAATAGATAGAAAATGATAAATTCTATGATAAGAATTATCACTTGGTGAAGAATTGTCTTCAAGGACAATCACTATTAAAACTGAAATATGAATTCGTTAAGAAGTTAAAGGATCATAAATCCTAGAAAATTATTTTGTGCATGAAATCAAGAAATTATAATAACAGAAAGTAAAGCGAAAGAGTTACATCGAATTGTGACGAAATACATTAATGTTATTGAAGACAATTTAGCAATCATGTTATAATTAGAATAAAAATTAGTGGGAAGTGGATTTTTTATACATGGTATTAGAGCCCATGTTGAAACACTAGGCATATATGTGTCCTCACACATGAAATTAAAAATCCAAAATTTTGCTACTGCAAATTAAATTAATTTGAAAAAAATTGCACTAATTTATTTTGTCTGTACAATTATTTAGTACAGAAAAGTACAGTTGTCATTATGAGCGACCAAGGAGGGTTGTATGTAGATATGGGTGGTCAGGGAAATCCACCAGATCAAAATTTTCAATTGCTGGATATGTTCAGTGAGATGCAACAAGAATTCATTCATCTGAGAACTAACATGAATGGTTGTTGCAAGACAGCGAAGAGCAAGAGAGTTTGATTAAGGAATTAACCTCATGGTCTAGTCATAAAAGTGAAGACCCTAGAATAAAGAGAAAATAATATGAAACAAACTTAGAAGGATCTGAGGATGCTAAAGAATCTGGACAACAGTTGAAGAAGAAAAAGGAATTCCAAGGAGAATTATGGAAAATTTAACCTCCCCCTTATGATGGTGAAAATGAGGAAGATGCATAATCTTGGCTTCTGAACATGGTAAAATACTTTCAAGTCTATGAATATGGGAGTAACATGAAAGCTAGATTGGATATTTACCAACTACAGGGTAAAGCTACCTTATGGCGGGAAGAAACCAAAATGGTACATGTACTAGATGAGAAAATTGTTCCTTGGGAATAATTTCAAACCAAATTCTAATCTAGATATCTAAATGGGAGATATTATGATGACAAATCCAAAGATTTTCATGAGATGGGATTGGGACAACTCACTATAGATGACTTTTTTTACCAAATTCACTAACCTTCTTCCTGATGTGCTTTACATCAGAGAAGAAAAGGCCAAAGTACGATGATTTTTAAACTGCCTACCTGCTATCTATAACTAGAGAATAGAATTTGATAATCCCAAGAAAATGGATGAACTTGTGCACAAAGCAAGGTTATGTTATTAGTAGTTCAAAGGCAGAAACGATCAGCTGAAAATTTGGAAAAACAAAGAAAAAGGGAAAGGTAACTCTAGTGGAAAAAGAGTAAAACCAAAATATTTGAAAAAAATTGGGAAAAATCATCAAAGGAAGAAGTTTAACAAGACTCATGAAAATCAACCAACACAATCACAAACTAGATCTAAGAAGATGGATGTAAACAACAAGAAGGAAGGGACTGTAAAAATTAAGGAACCATCAAAGTTCTGGGGTTATGGAGAACCTCACCTATTACATGACTGTCCTCATCGAACAATTCAAAATATTAAAGTATTAAGAGAGGTGACTAATGTAAATGATGTTGCTAGAAACATTCCAGGAATCAGTGCTGCACTAGAGGATCGTGAAGCTGAACACCAATCAACCATGATCAAAATCGAAGGTATGCTTGCAAAACAACCTATTTTTTTATGATAGATCCAAGATAAAATTTAAGCTATATGAGTCCTCACATGGTGGAAAAGTGAAAATTAAAATCACAAAAATTTCAGCAAGTATGGTTAGTTTAGTTAGCTACTGGAACAAAAAGAAAAGTGACCCATAAACTACCAAATATTGATGTAAATTTAAATGGGTATGAAAATCAACTAAATTTAAACATTCTACCTCTAAGCTCATAAAACATAGCTACCAATGAAATAGGTAACTGAACTGGTACCTAGTTTTTTGAGGTAGCAAAAAAAACACTCGATTTTGAAAAGTGGTGATGCAGAATCACCCCGTTTTTTTTGTTTTGGCATATTTTTGACACTTTAATTTTTTTATTTATGAAGCATGAACAATTGTTTTAAAATTTTAGTGATTTTCATGCTAATTTTAAAAAGTGTTGATGCATCATCAACCATTTTATTTTAGGGTGGTGATTTTCATGCTAATTTTGAAAAGTGTTGATGCAATATCAACCAAATTTTTTTTTAGAGTGGTAATTTTCATGTTGGTAATAAAAATAATAATTAAAAAAAAAGCGTGACAAAAAAAACTCAAATATAAACAAATATATAGAAATAATAAAAAAAACTAACAAAAATGTAAAAATTAAAATAAAAGTAAAAAAAAAATCAATAAAACAAAAAAAACAAAAAATTTCAAAAATTAAATTAAAAAAATAGGGAAAAATAAAAAAATTCATAATTTAAAAAATAAAATAAAAACCAAACCAAAAATAATTAAAAGACATAAAAACAAATTTTTCTAAGTTGATATTATATATATATATATATATATATATATATATATATATATATATATATATATATATATATATATATATAATTAATTAATTAATTTAAAACAACTAAAATTAAAAGTTAAAAAAAAATAGAATTGAAAAGAAATTTAAAATAGAAATTTTAAAATAAAAAAATGAATATTAAAAAAAAAAAAGAGAAAAAACATTTTCAAATAATTAAAAAAACAGAAACAAAAATATGATAGTTTTTAAAACTTAAACCATTTAAAAATTTTAAAAATGAAAAAGAATTAAAATAAATAAAAAGCATTTTTGAAATTAAAATTAATAAATAAATTAATAAATAAATTAAAAATGAAAAAAAAAACCTAAAAATATTGAATTTAGTAACCATAATTTTTTTATTATTTTTTTAAATTAAAAAAAAATATTAAATTAAATTAAAAAAAACAAATATGAAATATAATAAATAATAAAAAAATTAAAAAAAAATTATTAAAAACAAAAAAATATTAAAATTGCATAAAAAAAAATCAAACTAAAAAAAACATGTTCAATTGGGCTGCCTCGATGGCGGCGGGAGGTCAATTCTCGGAATCGGTCTGGGGATGTTGATTCCCGGAATCGACCTAGGGAGGTCGATCTCGGGAATCAGCATGGGAAGAACGGTTCCCGGAATCGACCTGGGGAGGGTGATTCCAAAAATCAACATGGGGAGGGCAATTCCAGGATTCGACTTGGGGAGGACAATTCCCGGAATCAACCTGGGAAGGTCAATTCCCAGAAACAACATGGGGAGGTCGATTATGGAAATTGACCTACCGCAAAGGTGGCAGCGCAGTCCAGCCATTGGTCAGGTAGCGAGGTTGTAAGTAGCCCCCCACCTGCCCAGCAACCGACCCTTGTCGCAACCTAGGCGGCACAATTAAATAATTTGTTTTTAATTCGATTTTTTTTTAATTTTTTTTATTAAATTTTAATATTTTTTTTAATATTTTTTTAATTTTTATTGTTATTTATTATATTTCATATTTGTTTTTTAATTTAATTTTATTAAATTTAATATTAATTTTTGAATTTAATTTAATGAAATTTAATAAATTTTAGATATCATTTTTGGGATTCAAATGCGTTAATTTAGTCATTCATCTATGACCATTTCCATGAGAGGTAGTCGTAATTGAATAATTTCCCATGATTTTTGAATAGTCCACTTAGCACTCTTTGCATCAGGTGATGCTCATAGGGGTGAAGAAGTGGGATTGAAACTAGTGAAATGAATCACATAGCGTCAATCATCACTTCTGGGGCTTGCACCCGGTAACCATGACTTCCCGGGAGGTCACTCATCCCAGAACTCCTTTGGCTCAAGTGCACTTAACTATGGAGTTTTCCCCACAATCAAGCCCACTTAGCTTGCTACACCATTTGCAAAACCTTAGCAAGTATTGTGCCTCATGAACCATTCAAGAAGAGATCCCTTTAGTTAGTTATGACTACCTCTCATGGAAATGGTCATAGATGAATGACTAAATTAACGCAGTTGAATCCCAAATATGATATCTAATATAGTGCACTGCGGAAACCCTTCATACTTAATAAATTTTGTTAATTTTTTTTTTTAAATTTATTTAAATTTTATATCTAGTTTTTTTTTTTTTTTAATTTGTTTTTTAAATTAATTTTTTTTTAATTAATTTGTTTGAAAAAAAGATCACATAATATTTTTTATTTATTTATTTGTTTGCATTTTTCATTTTTAACTGATTTTTAATTTTTTTTTCTAAATTTTCATTTTAAAAGTGTTTTTTTATTTTTGTTTTTTAATATTAAAATTTATTCATTAAAATTGAATATTATTTTTTGATTCAATTTTTTAGATTAATATTAATTTTTTTTAATTTAATAAGATGTAGAATATATATCTTTTAATTTTAATTTAATATATACACATAATTTATTTTTTATAATTTAAATTCAATTTGTTTTTTAAAATTTATTTTTTTTAATAATTTTTTTAGCTTAATATTTTTTATTTTAGTTTACTTTTTCATTTTTTATTTTTAATTATTAATTTTTTTTTAATTTAAATAAATTCTTATTTTTTTAAGTTTTAATTTTTCAATTTATTAAAATTTAACATAATTTTTTTAAATTTCATTTTTTATTTTCAAATTTAAATTGTTTTGTTTTTAATTTAATAAAAAATTCAATTTTGTTTTTTTAATTTTTATTTGTATATTTTAATTTTATTTTTTCTTCTTAAATTTATTTCTTTTTTTAATTTAATATCTTTATTTTATTTTATTTTTTAACTTTTAATATCTTTTTAAATTTTTATTTTGAAAACGCTTTTTATTTATTTATTTTTTCTCTTAGTTTTTCTTTTTAATTTTAAAATTAAAAAAAAAAATTAATTAAAAAAAGTAATGAAATTTGTTTTTTTTCAATTATTTAAAAAACAAAATCTTTTTCTTCTTAAAAATTTTTAATATAAATTTTATTATTCTAAAATTTTTGTTGCAACACTTGCCGCTTTCGGGGTTCTTTTTACACAAAAAATTTGTTTTCAAGTCTATTTTTAAAAATGTTGAAAATTTACCTGGAAAAAAGGAGATGTTATTCCACAGTACAACTTTTCTTTTTCGAGGTGTTTTTTGGACAAAAAAAAATTGGCTTTTTCTTCCATTTTTAAAAAATGTTGAAAATTTACCGTGAACAAAAAAAGGTTATTCCATAATACAAATTTTGGTTTTCCACTTGTTTTTTCATGGGTTTTCGATATTTTTTTTGTTAGAGTTCCCGTTTTGAGCTAATAGTTCTCGTTTGATCGGTAAGTATGTTATATGATGTGTTAGTGAGAATGGATTGGTTAGAGAAACAAAAACAAATAACTAATTGCTTAGATAAAACGGTTCATTGTATAAATGGTGAGGGAAAATCTATGAGAGTGAAAGGAAAACCAAGACCCATATCAGTAAGACATATTTAAGTGCTATAGTTAAAAACAACAGTAAGAAAGGGATGTCCAGTATATGTTGTACAAGTAGAAGATTTGGGACAGCAAACTGGAAAATAATATGTAGAAAAGTTACCAGTAATTAGAGAGTTCAAAGATGTGTTCCCTTATGAAATCCTCGATCTACCCCCTAAAAGAGAAATTTAATATATGACTTATTTGATCAAGTTAGAGGAGCTACTATCTTTTCAAATATTGATTTAAGAACGAGATATCATCAACTAAGAATCATAGATGAAGACATTAACAAGAAAACATTCTTGACAACATACGGGCACTAGGAATTTTTAGTTCTACCTTTTGGATTGGCTAATGCACCTGTCACATTCATGTGTATAATGAATAGTGCGTTACATAAGTATCTAGATAAATTTGTTTTGGTGTTCATTGATGACACTCTGATATATTCCAAAAATGAAGCAGAACATAGAGAGCATCTCAGGATTGTCTTACAAACACTTAGAGAACATAAGTTATATGCCAAACTCAGCAAGTGTGAATTTTATAAGGATAAAATTCAGTATTTGGGTCATGTAATTTCAAAGGATGGATTAGCAGTAGACCTAGAGAAAAACCAAGCTATCATGGATTGTCCTGTACCTACTGATGTCCTAGCCATAAGATCATTCATGGGTATCAGTGGATACTACAGGAGATTTGTAGAGGGATTTTCAGCCTTAGCATATCCTATTACCTCTTTACAGAAAAAGAGAGTAAAGTTTGAGTGGACAACAAAATGCCAATGTAGTTTTGAATAATTAGAACATAAACTAACAAATTATCCTATTTTGAAGGTTGCTGATCCAAAAAAAGAATTTGTAGTGTGTACAAATGCATGTACGGAAGATTTAGGAGGAGTATTATTACAAGAAAATTCAATCAGCCTATGAATCAAGAAAATTAAAGAAGCATGAACATAACTACACTATATGTGACTTGGAGTTAGATGATGTAATACATTCTTTGAAGATGTGGAGACATTATCTGTTAGGAAATAATTTTATATTCATGAGAGATCATATAAGCTTGAAAAAAAAAATTAGACAACCTGATTTAAATTCTAGACAAGTTGTATGGTTGTCTTTCCTTAGTGAGTTTGACATGGAAATCAAACATATTAAAGGAAAAGAAAATGAGAATGGAGATGCTTTGAGTATGAATGCCTATCAAATTTGGAATAGTGCAGGAAGAAGTATGAAATTTGACATAGAAGGATTGATAAAGGAAGTGGTGAGTCAAGATCCAAACTATGAAAAATTACAAGAAAAATTGTAGAATAATGAAATACTGGGATATACTCAAAATCAGAAAGGGTTGATTTATTATAAAAATAAAATAAAATTGTATATGCCAAATGTGATCTCATTAAAACATGAAGTTTTAGATGAGTATCATAAACAAACTTATGTTGGGCATCTTGGTTATCAAAAATTGATTTCAGGATTGAGAAAGAACATGTTTTGGCCTGGTATGAAGGAACATGGAGCTGATTATTTAGCTAGATGTCTAAAATGTCAACAAAGTAGAGAATCAACATCTAGCAGGATTGTTGAATCCTTTACCTATTCCAAAATGGAAATGGATAGTATTTTCGATAGATTTTAATATTGGATTTCCTAGAACTAAATATGAACATGATTCTATAATGGTGGTGGTAGACACATTTACTAATGTTGCACACTTTTTATAAGTACAATCTACTTTTGGTAGAACTCAAGTAGCTAATGTCTTCATGAAAGAGATTGTGAAATTACATGGTATTCCTAAAATTATTATATCATGCAGAGATGCAAATTTTACTTCAGCTCTTTCAAAGACTTTGTTTAGAGGAATGGGTACCAAATTGAACTTTAGTACTATCTTCCATCCCTAAAGAGATGGGAAAACTGAAAGGACAAACCATATTATAGAAGACATTTTACACATGTATGATATGGAAAAACCTACAAGATAGGAAGCTTTTGTGCATCTAGCAAAATTTTTATATAATAATAGTTATCAACCTTCAATAAATATGAGTCCTTTTGAAGCATTGTATGGTAGAATGTAAAGTTGAAATGAGTAACTTTTTTGCGTTTTTCACATTATTGAGATCTAAATATTTCTCCTTCTATAGTATCCATGTTACAGGATCCTTGCCATCAAGCTTCCTCATATCTATCTTTGGAATATGGTGGTTCCTCCATCCAAAATTAGAGTTTATGAAATCACGATTAAAATTTATTTTGTTCTCATCATGAGTTTCCTTTACTATGTTTTTTCCATTAGGAAACATTTCTTGTATCAACTTTGTCAAACCTTCCATGTCTGCTTTTAGATCATTCTTTAAGTTTTCCATGTTGCCTTTCATTTTTTCATTGATCTTAGCTTCCATGTTCTGAATCTTAGATTTCATACCATCCATCTTAACTTCAATGTCTTTATTCAATCCATCCATCTTAGCTTCCATTCTTTTCTTCAAAACTTCCATTTCAATTTTTGTTGATCTTTGTTAGAGAAAAATTTGGTGCACTTGCTGTTGTACTTTGGACATGTCATGTTGCAATTCTTCATATTCATGGGTCATATTAGAGCCTTATGAAGGCTTAATTGGTGTTGAATTATTTTTAGGAGGAATTTTAGGATCCAGTACTGATATCTATTCTACAATATGCCCTTGGAATCAATTCAAACTATTTTTTCAAACAAGACTTATGCAATTCGAAAAAGATACACACCTTTTTCTTTCTTTTTAGGAGCTCAATATTCAATCTAAATTATATCTGTGCTTTTGGATAATAAATATCTACAATTCGATATTGTAGTAGCCCTCTGAATCTTCTTTCGAATGTGATAGGTCTGACCTAATTTGGATTCTCCAGGACAAAGTTATGCCTAATCTCCTACAATGACTTAATTATGGACCAGTTGAGTAGAGTGAACTTGTATGGCATACTACACATCATTGTTTCCTACTTTGGCTCTGAAATTAATACAATTTAAACTAAATTCCATTTACTTATGGCTAATTTTTATAGAATTCCAATTCGATGCACAGAGAGAGAGTTATGATGATTTTCCCATGGTCACCTCTTTGAGATGAAATTCTAGAGCTTGAAAAAACCCTAACATCCACAGATCGTATCTCCGAAAATATTACGAACCAAGATCTGTAATTTATACAGGAGGTTCTTCAGGATTTTGGCTTCGATATATAACAATTTCAACTTCTACACCTTCATAAAAAGAAATTCATAGTGCAAATTGCATGATGAAATTTTTTAGGTGAAATTCGGGAGCCTAAAAAATCCCTAACATCCATAGATCATATCTTTGAAAAATTTTCGAACCAAGATATGAAATTTTTAGATAATTTTCCTTAGGATTTTGTCTTTGTTCTATAACAATTTTAGCTTTTGAATCTTTGTAGAAAAAAATTTATAGTGAAAATTCCACGATGACCTGTTTGGAGCACTCAAACCCTAGAATCCAAAGCTCTGATACCAAATGTTATGAAACCAGTTCTAAAAATAGAAGAAAAGAGAGATCAACGCCTTATAAATAAGACAATTCAAGAGGAAAACATCCAATACATTACATAGATGAATAGTTTGGTTGATACAAATGACAAAAACCTCCTTCTATATATACGATTCCATGGGATCACAATATAATCCTAGCCGACCTAACAATAATAATGTAAGGGCACAGTAATAACAATATTGGGGATAAATTGGTAAAACAATAACAATAAGGGGGTTACACTAACAATAATAAGGAATAATACTAGTCATATAGGGAGCTAGCATAATATATTATAATAAATAACCAACTAGTACATATAGTACATGTATACCTTGTCAATTTACGAAACCCCGGGTTGACAAATTAGATGACAAGGATTTAACTCACGTTAAATCACCCATCATTTTTGCACAGTTGTGAGGGAGGTATACATAAGTGCTTATTTAAAGTGTATGCAATTCAATGTAGTTGCATTCATTCTTAAATTCATGTTAAAGACATATTAAAATAATTTAGTATGTATATTAGATTTCAATATTTTTTCAAAAGATTGTACGAATGTGTGTGCATGACAGAAATTATCAACCAGCTGGAATAATTCATACACAATTAAGAGTTTGAATAATGTTCTTCCAATAAATTTCTTGAATATTAGCAGTAGCTGGGATATTTTCCTCTCAGGAAAAGTTTATTTTAACTGCATGCAGAAACTTGCCTATCTCTCCACCTCCACAAGAATATCTTCCAGTTTCTTTTCATTCCTCTTGTCAATCGGTTGAAGAGACTAAAGAATCATGGAATAATTTTGATAAGAAGCAATGAATAGAATCTAAGATCAAGGAATTCATAATAAAGGAGGATATTCAATGTGATCTAAAGCAAAAGAGGAATCAAGAATATCATGAGCTTATTGAAAAATGGATCCAATCAAGGATTAGGTCACATCACTCTTCCATTCTTCCTCACTTCTTAATTTTATTATCAAAACAACTGGTTTTTCATGCTTTGATGTATTTTACTGCATATTTTTCAAAACTAAGCATGAATATATTTTTACTTATGTTACGTAGATGGTGACACTAGATATATTCATACAGTTGATCATTTTTCCTATTTCCAGTAGAGTAGAGTAGGGTATAAATAATGAATAAAACCAAGTTTGGTGATGTTTTAAGTTTTTTGTCGAGTTAAATTTCATTTTATTTATTTTGGTGATGTAGTAAGAGAAACCCAACTCACTAATAATTTGTAGGAAGATGTAGAAAGAAAAGGAATATTTGAGAAAAGAGGAGAACAAAGAGTTTTGGGAGCCACAATTTGAAGTTAGAGATTTAATCATTTTGCATTGTTATTGAATAAAGAGTTTCAATATTGTTGAGTGTGCTCTCTTCTTGCACTCTTTGTGATTTGGAGGATCAGAAAATAAAATTGAACATAATTAGTTTTAAAATTTTGAAATAAAAATTGGATAATAAATCTAAATTTGTAGACAAATGTTGAATTATAGGATTTTATGAAGCTCAAGAAACAAAAATAATGCCTCCAATGGATCCAAAACTGTCAAAAACCCCTGTTTTATCTCTTTTTGCACCCCATTTGGAAAAACAGTGAGAAAGATATAACTCGTTTAAGTTTCTACCCAATTCTACTGTTACTAACCCTACAATTCGAGCCAAACCCTACCGGTGCACCCAAAAAATAGGAGCGATACACAAATATATCCTTCTTAGTCGACGGTTGAATTTGTAGGATGGTTAAAGCCACCCCCAAATTCTCCGCTGCCATTTTCATATTACGTTGTAGGAGACTGGGGGATAGGGCTTAGCCCGAACCATTTCGCAAAATATTCTCTTGTAACCACTAAATAATGTTTTTGGGAGTATATTTAACAAGTAACATTGTAATTGGATTAGTAAAGGTGTTTTGATGGCTAGTATGAGGTCATGCAATCAATTCCTATGGAGTTTGTTTCAATGCTACAGAAAAATTTTGCCACTGAGGAGGCCACATGCCAACCATTGGTTTTTCCATATGGCACTTACCCACTGGCCCTCCACAGTAAAACCATGAAGCAACAAAATTCAGCCACGTGTCACCAACAAGCTCATGCAAGTTATAAGCCATCAATTGGTTGGAGAATTTACAATAAAAAATCCCACATCATAGGCCCCGTTAACATAGAGACTGCTAACTACACGTTCCTGCAACCCAAAATTCATTTTTTTAGTTTCTTCACAACAGGATCAAAACATGATTTCGAGAGCATCCGATGTCAGATTTTAGAGAAATTAATAGTGGTGGATTCAGAATGACAAGATCTACGTGTTGGAACTTATTTCAAGATGATACAATAATTTCAAATTTTGAACATTTTCTTGATCCATAGGATCATGGGCAAGGGTGGAGCACTAGAGAAAAATAACAAACACAGTTATAGAGACTTTCATAAAAACCTGTAAATAGCTAAAAATATAGCTGTGATAATTGAAAAAAACCACCAACCGAGTCTAATTGTAGGTTGTAAAGTGGCAAGGCAATGCAATGATCCAGATTTTTGGTAGCTGCGAAACTGACGTAGCTGTATAATTGACACAATTTAGTAGCTTATGAAAATTTGACTTATGATATATTAATGAAGCATTAAGTGTATGGAGAATTAGTATCAGGATGAAAATTGGTTAGAAACATAATGAAGAAGTCACCAACAAAACAATAATAGGTGCTCCATAGTATTGATCAGGTAAAAGTGCATTTAATTTTTCATCCTTGAATTTGTTTTATTAGTATTATTTCTGAATTTTTTTTTTGTATACATTAAATGAAGAGGGAATTATAGCCTCTCTTTTGATAAGTCTTGCATTTTATTGCATAAATTACTAAGTTTTTGCAGATTCTAGGATGATGACCAAAGAGCACTATATGCACAAGTACCTTTTTAGAGACCAGGTTTCTTTCAAAATATCATTATAATTCAATGTAAAATTAGATCCATTAATACATTTCTACTAGACACAAACCAATTTTACCATTGCTACACATTTTAAACCTACATTCGATCCATAATTTTCCATATCCCTACTACCAAAAACTCATTTCCCTTTAAAATCTTCATACTTTCCTGCCTAATTTTCACTAACTCTTAACCCAAAAGTAAACACATTCAAATCCCTTACAAATTTGAGTCACCCCATTTTACTTTTCCTTTCTATCAAATAAATCTTTCTTCAATGCAATTTTTCCATCTATATTCCTTCAAATTATTATTTATTACTCACCTTAGATGATGGAGGATTCATTATGGCGTTCGTTCTAACAAGTTTTGACCCATCAACTCTGACACATCATTTGGGATAAAAAATAGATATCTTTCAAGTATATTGAGGCCTACATTCTTGAATGTAAATTTCTCTCACTAATAAACAATGGGAATACATCAGTGTCCCCTCTCAACACATCCATTCTTACCTAGTAATATGTACTTAGTATTCTTGACTCTCTTTGACATCAATGGTGACTAGTCTCATGTTGGTTAATGGCATTCACTAATGGTCAATAATCAAACAATTTCTTTTCTATGTTCAGCGTTGACACATCTACTCACATAGATAAGAATTATTCTACCAAGAGGGAATGATTGAAGACTACATGATTTCAGCAGTTTGCAACAAGAATCAATTCAAAATTCAAGAACCGTAGCAATAAAAATTCCAATCTCATTGTCATTTCATAAACCAAGTGAAAGAAGAAGCAAGAATAGATTATTTTACTTCACATTCCATGACCCAACAACAACAATCACACTCTTCTATATACAAATCTTCTCCACTTTTCAAGTGAACGTATGTAATTTTCTAATATTTAATCATGTAATTCCTTAAATGATAAAATTGTGATTTTGGAAAATCCCTCATCACACTCATATTCAATTTTTCATTTGCCCAAAACTGAAAACACATTTATTTGGGGGCAAGGGATATTTACATCTCATGCAACTTGTCACATTTCATCCTAACCAACATATTCTTTCCAAATCAACTATTATTGCATTTTATATTAATTTTTTTTATTAAAAATTAATTTTGAATGTCTTCAAATATTTTGATGCAACAAAAAAATAACAAAATTATTGTTACAAAAGAACCAATTCTCATAGAATTTTGGTTTTCACACAAGAGCCGATCATAAAAAATATATGTTGCGACAAAACATATTTGAAAGTACACTTTGCAAAAAGAATAAAATTGTCAAATCATATGAGTATGAAAACATAAAATAGAATCACTACAAAACCAGAGCTCATAAAGCAGCAAAACATTTCTAGAAGATATACTTATGATTAAGGGAATTAATGCTCTAGTTTCATGAGGACATGCAATATCTTTAGTTGGGGGGTATGTTGAGATTCCAAAATGTCGTCAACTTTCACATTCATTTCCACCATTTTACACTCATTTCGAAACGTTGTAACTCCATAAACTTAAATTAAGTAACCATTTCCATTATCATATGAGCTTAACATTAATATTTTCCAAGTCATTGATTTTAAGTATTTTAAGTGAATTTGTGATTAATATTATGAAATTAACATTTTTTTTATATATATCTAAAAGTTTTATGAGTTTTCTGATATTGTAGGCCTACTTGGAGATTCTAGAAGGGTCCTATTTCACCATCCAGCCACACATTCGAATTTCAAATTCAAACTTACGAATATTTCTGGAATATTTGTAGAGGATGTGGATCATTAACTATAAGGAGAAGAATCATGGATAAGAGAATTTTGAGAGGATATGTATCTTAAATTTTTAGATGATTGGTTGTAACCACAAGAGATAAATGTGGATTTAGGATATATTTTGAGATTTTTATTTATTGAATATATACCCTAAATATTTGTATAAATAGGAATGCACCCTTCATAGAAAGGGTTTTGTAGTTACATGTTAATTGTTAGCAAGTGGCTAGTTGATAGTTCGAGGTTCTAAGATATAGATGTAATTGGTAAAATGAGGATAGATAATTCTTGTAATATCTTGTAACTTCATTTTTACAAAATATATATTGTCACTTTGATCTCTAAGATGTGATATTTGTTTATTGTGATTGTTGACGAATGGTTGGCCCCCATCTGTTAGAGTCGGTATCTTCATCCCTCCGTCAGAGATCAAATTTCTCTTGTTGCATTTCATTTTAGGTGTCTCATTCAGTTTCTCATCCATTCCATTAGGGGCATGGATCATCTGACGGTAGGGTGTTCTCACTCATGTTCCTCATGTCTCATACCTGCTGGCCTAGTTTTGTTCATTAAAATCATTTACAGTCATTTTTGGTCTCAACCTTGCCAAAGAGTCATTTTAGGGTTTTTAGGTTCATTAGGTCTAGGGTTTTATCACTCAGGTCTCAAGATGTATAATAATGGCCAGCAGGCATATGAGGAAGCTTCAAATAAGGTTTTACTACAAAAAATTTCATCATTATAATGCTTGATAATGATTTTTCTTCAAAACTCTGTTTTGAAGAAAAATTGTCTATTTTATCCGTTTGTAATAAATGCAATGTAATTTTTAAGTTCTTCAATTGTAATAATGCTCCATCCGTAGCCCTATTCATATTTACAAAAACTCTATGCCATCCATCCCTGCAAAATAGACAAGAAACTCATCATTCAGTCCAAAAAGCACAAACCAAGCAAAACAAAGTTCATTTGAAAAGTGCAAAGTTTTCGAACATTAGAAAGTGGGTTATTAAAATCAAAAATAAAAATCTTTTGCATAAAGATATTTTTGTGTTTCAACAATTCATTTGCAAGCCAAGACATCAATGAGCCAAAGAAAATCATGGAGGAATGAATAAATAGGTTTGGAGGCCAAACTGTGGTGAAATTAGCTGGCGCGGCGCACTGGGCAATTGTCGTGGCGCATTGGCTAAGCGCGGCGCATAGGGCCACTCTTCACTGTGCAAATTTGAACTGTCACAGCGCATAGAAAGGGCGCAACGCACTAGGCAGTGGTCGCGACACACAGTGCAGATAACACAAATTTTTGGCCATTGCTTCCTAAAACTCAAATTGACTCGGTTTTTTTTTCTCAAGTAAGTTCATGTGACCCTCTAGTTGCCATTTAAAAATGTTTGAAAATGGATTATGAGAATTTGAATGTCAAAAATCAAACCCTATTATCTTATTGAAAATTTCTTCCTTAGGGTTTTGAAGCTGAAGTTTTAAAATTGATTTTGGTGCCAAAATTTTTCATTCCCCATCTTGTGTATTCCTCCCTCTCACTATTATACTATCACTATAGTCCATCCCCTATTCCCCTACATCCCTAAAGCCACTCAAACTCATCTCATTCCCATTATCCCTATTTCATTTGCAAATTTTCCCCAAATCCCAAAAAATCGAGTGGTTGTCCATTGTCCCTACATTTGTCAAATTTTCAGAAGGAAAATTATCACTTGATTAAACCCCATTGTCCCCACTGCCCTATTTATCCTACAGACCCTCCCCTTTCACACATATTTGGAAACTAAAACAAAAACACCCAAATCCTCATTTTCATCTCATACAAGTGAACATACACCTTTCATGGACATCATGGAGATAGATACTGACACATCATATGAACGAGATAGTGATTCCACCACTGAGCTACATGCACGTAGAAGGCCTCGTAAAGGTGGCAAACATGTGAAAGAGGAGCCCACCTCATTGACTAAATTGCAGGCTTGCCCACTTGCCATGGCATGTTTCCAACAACATTCATGCTATCATTTTTGTGAAATGATTGCAAGGATCTATTATCATCAGGAGTTGGCTCGTTAGTTTGTATTGCATTTACATGATAGTCAGGTAACTCTTGCTAGTGTAAATTTCACTTTGACACCGGAAACCATCTCTCAAGCAACTGGAATACCGAATGTGGGTGAACAGTGGAACAAAAGACAACAGGTGGATAGAGTACATTATGAACCATACATCAGGCCTAGCTTTGTGAGGCAAATTAGTAGGGTGTTTCCATTCCAGTTCCTAAATGAATCCTATGCGCCTCTGATGAAACTCATTATCAGATATTTCAGTTGTGAGGGCCAATTTTCATGCCTCTATGCCTACCACATTAGGTTATTGATGCATTTCACCAGAGTGAGGATGATGAACATTCCTTATTTCATGTGCTGAAATATCGAGAGAATGACCACTCTTGTGCAAAAGAAAACTCCTGAGCAACAGTACAACAATATTTATCACTATGCACTCATCAAGATCGTGGTTGTACATCAACTTGGATTGCAGGGTATTTCATGGGAGGATTTCCTTTCCTATGATTTCTTCACAGCTCTTCAGGTTCCTCCGGAGGTTGTCCATGATGCAGGTGAACCTTCACATCAGTATGGAGGTCAAAAGGTAGAGACTGCTAGTGTGTCGAAATATGTCACTTATCAGAGAGGCACTAGAGGATTATTTGCAACAGCTCGACGAGTACTATCTCCACCTGGGGTGGAAGGGGTCTCTTTGCCGTCATCAAAAGTACAAGTATAGGTACAGGACAGAGGTAAGAGGCCTATGCAGGATGAGGGCCCTTTAGGAGGCCAAGACACAGGTTTCATACTGATTGATGAGGATTTGAGCTCTCCAAGATCAAATTTGAGAGAGACTATTCAGGAGCAGAAGGCAGAGATTGACACATTGACCGTAAAATTGCAGAGAGCTCAATGGATCATAAATTACCTAGAGTAGTGAAACAAACATTTGGAAGATAAGAAAACAATCATGGAGTTGCGAAACATCCATGAGAACCGGCAAGCTGCCCAAAGAAGCCAAACCGAGATGACATCCATTGAGCAAGAGAGTGAGGTTGATAGACAGATTTGGCTTAACAGGGTAAATATTCATCTTTAGAAACTATTGGAGAAGGAAAACAAGGAAAATAACATGCTCAGGCACATGAATTACCATTATTCGGTGCGAAATCATGTTTACAAAGCGAGGATCAAGATCCTGAAAGAAAAGACTAAAAAGGGCACTAAAGTGTCGTAAAAGGCATGATAGAATCCAAATTTTGGCCGAAGCTTCTTTAGCCTAGCATAGCACTTAATGGTGGACATTCATCCCAAATTTAAAGAAATTTGGGAGATTTTTTGTCAATTTTGAAATTTTTGGCCTTAAAACAGATTTTCCTGCCCGATACGTAGCGCCACTTGGTGCGTGCTTATAATTGGCAGCTCCGTTTGAGGAAAAATTCATATTTCTATATTTTTCATCAAAATGTATGCATGCCTACCCGTTACCTAAATATTTTTACAAGTTTTGGGTTGCTTGAAGGGTCAAAAACACCCTAAAAATGGCCCTTCTGCCACTTTTTGGACACACAAGAAGTAGTGTTAAGAGATTTGATTTTTGGAGGGGGAAATTGCAACCAAATTTAGAAATTATACTTGGGTTGGAAAATAGACAGGGAGATATTTCCAACGAGCTATCCTACGCTCAATTTGGACTTTGGGAAGGCCCTCAAAATCAGCCTCAAAGTAGAGCTACGCACAGAGATTTCAGGCGCGGCGCATTGGGAAATTTGGCGTAGTTTTCACTCAGCGGTTCAGATTTTCGCCTAGCTTTGGCTAGTTTACTTTTTTATCCTCATATGTACAACTATTGATGTAACTTGATGTAGTTTCATGAATTTTATGTAATTTTTGCACATTTTTACTCATTCAAGTAGATTCATTCACCAAAAAGTGAAATGTAAATGAATGAATCAGTTTCCTATCTTATAGACGCAATCTGTTTCATTGCCTATTTTCTAGTTCTTAGATTAGATCTTGCTGAAAAAACTCCTGGAATGGTGAGATAGACCCCTAGAGGCATGGGGATGAGTTAGGCTTGTGTATATCTTTTAGTTCTTCAGTCATTTTCAGGGTTGGACACTTGGGATTGCTTGGCAGTTCATTGTACATTTCATCTCTGCAATTTTGGCAAAGGAATAGACCAGGGTTTGCAGAACTCTTTGGGATCCATGTGTCTCTATGTTTTATGCTGTGTTTATCTCTATGATTTTAAGTTCACTGACGTTTTATGTGTATCAATTCCCTTCTCCTTTCTTCTTAAATTAAACAAATGAGTTATAAAGATGGAATTCATTAGATTGCTTTGCTCTCCCTTGAGTTTTTTTTAATTTTCCATGTTTTCATCTGTTTGAAGAGGATTCTTGAAAGCCTATTTCCCTCTTCAGCTCCTCACCGGTCTGAACTATCCATTCATTTAATCCAAAGCATCAAAAGAATTGCCTTCTTTGCCCCATTCAGAACTCTGCAAAAACTAGGCCTCATCCCCGAACCAAAAACTACCTTTCCCTTTGATTCCAACAAAACCCCCAAAATCAAAATAAAAATCCTTTACATATATACCTAGCCTAAAATCAGCCTTTATTTCAAGTCATCTCAAGCCTTATTGATTATATTTGCTGAGATTGACCCAGAGAGAGTCCTCTCCTGATCTGGTAGGGCTAGCTACCAGACTGAGCATGGTTTGATGTTACCCTGAACTCTACCTTCCTTTAGCCTGAGGTAGATTTAGGCAACAACACCATCGACCACATTTTTCACATCTTATTACTTATTGGTAACATAGTATAGTTATGTTATTTCATTTCTTTTCAGCAACTGTGTTTCAATTTTATGCAAGTGTGTTTTTTCTTTCAATAATGTTTGATTTAATTTTAGTAGGTGTGAGCGTGATTTCATTTCAGCATTTCATTTATCCAAGTGAGATATTATTTCAATTATGAAAGTATGTTGTGATTTTTATTTATGCAACTGTGGTGTGAATTTACTTATGCAAGCTTGATTTGAACTTCCATGGAAGTGTGATTTCCTTTATGCAAGTCTGATTTCAATTTATTTATGGTTGGTTTGGATTGAATTGATTTAATCAAATTTATAGTTAGTTATAATTACATTAGATTAATATATTCTAAAAAATAACCACCTAATACATATAGTACATGTATACCTCTTCAGTTTATGAAACCCCGGGTTGAAAAATTAAATGACATAGATTTAACTCGCAATTAAATCATCCAACAAGGATCTCCTTCATTGTCAACATCTCCATCCATTTCTTCTACCTTCTCTGCCACCTCTCCTTCTTGTACTTGCAAATGTGGATGGTGATTTGGTTCTTTCTGTACCATGTGATCAAAGGGGGGGGTTGGTGTTGGGAAAGTATTTTAATTTTTTTTGAATAAGAATGCTATTGCAATGAATTTTATATTTGTGAAATGAAATATTACTAATGAAAATAATTTTGTGTTTATGCTAAAAGAAAATAAATGAATCAACTAGGGAAGAAAAAATTTCATACATTGACACCTCCCGAACAATGACACCCGAATGTGACAACCCTTAGTATGGTAACAAGAATGTTGCGACTCCTAAGGCTACCAACTTTAATTATCAACCCGGGGTTCGTACAAACATAATAGGTATCAAAAATATATGTTCATCATACAATGTGTCCTTAGTTTTTTATTTAATGTAATGGAGTTAATTTCATGAAATAAAATCCTAAACTAATTGAAAAAATGGAAGTGTTGATTTGAAAAGAAGCTAATCCTAAGCAAGAACAACAATTTTTAATTGAAATCCTAAGAATATGAATTCAAATAAATAGGCCTAATATACTTCATGAAAAATGCATATCCTAAGTGGTGTTTGTTATTCCTTGGTAATATATTTTAAATCCTATGGGTCATGATTCAAGCCTAGGAGAAAAAAAAAAGCTTTCGGAGCAAATATGGTCAAGTTTATATCTGCTACAAGAGTGCTACAGGATTTTCTATTTTTTCTGTAGGAAGTTCTATTTTGGAGATAACTCATTGAATGACTAAGTAAATAAAATTCAAATGGGATAGGAAAAATTTTGTTATTAATTATGTTTTCTTAGGTCTCTATTCCAAGTGGAATCATTCCAAAATACCATTTTTCACACATGCTAAAAAATAACATAAAATTACTACTCCAAAGTAGGAAATTCAAGAACTAGTGAGCTAGTTAACCTATCAAATGCCTAACATATTTAAGTAAAAATGAAATAGGGTAAAATTTTTTATTAACTTGAATTTTCTTATGACCAAATACTAGTAGAATAAAATAAAGTCAATCTCATTAACCCATTCTAAAAAAATATTAGAGAATTACTACTATTTCACTACAAGGCATCTCCAAAAATCGTATATTCGTGAACTGGTAACCAAATCCAAGTAGCTCAACTATGAAGATGACCTTACAAAGTTATTATAAAAATGAAAAATTATTTTGAATCTGTTAATGACCTCTAAAATAACTAACTTCAATCGCTTAAATCAATCTTAGAATAAGAGAAGCATCAATATTAAATACAAAAATAGGAAAAACAAGAATAAGAGATGCATGTGAATAAGAAGTCAAAAAAACATACAAAAATTGTGCAAGACGGCTCTGAGGCTCTATAAATATCCAAACCCAAGGTGAATTACAGTCCTATGGAAGAAACCAAGCCTTAGAAGCTAAAAATGACACCAGAGTTGATTATTGAATCAGTCCAAGTACATCGCTGCAAGAAATGAAAATGGAGTCGCTAAACAACAAGTTTTCTCCACAAGAAGACTAAAAAAAACATATACCTAGAGGTCAATTCGAATTGGTACTTATAAAAAATGATTAGAAAGCATTATCCCTGAAAGGATAAAGCTTTTCCCTCCAAATCCCTCAAATAGTGTATCTACTTCCTAACATTAGGATTTTGCATCAAATGACAAGGAACACATTCCTAGATTTTCTCAAACATTCGAGTTCCAGAACATCTCGATAATTTCATGATATTTTAATCGTTTATTCTCCAATATTTATCCTCATGTAGAAGGGATAAATTCCAAGATTATCCCCTCCTCCAAATCCTCATAATATTCCCAATATTCTCACAATATTCTTCTAAAATACATAATATTAGGCACAAATATGGAATTATCCCTAAACCTTCCTAAGAACATATTAAAGCTAAAAAAAAATATTAAATGTAGAAGGAGAGATTAAATATAGCCTTTAGGTTCCTAAGAAAGGCTAGATGGGTTTTAATATATGTCTAATTTAGAGGCCCATAGCATTTGTCTTGATGTAACATTTGTTACCGAAAACTTTGAAGTGTTTGAGTATTGAAGGTTTTCCATACGAAATTTCATATAGATTTTTTTCATTTTTTTCTCTAAAATTTGCTTTGTTGAGGATAATCATGTTTGTATGAATAGACTCTATCCAAACCCCCTATTTTAAATTATTCTCATTGATCACAAATTTAGCTAACTACTACACTGAAATGTTTGATATTTTTTCTACACCATTAGGTTGTGAAGTCTATGCTACTATGAAATACCTTTTGATGTCGTTCTTCCATAATTCATAAACTTATTTTGAAGTAAAATCACCTCCATTGTCATATATTATGCTCTTTATTATTCAATTGGTTCCATTCTCAACCATATATTTGAGCTATTTGAACTTCTCAAAGCTCCATGTTTCTCGATATCGAAGGAAACCCACATTTTCCTACTAAAAAAATCAATTATTATCATAAAATATAATTTCCCTGTGGGTGATAATGTTTTGGATGGTCCACATAGATCCATGTGTACCAGTTTCAATGTATTTTATTATGATTTGTCCTTTATCTTGAATGTAATGTGAGTCTTCTTTCAAAATTGGAAGGATTTGTAAATTGTATTATCTAGTTTTGAAACCGAGTGTAAATCCTTAACAATGTTCTTCTTTCTTAGTTTGACTATCTGATAAGAGTTTAGATGTCCAAGCCTCTTATGCCACAACCGAATTTCATAAATTTTGGCAAGAAACAGCTCTATGTTTTCTCTTTTAGCACATAAACATTATTGTTTGTTCTCACAACTTCAACAACTATCTCATTTGTGCCTATTGACTTGATTTTAGTTTTAAATTTTTTAAATAACGTCATAGCCTTGATCACACATTTGAGACACACTAAGTAGGTTATGATTTATCCCATCAACATATAGAACATTATTGGTGTTACCTTTTCTATTTGATAGGTTGACCACTCCTTTTGCAATAATTTTTCCTCGATCATTATTGCCAAAAGTTACAATACCTTTGTTGACTAGTTTCCATTTCAAAAACTTAGTTTTTTCACCTAAAATGTTATGGGAATAACCACTGTCCACATTCTCATGACTCCTTTCACTATGAGCATACAAAGAAATATAACATTTCTATTATTTCTACTTTTCTTTCCATAATTTGGGCTTTATTCGATTTTATCAATAACTCGCTTTGTCTTCTTCTCCTGAAGTCTACATTTGACTTCTATATGCCAAACAAATTGACAGTTCAAGAATTTTTCCAGATAGTTCGAAGGAGAGAAAGAATTAGTGTACCTCGGTCTAATTTTTCTCTATTGAAAGATTATTATATATTTCATCTTCCTGAAGCATAGATTAACTCTGTATTTTTACTACTCTATGGCGATAATTAGTGAATGTACGAAAATATCCCAAGAAAATATCATTATACCTAGAAGGTTGTATTCTACATTGGGTTGAATTATCAGCATTTCAATTTTCTTATCCAACATTTTACTTTTGTTGTTTCTGGTATTTATTGGGTCATGTATTCTCCTTCGGTTGTTGTAGAATACCTTCATACCCATTGGAACAAAATTTATTTTCTTCTTTACTTTTGCTTAGGTTGTTGCATTCGACTCAGCTTCAAAGGATAAACCAGTTTGATCTAAGGATACTCTTTGTACATCCAATATTTCATTTAAAATTTTAGTCCCTTTACCAAACTTTTCCCTTAAGATTAGATACACATTATCCTTCTCCAACTCCTTCTTTAGAAGCATGATTTAACGTTCTATCCTTGTACATGTTTGAATATTTTAATTCAACTCCCAGTTTAGATATTTTTTATTCTTCTTATCTTCTTCTATTTAAAAAATCAATGGCCCAACAACTTAATTTTTTTTTTATGAAAGAATCCTTCATAGTTTATCTTTCTTTTTCAACCTTTCTATCTCCTCAAGTGTACTTACCAGCTCTCCTTCTAGAAACACTTCTCCTTCTTCATCATACAAATTGATGGCATAAAATTTTATATTTCATATGAACACCAAAATTAATTGTTTCAGGATTCCAACAACTTTTTCCTCATATAAAGATTGGCTCAGTTCACTTTTCGATGATCTCTCTTCTTGAACATAGAAAGTCCTCTTCCTAGCCTTATTTTTCAATTTGTGTACTTTCTTCAATCTTCCTTCTAGATCATAATATTTCTTCTTATTTTATGGAAAATTTGATGCATAATGATGAACTTTGTGTTGGGTGTGGAGCCTGATTTTCTTCTTGATTTAGAGATCCTTGTTTTAGTTGGATGTATACCCCAGGAAAATTCTACACCCTTGCACGCGGGGGGGGACTTTTCCCCCCCACGGGGTTCGAGGGGGCTGACCCCCCTGGCTGGGGGGTCCGAGGGCCATCGGTCCCCCACCAGGGGTTTTCGGGGGCAGCGCCCCTGAAGCCAAAATTAGATGTAAAATTTCCTTGTTAAAGTATAGTAATTTCTAGTCAATCTGTGCCATTCATTAGGCGTATGATCTGATGGTAGAGGTTATGTTTAGCTTATGGTTTTTTTCCCTAAAAGGAAACCCCTCGCTTTTATGAGGGTATTGTATTCTGGCTATGTAAGGTATGTGTATTCTCTGAGCGGGAAACATATAGGGAGATTGTGAGAGAGAAAAAAGGATATTAAAGCAGATCTGTTGTAGGTTTTGTCTCTTCATTTTGCTGGATAATAGAAAGGAAGGACTGGATGTTCGGGGTGGACGTAGCCCAAACTGGATGAACCACGTATATCTGTGTCTCTCTAGTTTTATGTGTTTTGTGTTCTTATATTTTCCACATATTTTATGTGTTGCATTGCTCTGTAATATTTAATTTTCTAACAACTGGTATAAGAGTCGAAGGTATATTTGGCTGATAAACTCGCAGGAAATAAGGACTCCTAGTTTGAGTGGGAGCAATGGCAGAAGATGCTAAGTTTAGGGCCGAGAAATTTAACGGCCAAAACTTCCCGCTGTGGAAGATGTAGATGGAAGATTATCTGTATCAGAAAGATCTATACCTACCATTGAGCGGAAAAAAGAAGAATCCGGTGGCCATGACAGATGCGGAATGAAACATTCTCGATAGAAAGGCACTCAGAATAGTACGGTTGTGCCTTGCGACGTCAATCGCCTTCAATATTTCGAAGGAAACAAAAATAGAGGGTTCGATGCAGACGTTGGAGAAACTATATGAAAAAACCTTGGCCTCAAATAAGGTTTTTCTTATGAAATGACTATTTAATATGAAGATGTCGGAAGGTGGATCTGTTGCAGACCATTTGAATGATTTTAATACAGTTACCAGTCAATTAAGTTTTATAGGGGTAAACGTTGATGATGAAATTAGAGCTCTATTATTCTTGTGGTCATTGCGAAAGAGTTGGAATGGTTTAGTAATGGCCATTAGTAACTCTGTCTCTGGATCTAGTACTTTAAAGTTTGATGATGTTGTTGGTGCTATCCTTAGCGATGAAATGCAACGGAAAAGCTCCGGTGAGACATCGGGTAATGCTTTGAGTGCAGAGTCTGGGGGAAGAAGAATGGAAAGAGGAAAGAGCTCGGGATATCACAGAAAATGAAGGAAAGGTAGATCCAAGTCTAGATCGGGGATAGTGTGCTGGAAATGCGGAAATAAAGGACACCTAAAGAAACACTGTAGATCTCGGAAGGGAAAAGAAGGAGACACACGACAAGAAAACAATCATGAAGAAAATGTGACAGGTGATGTGTTACAAGATTCTTTGATTCTTTCTTGAGAAAATGTTACTAATTCTTGGGTTGTATATTCAGGGGCTTCATTCCATGCCACACCTGATAAGAAATATTTTCATGACTATGTTCAAGGAGATTTTGGACAAGTTCGTTTGGGTGATGATAAACCCTGTAAAATTGTTGCAATGGGTAAGGTTCTTGTAAAACAACAAAATGGAAACCAATGGATACTAAAGAAGGTAAGGCATGTTCCAGATCTAAATTAAAATCTAATTTCAACAGGGCAGTTAGGCGGTGAAGGTTGTGTGACAACATTCACAGATAAAGTTTGGAAGGTCACCAAAGGAGCCCTGGTAATAGAAAAAGGAGAAAAGGTTGGTACATTGTAGTTATGTAATGGTATTCCTAACTCTGTTAATTCTTTAACTTCCAAAGGAGCAGAAGTAGCATTATGGCATCACAGGCTCGGACATATGAGTGAGAAAGGGATGAAGATTATTCACTCAAGAAATTTGTTGCCAGGTTTGAAGAATGTTGATTTGGATTTCTGTGAGAATTGCATTTATGGAAAAAAAAAGAGACTCAGATTTCTCAGAGTTGGGAAAGAAAAGAAGACTGAAAAATTGGAGCTTGTGCATAAATATGTATGGGGACCTGCTCATGTATCATCTCTCGATGGCTCTCGCTATTATGTTATGTTTATTGATGATGCAACTAGAAAAAATTGGATTTATTGTATTCAAAATAAATCTTATGTATTTGATACTTTCAAGAAATGGAAAGCTTTGGTTGAGATTGAGACAAGAAAGAAGTTAAAGTGTCTCAGATCAGAAAATGGAGGTGAATATTGCAGCAAAGAGTTTGATAGGTACACATCAGAGCATGGAATTCGTAGAGAGAAGATAGTTCCAAGAACACCACAAGAAAATGGTGTGTCAGAAAGGATGAACAGAACAATCATGGAGCATGCAAGGTGCATGAGATTGCATGCAGGATTTCCTTTACAATTTTGGGTAGATGTTGCAGATACTTCTATTTATATAATAAACAGAGGGCCTTCAAGTTCCTTTGATGGTGGTATTCCATAGGAAGCATGGATAGGTAAAAAGGTAAACTACTCTTTTATAAAGCCATTTGGTTGTGAGGCCTTTTGTCCATATTAATAAAGAAAGTAGAACAAAGCTTGAGGCAAAATCAAAGAAATGTACCTTTATTGGATATGGTGCTAATGATTTTGGTTATCGCTTATATGATTTTGAAAATTACAAAATCATTAGGAGCAGAGATGTAATATTCAATGAAAAGGTCTTGTATAAGAAACAGTTGCAGGAAAAGAAACAAGAAAAAGAAAGCAAAGAATACGCGGTTCTTGATGAGATAACTGAAAAAGTAAAGGTGCCTGAAAATGATAATAATCAACAACCATAGCAGCAACAACCACCACAACAAAAACAAGCACCTCAAACACCTGAAAGTGGTGTTAGAAGATCTACCAGGATAAGTAGACCCCCTAAATGATACTCTCCTTCATTATATTATTTATTGCTGATTGATTCTGGTGAACCCGAATGTTATGAAGAAGCAATGTAGGTTGAAAGTAGGAAGAAGTGGGAGCTAGCAATGGATGAAGAGATGGACTCCTTAATGCATAACTAGACTTGGGACTTAGTCAGGTTGCCTGCAGGTAAAACTAAATTGTAGAATAAATGGGTTTCCAGGTCGAAGGAAGAAGATGGAGGAAAACATTGGTACAAAGCTATACTTGTGGTGACGGGGTTTGCACAGAAGAAAGGTATTGATTTTGATGAAATATTTTCTCCTATTGTTAATATGACTTCAATCAGAACTATCTTAAGTCTTGTAGCAATGGAAGATTTACATCTTGAACAGTTAGATGTAAAGACAACATTTCTCCATGGAGATTTGGAGGAAGAGATATACATGCAGCAAACAGAAGTATATGAGGTAAAAGGGAAAGAAAAATTGGTGTGTAGGTTAAAGAAGATCTTGTATGGCTTAAAACAGGATCCAAGGTAGTGGTATCTAAAATTTGACAATTTCATGTCTGAACAAGGTTATACTAGAAGTCACTCTGATCATTGTGTTTATCTAAAAAGGAAAAATGATGGCAACTATATTATATTGTTATTGTATGTAGATGACATGCTTGTTGCATGTTCTAACATGTACGAAATAAATGTGCTGAAAAGAAAATTGGCAAACATTTGCAATGAAGGATTTGGGATCTGCAAAACAAATCCTTAGTATGAGGATAACTAGAGATAGGAAAAATCGGAAATTAACATTGTCTCAGAATGAGTACATAGAAAAGGTGTTGAAAAGATTTAATATGCAGAATGCAAAACCAGTTAATACACATTTTTCTAGCCATTTCAAAATTAGTAAGGAGATGTTCCCAAAGACGCAAGAAGACATGGATTATATGTCTAAAGTTCCATATGCATCAACAATTCAAAGCTTAATGTATGCAATGGTGTGCACAATGCCTGATATTACACATTCAGTGAGAGTTGTAAGAAGGTACATGAATAATCCAGGAAAATAACATTCAATGGCAGTAAAATGGATTCTCAGATATTTGAGAGGTACCACAAATCAAGGATTATGCTTTGGTGGTTCAAACATTGCTCTACAGGGATATGTTGATGCAGATATGGCAGGTGACAGAGATAACAGGAGGAGAACTACAGTATATGTATTTACTGTAGGTGGAACAGTTGTTAGTTGGGTTTCAAAACTCCAGGTGTTGTTTCACTTTCAACAATAGAAGTAGAGTATGTTGCTGCTACATAGGCTAGTAAAGAAATAATTTGGTTACAAAGGCTTATGTGTGAATTGGGTAAGAAGCATGATATGGGCACGTTATACAGTGATAGCCAAAGTGTCATTCATCTTGCAAAGAACTCAACATTTCATTCCAGGACTAAACACATAAATCTCAAGTACCATTTCATATGGTCAATATTGGAAGATGGAGAGTTGAAGCTGGAAAATATACACACTAGCCAGAATCTTGCAGATATGCTAACAAAAGTTGTAACCAGGGAGAAAATGAAAATGTGCTTAGTTTCAATTGGTCTTCAAGGATGATGATGAAGATGAGGAACAACCAAGTCCAAATAGGATTCATTTTCTAGAAAATGAAGTAGCGATGGAGTTGCTACAATCAGTCTCCAAGTGGGAGATTGTTGGGTGTGGAGCCTGATTTTCTTCCTGATTCAGAGATCCTTGTTTTAGCCGGATGTATACCCTAGAAAAATTCTACACCCTTGCATGCAGAGGGGGGGGGGGGTGCGGGGGGGACTTGTCCCCTCCGTGGGGTCTGGGGGTGGGGGGGCGACCCCCCCAGCTGGGGGGTCCGGGGGCCAGTGGTCCCCCGGTGGGGGTTTTCTGGGGCAGCGCCCCCGAAACCAAAATTAGATGTAAAATTGACTTGTAAAAGTATAGTAATTTATAGTCAATTCGGGCGGTTCATTAGGCGGATGATTTGATGGTAGAAGTTATGTTTAGTTTAGGGTTTTTTTCCCTAGAAGGAAACCCCTCACTTTTATGAGGGTATTGTATTGCGGCTGTGTAAGGTATGTGTATTCTCTGAGTGGGAAATAGATAGGGAGACTGTGAGAGAGAACAGAGGATATTATAAAGGATCTGTTGTAGGTTTTGTCTGTTTATTTTGCTAGATAATAGAAAGGAAGGACTGGCTGTTCGGGGTGGACGTAGCCCAAACTAGGTGAACCACATATATCTGTGTCTCTCTGGTTTTATGTGTTTTGTGTGCCTGTATTTTCCGCATATTTTATGTGTTGCATTGCTCTGTAATATTTAATTTTCTAACAACTTTTGTTAAGAAATTTTACAGCAGGAATAAAATATTTACCGAGAGGAACAAATAATCATAACCATGAAATATCCAACAACAAATCACATAAACATAAACACAATGTTTAACAGGGAAAACCCCAACCAATGAAATTTCATTAAACATTGGCCAAAACCTTGGCCAATGCAGCCAAGTGAGCCTTCACCACTCACTTCCAGGCCTACCTTACAATGAAGTATTCCCAACCTCTTATAGGCTCCATTACATGTAATACCATGGGCCAAAACCATGGGTGCACAAAACCATGTGCCCGAAAACCACTACTATTTACCCTAGTCAACTTTTACTCTATCCCAAGTCAAGTTTACCTAACACTTTGTGACATTAAAAACACTTGAAAGTCATCGTACCTTTATATTTACTAAATCCTCACTTAAGGTTCCTCATAAAGTTCACTTCTTATTCGTGTGATTCACATAAAGAGTCACCATTCTCTTCTTATTTCTTTTCTAATTTGAAGGTTAATTCTCTGGTTGCACAGTTTCCAGTAGAAATCCTCATCTCATAGGAAATAAGTATACCAAGTAGTTCATATAGAGTGAGAGAGTTCAAATTTTTCATTTCTTCATTGGTTGAAACAATGGGATGAAACCTTTAAGGAAGATATCTCAACGTATTTTGAACTACCATGGCTTCATCTACCTTCTCATCAAGCCCTCTTATGGTTGTAACAACGTCATCAAATCCTAAAAAATACTTTGGAATATCTTCATCGTCATTCATAATTAAAGACTCATATACCCTTGAAGTTTAGATTTATTTACCTTGTTGTCACCTTCATAGAAACTACTCGTCTTGTCTCAAATATGTTTAGCATATGTGCAGTTCATCACCTTAACAAGCTATGATTCAAGTAGGCCAACAAGCAAGGAATTAGTTTCTTTACCATTAGATGTGATCCATATCTTTTCATCTTTGGTAACTATTATTCGAGGCTTTTTATATTATTCTTCCATGAAATTTCATACATCAGCTCCAAGTGATTAAATGTAGGTATTCACCCTCACTTTCAAAAACACATAATTTGGTCCACTGAACATTGGTTACATGTTGGTAAATCCTCCTTCTTGGCTTTCCATTGTCCTTACACTTTCCTCTAGATGTTAAGTTGATCTAAATTAACTTGGCTCTAACACCAATTGTTGGAAATCGGGAAAATACTCAGAGAGGGGTGGTAAATGAGTATTGTAGAAATTTTAGAAAATTAAAATTATCTTTCACTTATGAAATAATATTAGGGAACCATAAATTACTTTCAAAAATTAATTAAATAATCATAACAATAGAAAAAATTAGCAATCATAATGGAGCACATAAGGAACAAGAAAATCCTTCAAGGATTTCCCTTCAATTCATTCGTAGAGAAAGCTACAACTTTTTAATACGATTATTTGGCTACAACTATAAAGAAGGTACAACTCACTAATTTATCAACTACAACTAAATGGAGCTACAACCCCAAATATTTACTAGCACCCACAAGAAGGAGCACCAACTCCATATATGTAAGCTACAACTTTCTTGACATTCACTCATTCATCATTCAAAAATTTTCATACTTACAACCATGAATGCCACCTCTTCCTTAAAAATAAAAAAATTTATTCCTTAATTACAAATACCTTGAACAACCTCTAATTTATGAAATCACAAGTAGTATTACCTTACAAAATTCTCCACAAAATATTTTTTCTCAACATATTTTCTCACGCCTCCTTATAAATAATTATAGCTTGATATTGTTTAGCTTCAATTAATTTATTTTATTCTTGCATGAATCCATATTTTCTTCTTTTGACCTATTCTACTAATTCTTCTAGGTCTATTCTTTGAGTTTTATATTATAATCTTGATATTTAAAATACACACTCGGAGTTTTTTTTTCTTTATTCTGGATCTTAACAATTTTTAGCATGGATTTTCTATTTTTAGAGGGTTGTTAACATTGGATTAATTTCCAAAACAACCACTAAAATGTCTCATTTCTAAATTTGTTGAATCATTTTTCTCCTAGTCCAAAGCCTCTGATAAAAACACAGTGCTTCCAAAATAGTTACCGATTCATTGTGTCCATGCAAATACACCACCAAACAAAATTTTTGACTCATCACGTCAAAGCATGTACCCAACGAACTTTACTATAGTCCCAAATAATTTTAATATGTAGCCACTTCCAAAAATTGTGGCACTTCCAAACTCCACTTCCCTTTTAAAATATATTAAAAATTTCTACCAAATTCTACTGAAATTAGCCCTTAGCTCCTTCTTCATTGTTGTTGTGTTTCATTTTTGTGATAGGAATAGGAGTTGTAACCATCACTCAGGCCTTCAGGAACTTAGCTACTTTTTAAGTTTGTGAGGGCATATTTTCCTTTGTAACCTTCATGCCCTTGCTATTCATATACACACATACCCTTGTTTCGACGCTTAGCCCATAACCATCAATCTATATGATTTTAAACTTATATCATTTGCAAACTTTTGGGCTCCTCTTAGCAGGCTTATGTTTAATGAAGGCCTTTCTTGTCTCAATATTATTGGTTTCCGGCTACCTGTTATGCATTTTGACATGTCTTGATGCCTGCTGCTAGGCTCTTCCACTCTATGCAACTTCAAAACTTGTTGGAGTGATTATTGAAGCACTAATTTGTCCCCTGAGGTTTGTCATTTCAGCCAAGAACTAATTTAAATTCTCCCAAGTTGAGTTTTTCCAAACACTGCCCATGTCATTCCACAACTAGTTAACCCGCCAACTTAATTAAGTGCTCCAATTATTTCTTTTGGGCACTATCGAACATGATAATCACATGTTGATGTCACTTGTGCCGCATATCATGTTATGATTGGTCCATGTTTTAATCAGAAATGGGCCATTTCCAAAAACATTAAATCTTGTTGCCACATGTAACACTCCCATGGGAAAGTTGATGACATCACCTCTGACTAAGAAAAATCTGCCACTTTTCATATGTCATAGAGGAGAGAGAAATTTCCTAAGACCTCAGCTTTGCGAGAAAATCCTTTAAATTTTTTTAAAAGGGTCCTGCCCATTTTCCTTATATTGGTCAAAATTTCCTTCGAGATGGTGTTCCTTTGCACCATGATTTGAAATCCTTCAATGGTCATTTTTTGTGTTATGCTTAGTTAGGCTAGCATAGATTGTGTGCTCTATGGTCAACCAATTACAAAATTTTCCACCATTGCGTACACCCATGTCTTCCTACACAAAATTGGATGAAAAGCAACAATCCTTGAATATACTAGTGGAAAAATGATAAAACGAATGAAAGTCATCAGAGACAAAATAATGACCAGATGGGTTGATTAACACATAACATTCCTAGTTTGTAATTAATGAAGATAAATAAATTTGAGTAGCTATGTGGATGCTCTGCATATTAGAATCATATTATTCATGTGAACAGTGTAAGAAATCATTTTCTTGTTACTATCTACACACTGCACTAGCATCGTAATTGTCGAAAAAAATAAAAAAGAATGCAAATATAATAGACACATCAAACGATTCAGGGTAAAATAAGTGAAGAATAATTTAATTCACCAAATAATCCATGCATTCATTTATTCTCAAGAATATTTCAGGTGTGATGAAGAAAAATATTAGCATTAGAATATTCACAAGAAGGACTAGCAGATGATTGTTTTCAAAAGAGCATGACAGGTATCAATCCTTTGGCCAAAGAAAATCTTTAGAATAATCAACCTCACAGTTCCATGATTCCGTGAGAGGCACACATTCCAAACCCGATTTTTATATGAGATATTTGCATGAAAATGAATCAAGTAGAGAATATTCATGAATATGATCCAAAATGAAATTTGGAAAGCTCAAAATACTAAATCCGCAATACCAAACATATTTTAAGAATGAATTTACATCTATTGAAACCATGAAAACAGAAATATTTTGTGAGAGAAGCCATATATGAATCAATTTGGGGTTCTTAACTGCGCTACGAGCTACTGAAATAACAATTAAGGATATTTTAAGTACCTATATTCCCTAATAAGTCCAATTTTTTTTAAGGATTGTAAAATCACATTTTAAAGATTGAACCAGATCATGCATGGTGTGAGGATAGATGCTTTCAATAATTTCAATGACATCACTATCAACCAGATGGAAGCCATTTTTTTCAATGATTTTATTGGATTTTTTAACTTTGAAAACTAGATTACTCAAGGTGAAAAATTATTCTAACCACGAATCTAGAGATCTATGAATCAGAGAAATTTCATGAGAAAGTTCATTTGGAGAGTTGTCTTCATGCAAAACAAGATATGATGTGGGATGGAAAGGATACTAAATGATCTCAATATTTTAATTTCCATCATGGTCATCTCACTTCCTTATGTAAATTTAGAACATAACTCATTGGATGAATACCTTGAAGAACATGGAGTATCTTTGTCACAAGTAGACACATTAAAAGTGATAGAGTACAAAGGATAGTGAGATGAAGAGGAGTTTCCATAAGAATATCTTCCTTTAACAAATTAGATTCTAGTTCTAAAATAAAATCTTCATGATAAATTGAAATATTATCTAATGCACTTCAACGTTCTTCATCACATACATCAACAATATCATCATCACTAGAATGATTGTTTCACATGACTACGGATCTCAACAAATTGATTTGATTGGATTCACCACCGAGATTAATAGATTCAATATCAACCAAGAATGATAAAACATCATCTTCACATATATAATTTTGAAAAATATTCAAATAATCACCACCTTCTTGCTCCTCTACTCATGTAATGTGACTACCTTGAACCTCATCGCAATTTCGACCAACAACTTGAAAATCAAGAGAGTATGAAAAACTATTTGGTGGAATGGATTAATCAAGAGGATCATGGTAAAAAGATTCACGGAATGTAGATGATAGAGTAATAAAAATGAAAATCAGATTCAAGACTAGATTTATGAACATTAACATCATCTTGCGAAATGGAGGAGTTAGTATTCACCCTAGGCTTCATGAGCCATTTTGGGATTTCATACATTGAATTTGAAAGATGAAAAGTGGAAGGAGGATGAGAATATGGATTAGGAATTTGATGTAGATATTTCCCAACTTTATTATCATTGTAGAGAGGAACCCTCAACAGAACTAGAAAAGAAGGAGGATGAGGAAAAAACCTAGGAAATTCCTCATCTAAAATTATGGTCATCTCTGGTTTTACAAGAGTTTGGGAAGAAGGGACATGAGGTAGTTTGGATTCAACATGTAAAGAGATCCAAACCTGTATATTTTTCAATAAATTCAAAACTAACGTGAAGAAATATATTAGAAAAATCCTCAACTGATTCATTACGCTTCATCCTTAATTAAATGATTATTTTATAAACTTATCGATAATCATACCCATCAAAGGCTTGATGAAGTTTCTTGAATAAATGATTAAAATAATGGATGGAAGAGGGCAGTAAAGTATGGCACTATCAATTAACATTACCTTCAAAGGTGAGGAATAAAATAAAGAAATAAAAATCTTCATCATCGATTCCATAAGATTCAAAAAATTTAAGAAAATATAAAATGTTCTCCGTTATGGATGTTCCATCCTCACCATCAAAATTTAAGCGAGACAAGGGATAGAGATGCTCATTGGGGATTGAAAATTGAAAAATTGATAAATAAGAGAAGCCCCATGAGAGTAATATTTGAGGATGAGCCATTTTAGATAAGAGTTTCAAAACATACTTAATGGGCACAACTTGTAATATGGCCCTCCTTCTAGTGCCATTTTGTTGACAGTGTTGGAAATTCATCAACGAAGGGATTATCCTCAATGTTGAGTCCAAATTAGAACTCACACCATTTTGAATAGGAGCCTCATCGAGGATATCTACTCGACTACCAAATATTCTTAAATATTTTCCTTAGCTATAACTGTTAGCATGAAAGAGGAATGGAGATGTGCCTTCAAAAAGAAAGTAAGTGTGTATAGCGAGTTTTCGGTTGTAAGTGTGTCAAGGTTCTTCTACTATGTAGGGGGGTAAAGAAGTGAGACTATAAGAGAAAGGTAATAGTACCACCCTAGTAGATACACACACAACCAAGAAGGGTCCATACAACATCTAACAGAATAGTCCACAAAAGATACGACATTCATTACAACAAATCAACACGAAAAACATGTCTAGTATCTCGCAGACTAGTCCACAAGAATGGGGCCATAATAACAACTGTTGCAAAAAATTATCAATATTATAAGTACTAGAATAACCGAAATTTCAACTAATTTAGCACAGATGAAAGAAAACAAGAACTACAAACATCCAAATAATAGTCTTACAATTATTCCTAATCCATGGATGAAGAACATCATGGCCATAACTCTTATAATATTAATTAAAAGTTTCAAGAGACCTGTATATAATGAACACCACTATCTCTAATAATGGAGCGTTGGAGTCAGTATTTACTCCCCAAAAAATATCTTGTCTCATTAAGGCATTTTGGGAGGAGCCAAGGTTAAATCTCCTTTCCTCATATGATGAGGGTGTATATATAACCAATGGGGTGATGCTTCACCTCCTTATGACCCTTCAAATACTTCCATTACTATTTGAATTCCTATAAAAATTCCACTTCACATGAATCTTCATATGTTGTATGTGTGATTTGGACTTCCACTTTACAATACATTTTGAATAAATAATTACATAATCCACAATAATGACGTGGCATATGATGACTCATGTCAGGAAATGATATGACACTGATGACATGGATTGAATGATAATGTGGAAGTTCCAAGTTGTCCTTCTTGTTGTTTATTTATTTTTATACTTAATATAGATTCATCCAATGCTACATATTCATGAGAGCTGTGATTTATTCTTCATATATACCCTCTAAAGTGTTGTGAACCAGATGGATTTTTCATGTGGTCCTAATATTTTATCTTATGTTATAATCCATTGTTGCTTCATCTTCTTTCCTCATGATAATGTTATCTCTTTAGGTCCATATGTGTATTCTATCATGCCCTCCTTCCCCATATCCTTATTCATCATATTTACATAAAATGATAGAGTGACTACATCTAAAATGCACTCATGACAAGAAGACATTAGTTGGATAAAAATATAGTTAAATATAGTGCATATTGATCCACAAAGTGAGATGGAACTAGGTGAAAGGTTGGGAAATAGGCTTAGTAAATGTAGAATTGTGTAACACAAGATCATAGAGGTCAATATTGAGCCTTGAGACTGCAAAATGTGCATTTTAGGTTGGACTATGGAGGAAAACCAAGGAATCTGGGGGCTGATTGTGACAGGCTTAGGGGAAGGGCATTGGATCATCCTATTACACAATTATTAAGAATAGAGTAGCCTGTGTAATTGCGAAATTTTGCAGTTCAAGAGATCAGGGTTGAGCCTTGAGAATACGCAATGCACAGTACTAACTCGACACGAGATAAAGTTTGCACATTTTTGGGATTTAGTGAGAAATGTTAAGTGATTTGGTAGTACTTCAACCAATTGCATAGTTATTGGAATTAGAGAAAGCTTGATGATTATGTATTTGCGCAGTTCAAGATATTAGGATTTGAGATTTAGATAAAATATTTTACAATTCATAGTTGGGGATAAGATGGAGGGATAAAATGCGCAATGTTGGAGGCCATGGGTCGATCTTGAGCACTAAAACTGCATAGTGCATAGTCTTGGGAGATAGGAAATGCACATTGTGTAGTTTGAAGAGGAAAGGTTGTATCTTGAGGGATGGGACTACGCACCGTGTAGTTTAGCAAGGCTGAATGAGGCTAAGTTCCTAGTATTTTTCAAAAATTCAGCTAACTGTGGGATCTGTTGTAACATTATTTAGTTTCGATATGTTAACATGTTAGTTGAAAAAGTAAAACTAAAATTCTTAGTTAGGATATGGATGGAAAAGAAAAACTAGAAAATGTTAGGAAAAATTATGTTTTTATGCATCCATGTCAAAATAAAAGAATTTTAGTTGCCCTAAATAAAGAAGGCAAAAAGAAATTTTTTTAGGGAAGCAAACAAAATAAAAATGTGAATTCTTTAGTGTTTAAAGATAAACCATGGCAAACTGTTTAAATGTGCCAAGCTACCGAAAGATTAAAAATTAATTGATGGCGATTAAATTCTTTAAACGGGGGTTTATATTTTATTTATTTAAGAAGATTATATAGTGCTTATTTTTTTTTTATCCTAAAATCACTAGAGGAAAAAAGGTCAAATCGCAAGGAATAAAGAATTGGCAAGTTTTAACGAATTATCTTTCACTTGCTCAAGATTGATAGTGGAGGATCACTTCGCAACCGCCCCCCCCCCCTAAAACCATTTCTCGTTAATGTGAGGGGTAGGGGGTATGAAATGTGGTTTTAATGGCTGTCACGTTTCAAAACATGTCAACACCACCAAACTTCACACCCCCTTCAACCAAAACCATAAGAAGACAGGAACCCCCCTCGGAAATCCACTGGTAGTTTTTCTTCCAACGTCTCTTTCCTCCCGGGCCTCAAACCAATGGATCCTCCCTCCACACCATAACCATTAGGCATGTAGCTAATAACACCCCACCCTGTCATTCAACCATTACCCTCCTACGCCTCTGGTCCCTAACTGTTGTACTTTGTTTTTCAAGTGCCATACACCGCTTAGTTGGAGTTAGGCATGGGATAAGTTAGTTCTTGGACCGGATGCATTACAAGATATGGAAATAACTGTGAAGATAATTCTGCAAAATATTAAAACAACTCAAGACAGAAAAAATATCTATGATGACAAAAAGAGAGTTCATAGAGAATTCAAAGTTGGATTCCATGTTTACTTGAGAATTACGAAAAAAAAGAGTACTTTATATACGAGTAGCTGTGCTAAATTAGCAGCACACTACTATGGAACATTTGAAGTTCTAGAAAGAGTGGGTCCAATAGCTTATAAATTTTCTCTACCTAGTTACATTAAGGTTCACAATGTTTTACATGTTTCCTTATTGGAAAAGTATGTACATGATCCTACTCATGTAATTGATTGGACTGTGATACAGGTGGAACCAGAAGGGGAATTTATTCCAAAGCCCCTTCATATGCTATGATGGGAACAAATAGAGCTCTAGAATAGGATGAAAACTAGGGTGAAAGTGCGGTGGAGGCACTTTTCACGTGAAGAAGCTACTTGGGAGTGAGAGGAAGAAATGAAGCAAAAATATTCATCACTGTTTACAAAGTGAACTTATATTTTTCAAAACTAAGGACGGTTTTTTGTTTTAGAGGTGTAATATGTAATATTCCTATTTTTATTGCTTCTATTAGATAGTTCAACAATCCTAGAGGTTGAGTGGACCTAAATGGAAACAATTATTATGGACATATTATATTTTAATTTTAAATAAATGTGGAATTTGAATTATTGTGCAAATACTAGAGTATAATTAGAGACCAGGATTTCAAATCCATGAGGATGGGTAACATCCCAAAGACTTTCCCAGATTCTCCAAAAATCCTTGGAGATAATAAGATAAATTAAAAATATTAGATTGGAGATAAAAATCTAAAATATGTCGTAGTAATGTGGAAATTTACTGAGAAGAGGTGAAATAAAACTAGAAAGAGGAAAAGGCTAGTTTAAAGTATTTTTGTGAAAGAAAGAAGAAGGAAAGCCTATGAAAAAAGGAAAAAAAAAACATCTTGATTAACTGGACGCAGTAATTCAATTATATGTTATGAATTATAGTGGTAGAGAAAGTTATAATTTATCTATTTGTATTTTATTATGATTCAATTAGAATAGATTTAATTGTGTAGGAAATTTATTTTTATGAATTTTTAAATTTTGTGGAAAATTGATTTATACAGTCTGATGTATTTAACAGAAAATAACTGTCGTAGATATAGTCAATCTATATGGTTACATAGACAAATTTAAATTCATAAACCAACAGTCAGAACATCTAAACCCCAGTAATCAAGTTTAAATATGAGGTTATGTTTTAAATCTTAAAACTGTATACATAGAAAATAGCAAAATACATGTGGAAAGAAGGAAAATTAGTCTATTTATCATTTGAAAAATAAATCATTTAATAGGAAAATATGTGCATAAAGAGAAAATTTAATTTCTGTTAGTAAATATGAGTACTCCAAATCAAAGTAGATATTCTGTTGTACATTAAATATAATATTTATTGATAGACATAAAATCTTGCATTAACAGAGAAGTGTACAAATGACAGACAACATAAAGTACTAAAAGATAGTATAAGAATAATGTATATACATGCAGTAAGAAATATAATTCAAATTTCTCATTATGACTACTGTGTATCATAATATAAATTATTAACCATGATATTATTCTGGATATGAATTACAATTGCAATCTGTCATAAATTATGGACAGAGTCCATGGTCCTAACTAAATAAATACAACAAAATTATAAAATTGAATATAGTTCATAGTTTATTAGAATGAATTCTTCAAAGCAATATAGACCAACATGTATAGAATAAATAAAATTCTACTATCAATAAATGGAAAAATGAGTTCCCCACATTGACAGAAGGAATAATTAAATTGAAAAATTGTGCATTGGGGAAAGTGGAGTACCTGCACATAAAAATTTATATATGTGTATATACATCCATAAAATTAATTAAATTAAAAAATATATATAAATTTGATAAGGGTAATTAAATCTGGAAAATTACCTTACCATTCAATATTAAAAAGTGACAGTAAACCTGCACATAAACATGAGAAAATTCTTAAGTTCGAGCACTAAACTAAATAGAAGAGTAAATGGAAATTAAATTAATGAGTGGGAAAGTGAGTACCTTGGGTCTCATCGATAGAGTATGTATTAAAAATATGAGATGCTATGAGTAAGTGATTAAACTATTCATGTACAATTCATCATTTTATTAATTTTAGTAAACTAATAAAATCCTAAATTTTGTACAAATTACTCTCAACAGTGATCTCAAATTAAAGTTGACAAATTCACACAGAACGTAAGTATTTAATACTGTGATTTTAATTCTATATAAAATTAACTAGTGCTAAATTCTAAATCACGAGGAATGTGAACTTCATAAAAAGGAGAACTATATAAATGATAGTGACGAGATATAATAACCCTAAATTCATCACGATTGAACGAGGTTTTCTAAGTTAAATAGAAAATCAATTTTACTTCAAGAAAACATTAATTTAACAATTCCATGAAAACGACAAGGGTCTTGTTAAATCCCAACGAAGGCAATATATTAAATTCCTACAGAAACATCAATTTTTATAACAAACAAGAATAGATTTAAATTTCCAGCATAGAAATTGATGTCCATTGAAAATCCCAACACTATAATTTCATTTACGAGGAAAAGGAATGACAATACAGGGAGGTTGACATGATAATATAATTCAAATCAGATATGTATAATGTAAAATAGTATGACGACCAAGCTCAGCGCTAAATTTTCGAATTAAATTTGGAAAAGTAGAAGTTATGTAATGAAATTATGTATTCAATGAAAAACAGAAGTGGAATTGCATCAAAATTCTTTGAATCCCAATTGAAATGGGAAAACCTAGATGGTATTTCACTGAAGTAATAATACTTGGAAAATTTTACATAAGAGATGCATGAGGGAGATACTATAAAGAAAAATAAATCTATAAATAATTACAGATAACTCTATGATGGATTAAAAGATCAACAAATTCATTGCATTAATGAGGATTTAGTATGGTAGTAACGATTTAAAAAAAAAAGGCTCAGATATAAATAAATAAATCAAAATAGGATTTAAATTCATAGTAAGTTTGTGATTAATAACAAAACTAAAGGTAAGGAATGAAAAGAATGGGAACGTTGTATAAAAATTACAGTCCTTGTAATCATATAAATGCGAAGGAAGCCTTCATAAAAATAAGTTTCAATGAATTTTAAGTTCTTACGTGTTCGTTATAGAGAGGAAATTTACCTCACAACCTCCAGAAACGTTGAAGGTTGAAAGGCTAAAAATAACCGGTAAAACAAAACAATGCAACCAATTTAAAATGTGTTAGTTGCTGAGACAGAATCATAAATTTGAAATAAATAAACTAGAAGTAAAATAAAACAAATTTTATAGAGGCTGAATTACAATAATGTTACCAAAATCGTTAAATATGCATGAGCTTACCTGAAGAGAATGATAAACATTTTGATAACTAATTCCTGACTACATCCAATGGATTGACTGTGTGGTAAAATCATTGAATTGGATGGACTACGTGGATAATTGAGAGACGAGGGTCTTACGAAAAAACTAGAGTTGAATATTTCGAAATGCCCAACAACGAAAATGAAATTTGTAATAGGGTTCAGTCTTCTAATTAACCAAGGCAAAGTTATGACTCCATCTTGACCGTAAATGTTTCAAGGATCTAAAGCATCAATGGATCGAAAAAAATATTCGTAGGCATGTGATCAATTTAATTATAGCATACAATCATAAATAGTTTGCAGGCTTGAAAGTATAAGCAAATAAATCCTATGTCCTGAAGATATCCTTATCATAAATTCGAATGCAAAACAATTATGAATATCACCATATTACCTTGGAATGGTGTATTAAAATATTAAAGCGTGAAAATTCAATATGAGTGCCAAAGTAATAAAACCCTATGACTTTTCAATTAACATAATAGCAATACGAAGGGACCTTTCGTATATAGTTATTGGAAAAAGATATGAATGGAAGTTAATAAATTGTCTATATAATATTTCTTTCCTTCCTAAGTTTACATTCATTAAGCTTTAGTTGGATAAGATTATACACCATAATTAGTGAAAGGGAATATGCAAATGAGAGTTATATGTAAGTTCTAAAGTATAATGAAATTATCAGTAAATTCTTTAAGAGGTTTAGTAATAACATTGATATAGTTTTACATAAACAAAAAGTATATACTTCAAAGATTAACTTTGATATTATAAGTTAAATAGTGGTAATGTTAACTCTTGGGTATTTTAAGGTTAACATATAGAGTGGAAGTGGAATAAGGGAGGAGAGTGACTTAGAATATAATTAAATATTCTAAGGTATAAAATAAAGGGTTATGTTAAAATATTATGCTAGAGTAAGTATAAATTGCCAAGGACAAAAATAAATATAAAATTATAAATTCTATGATAAGAATAATAAGGTGGTGAAGAATTCTCTTTAAGGACAGTCACTACTGAAATTAAATTATGAATTCATTAAGAAGGTCAAGGATCATAAATCCCAGAAAAGTATTTTGTGCATGAAGTTATGATTTGTGAAAGAAATTATAACAGCAGAAAGTACAACGAAAGAGTTACATCGAATTGTGACGAAATACACTAATGTCACTAACTATAATTTAACAATCATGTTATAAATAGAAAAAAAAAAATTAGTGGTAAGTGGAGTTTTTATAGATGTTATTAGAGCCCAAGATGAAACACTTAGCATACATGTGTCCTCACACAGGAAATTAAAAATCCAAATATATTTTTATTTTTAATTAAATTAATTTGAAAACAAATTTGCGCTAATTTATTTTCTTTGTATAGTGATTTATTACAAAAAAGTACAGTTGTTATTATGAGAATTGAAGGAGAGTTGTATGTAGATATGGGTGGTGAGGGAAATACACCAGATCAAAATGCTCAGTTGATGGATATGTTCAGAGAGATGCAACAAGAATTCATTAATCTAAGAACTAACAATGAATGATTGTTTCAATCCAACGAAGAGAAAAAGAGATTGATTAACAAATTAACCTCAAGGTCTAGTCATGAAAGTGAAGACCCCGAAATAAAAATAAAATAAGATGAAGCAAACTCAGAAGGATTAGAGGATGGTGAAGGAGATGGACAGAACTCCTAGAAGAAAAATGAATTCCAAGGAGAGTTATGAAAAATTAAACCTCCCAATTATAATGGTGAAAAGGAGGAAGATGCATAATCTTGGATTCTAAACATGGTAAAATACTTTCAATTCTATGAATATGGGAGTAACTTGAAAGCCAGATTGACTATTTACCAACTATAGGGTAAAGCTACCTTATGGTGGGAAAAAACCAAAATGGTACATGTACTAGATGACAAAACTGTTCCTTGGGAAGACTTTCAAACCAAATTCAAATCTAGATATCTGAATTCGAGATATTATGATGACAAAGCCTAAGAGTATCATGAGCTGAGATTGGGACAAATCACTATACATGAATTTGTTACCAAATTCACTAACCTTCTTCCATATGTGCCTTATATCAGAGAAGAAAAGGCCAAAGTACAATGATTTTTAAACTGGCTACCTGTTATATATAAGTAGAGAATAGAATTTGATAATCCCAAGATAATGCATGAAGTTGTGCATAAAGAAAGTTTTTGTTATTATTAGTTCAAAGGCAGAAATGATTAGCTAAAAAATTGGCAAAACAAAGAAAAAGAAAAAGGTGATTCTAGTGGAGAACGAGCAAAACCAACATATTTGAAAAATTTTGGGAAAAACCATCAAAGGAAGAAGTTTAACAAAATTGGAGAAAATCAACTAGCACAATCACAAACTGGATCTAAACAGATGGATGTAAAGAACAAGAAGGAAGGGACTGTAAAAATTAAGGAACCATTAAAGTGATGGGGTTGTGGATAACCTCACCTGTTACATGACTATTGTCATCAAACAATTCAAAATATTCAAGTACTAAGAGATGTGACTACTGTAAATGATGTTGCTAGAAAAATTCCAAGAATTAGTGCTCCACTAGAGGATGGCCAAGCTGAACACCAATCAACCATGATCGAAATCGAAGGTATGATTGCAGAACAACCTGTTTTTTTATATATATCCAACGGAAATTTTAAGCTATATAAGTCCTCATATGGTGGAAAAGTGAAAATTAAAATCATAAAAAACTCAACAAGCATGATTAGTTTAGTTAGCTACTGGAACAAAAACAAAAGTGACCCATAATCCACCAAAGATTGTTGTAAATTTAAATGTGTATGAAACTCAAATGAATTTAAACATTCTTCCTCTAAGCTCATATGATGTGTTAGAGAGAACGGATTGGTTAGAGAAACAAAAATAAATTTTTAATTCCTTAGATAAAACAATTCACTATATAAATGGTGAGGGAAAATCAGTGAGAGTGAAAGGAAAACCAAGACCCAAATCAATAAGACATATTTGAGCACTATAGTTAAAAATGATAGTAAGAAAGGGATGTCAAGTGTATTTTGTACAAGTGGAGTAATTGGGATAGAAAATTGAAATGGAATATGTAGAAAAGTTACCAGTAATTAGAGAGTTCAAAGATGTGTTCCCATATGAAATCCCCCATTTACCCTCTAAAAGAGAAAACGAATTTAAACATTATTCCTCTAAGCTCATATGATGTGTTAGGGAGAACAGATTGGTTAGAGAAACAAAAAGAAAATTTTAATTCCTTAGATAAAATAGTTCACTATATAAATGGTGAGGGAAAATCAGTGAGAGTGAAAGGAAAACCAAGACCCACATCAGTAAGACATATTTAAGCACTATAGTTAAAAAGGATGGTAAGAAAGGGATGTCAAGTGTATGTTGTACAAGTGGAATAATTGGGATAGCAAACTAAAAAAGAATATGTAGAAAAGTTACCAGTAATTAGAGAGCTCAAAGATGTGTTCCCATATGAAATCCTCCATTTACCCCCTAAAAGAGAAATTGAATTTTCAATTGAATTGGTACCAGGAGCTACACCTTTTTCTAGATTACGCTACCAAATGAGTACTCCTCAGTTGTTAGAACTAAAATTGCAACTACAAGATTGATTAGAGAGAGGTTTCATCGGACCAATTGTGTCTCCATGGAGAGCACCTATACTGTTTGTTAAAAATAAAGATGACACATTTAGGATGTGCATAGACTATAGACAATTGAATAAATTGACAATAAAGAACATATATCCTCTACCCATAATAGATGACTTATTTGATCAAGTTAGAGGAGATACTATCTTTTCAAAGATTGATTTAAGAGCGAGATATCATCAACTAAGAATAAAAGATGAATACATTAACAAGGCAACATTCTGGACTAGATACGAGCACTAGGAATTTTTAGTTCTATGTCTTGGATTGACCAATGCACCTGCTACATTCATGTGTATAATGAATACTGTGTTACATAAGTATCTAGATAAATTTGTTTTGGTGTTCATTGATGACATTCTGGTATATTCCAAAAATGAATAAGTACATAGGGATCATCTCAGAGTTGTCTTACAAACACTTAGAGAACATAAGTTATATGCCAAACTCAGTAAGTGTGAAATTTATAAGGATAAAATTCATTATTTGGGTCATGTAATTTCAAAGGATGGATTAGCAGTAGACCTAGAGAAAACCCAAGCTATCATGGATTGTCCTATACATACTGATTTCCCAACCATAAGGTCATTCATGGGTATCATTGGATACTACAGGAGATTTGTAGAGGGATTTTCAGCCTTAGGAGATCCTGTTATTTCTTTACAGAAGGAGGGAGTAAAGTTTGAGTGGAAAAAAAATGCAAACATAGTTTTGAACAGTTTAAACTTAAACTAAAAACTTCTCCTATTTTTAAGATTGCTGATCCAAAAAAGTAATTTTTGGTACATACAGATGCATGTGCGGAAGATTTAGGAGGATAATTATTACAAGAAAACTCAGCCATAGCCTATGAATCAAGAAAATTCAAGAAACATGAACATAAGTACACTGTACGTGACTTTGAGTTAGCTGATGTAATACATGCTTTGAAGATGTGGAGACATTATCTGTTAGGAAAGAAGTTTATATTAATGACAGATCATATAAGATTGAAATATTTTTTCACACAACCTGACTTAAATTCTAGACAAGCTATATGGTTGTCTTTCCTTAGTGAGTTTGAAATGGAAATAAAACATATTATAGGAAAGAAAAATATGCTTATAGATGCTCTAAGTATGAATTCCCATAAAATTTTGAATACTTTTGGAAGCAGTGTAAAATTTGACATAGAAGGATTGATACAAGCAGTGGTGGGTCAAGATCAAAACTATGAAAAACTACAAGAAAAATTGTAGAATAAGGAAACACTAGGATATACTCAGAATTAGAAAGGGTTGATTTATTATAAAAACAGAATGTGTGTTTTCAAAGCCCTTTACTATTTTATAGGGCCTCTTTGGTTGTACTTATATCTCATGTACTTAACTATTATTTTAAAATTCCTAGATGTTTTCCTAGGCACAGTATGTATGTGGGATCCATTATCATGTTTTTTATCTGGCCCATGTTTATGCCAACATGTACTATATAGTTCAATTCATTGTTTGTTGGAAATATCATTACTCTTTGTACTTTGTTATCTCAGCAGGCATAGGTATGCCTCCCCCGCCTCATTTATGCCTCCCTCCATTTGAGTACGAATAAATTGGTAAGGACATAAATAAATGTAAAATTATAAATTCTATGATAATAATTATAAGGTGGTGAAGAACATTTTTCAAGGACAGTTAGTAATGAAACTGAATTATGAATTCGTTAAGAAGGTCAAGGGTCATAAATCCTGCAAAAGTATTTTTTGCATGAAATTGTAAGTTGTGAAAGAAATAAAAAATTAAAATGAAAGAGTTATGTCGAATTGTGACCAAATACGTTAATTTAATTGACGAGAATTTAAAAATCATGTTATAATTGGAAAAAAAATAGTGGTAAGTGGAGTTGTTACAAATTTGGAGGGGGTTTCAGGTGTCCAAATTGAGCTCAATATAGCTCATTAGAAAGAATGTCCAGTCTAGTTTCTAGATTTAGGCTTGGTTTCCAAAATGGTGTTGATTTTATCCTCCAAAAGTTGATTCTCACAAGATTTATCAAAAGTACAGCACCAACCTCCAAAATAGGGCATAAATGTGAATTTTTGAGTGTTTTTTGACTTTGTGAATGCTCCTATGACCCAAAAAAGTTTTGTAAATTTATTTTCCTGACTGTAATTTTCCTTCTAAATCCAATGGAGCTTTCATTTTTTCCATTGGAGTTCCCTATATTTTCACACCATGACAGTGAAAATTTGCCAAAATTGCTTAAAATTCTTCAAAATTTCTTCTGTTGGAGGATGATGTGGTATGTTAGGCAATGATTGATTCCTCAGCAGGGATACCAAGCTTGTCGACTTCATTTTTCTTGGTTAGGTTTTTATGTCTTGATTTGGCCTTTTCGAGTTTTTACCTTGTAATCTAATTTATTTTTTATTAGTGTTTTCCCATATTCCTTAGTATGTTATTATCCTTCTTTTCCTTATCCAGGAGCTTCTCAATATTCTTGTTGGCCCTATCAAGACAATGCTCCCAGTTCTCATTGATCATGATGCAAAACTTCTCATTTAAACTGAGTTCATTGGTAAGTTTAGCCTCCTTTTGCCTCTCAAGTTCTAGAGCTCTTTTCAACCCTGTAGTCCTAGGTCTCCTTTTTGGAACTTCTTCTTCATCTTCAATTCTTTCACCATACCTATCATCAGCCTCATCAAGCAAACCCTTTTTCTTGTTTTCTTTTCTCTTTTCCTTGAGAAGCTGCATCTCCCTAATTGTCTGCTTGGTTTTGAGTTGTTGATTTTCCTTCTCATAGTATGAAATAACAAATTTAGATCTATCAAAGTTGGTATGAAGCTCCCTGATTTGGCCATCCTTCTCCTTGACAATCACACTAGAAAGCTCATGATCATGCTTCTCATCTAATTCAAAAAGGTCAAAATATGCTTCTGTCTCATGGAGGCCTTCCTCCTCATGAATGGGTTCCTCATGTACATCTTCCTCTACCATATGTTCTAAGAATTGTGGTAGGGACCCTACCACAATTTGTAAGGAAAAAACTTGCCTATGCCCTCTCTTAGTGTGAATTCTAATAACAAGCATACGAAAAAATCTCACTTTAGTTGTGCATAAGAAATAACCCTAACATGAAAGATGGTTGTCAATTTCCTTAGATATGTATATATTTGATTAGAATAAATGGTACAAAAATCAAAATCTATGTAGTTAAATACATTAAAAAATAAATAATAAGCAATAGTTTTTCCATGCATCCAATGAAAAGGACAAGAATTTTTGAAGTTTTTTTTTTGTATTATGACACCTGTGAAGGGAACATAGAAAGATGTTACCAGTCCCCCTCAATGGAATGGGTTCTTTTATGTCCTCAGCTCTTTAGATCTAAGATCTCTCTCTCTTTATGGTCCAAAAAACCCAGACAAAAATGGAACTCAAATGGAGCTCACAAGTAAAAGGTAGAAAAATCTGACAATGATGTAGGATGAAAGTCAGACCAAAAGTATAGATCTAGAGTGATATATAGGCAAAACCATGTAGTGAATGAATGTAAAAAACCTTCTATTTATAACAAAATATTGAGTTAGTCTCGATATTGGTGCATAATTAAAATTTATTAACCAAATCTAGATCTAAATTTTATGGAATATTTTATAATTTTTGTTGGAGGGAAAAAGAATTTGAATTTTTTCAAATCCCTTTATTTGTAAATAATAAATAAAAAAATGATTTATTTATTATTATAAGAATGTGGTTGAGCAATAATTAAATAAATGGTGATTTATTCAATTATTTATAAATGATTTAATCAAATTTAACTAGGAATATTATTTAAATAATGTTTTAAATAATTATTCCTAAAAAATAATAAGATAAAAAATGATTTATCTAATTAATTTTCTTGTTTTGGGTTAAATGTGACCAAGAATATTAATTAAACCGTGGTTTAATCAATTATACCTTGAGGAAAATCAAACAAATAAGGATTGATTCAAATATTCTTGATGGGGTTTCCTATTTAGACCAGAAACAACTTAATGAATTATGGATTATTAAGTTATTTTTTATAGTGAAAGGAATTTTACTATGGTAAAATTGGTCTTACATGGTGTACTTTGGTCCATCTAATAGTAGCAATATAGATGACCAATAAATAGTGTAGCATATTTCCCCCCAGCGTGCAAGCGTTAGGAGATGATCATATGACCGAAGTACATTGTAATAACTCAATCACTATACACTGAAGGGGGAGTCATAGAGGGAGAGAAATATAAAGTAGACTAAAGCGCGAGAGGAAAATACCTTGAGGAGGTGAGACCCTTTACTTTCCTTTGACTTAATTATGCACCAATATCTAGACTAACTCAATATTTTTTTATAAATAGAAGGGTTTTTACATTCATTCACTACATTTTTTTGCCTATAGATCACTCTGAATCTATACTTTTGGTCTAAATTTCATCCTACATCATTATCATATTTTAATACTTTTTACTTGTGAGCTCCGTTTGAGTTCCATTTTTGTCTGGGTTTTCTGGACCATCAAGAGAGAGAGATCTTAGATCTGAAGTGCTGAGGAAATACAAGAACCTATTCCATTGAGGGGAACTGGTAACATCTTTCTATGTTCCCTTCCCAGGTGTCATAATACAAAAAAAAAAAATTAAAAATTCTTGTCCTTTTCATTGGATGCATGGAAAAACTATTGCTTATTATTTATTTTTTAATGTATTTAACTACATAGATTTTGATTTCTGTACCATTTATTCTGATCAAATAACTTCATATCTAAGGAAATTGACAACCATATTTCATGTTAGGGTTATTTCTTATGCACAACTAAAGTGAGATTTGTTTGTACGCTTGCGATTAGAATTCACACTAAGAGAGGGCATATGCAGGTGTTTTCCCTACAAATTGTGGGAGGGGCCCTACCTTCTTCACCGGAAAAGAAGGTACAAAAGGGGACAAAAAATATGGTAGAGGAAGATGTACATGAGGAAGCCATTCATCAGGAGGAAGACCTCCATGAGACAGAAGCATATTTTTACGTTTTTGAATTAGATCAGAAGCATGATCATGAGATTTCTAGTGCGATTATCAAGGAGAAGGATGCCCAAATCAGGGAGCTTCATACCAACTTGGATAGATCTAAGTTTTTTATTTCATACTATGAGAAGGAAAATAAACAACTCAAAACCAAGCAGGCAATTAGAGAGATGTAGCTTCTCAGGGCAAAGATAAAAGAAAAAAATAAAAAGGGTTGGCTTGATGAGGCTTATGATAGGTATGGTGAAACAATTGAAGATGAAGAAGAAGTTCCAAAAATGAGACCTAGGACTACAGGGTTGAAAAGAGCTCTAGAACTTGAGAGGCAAAAGGAGGCTAAACTTGCCAATGAACTCACTTTAAATGAGAAGTTTGTGATCATGATCAATGAGAACTGGGAGCATTGTCTTCATAGGGCCAATGATAATATTTATAAGCTCATGAATAAGGAAAAGAAGGATAATAACATACTGAGGAATATGGGCAAACACTACTACAAAATAAATTAGATTGCAAGGTCAAAGTTGCAAAAGGCCAAATCAAGATATAAAACCCTAACCAAGAAAAATGAAGTCAACAAGCTTGATATCCTTGCTCAGGAATCAATCATTGCCTAACATACCACATCGTCCTCTAGCAAAAGAAATTTTGAAGAATTTTAAGCAATTTTGGAAAATTTTGCCAATTTTTACATTTTTGGCAGTTTTTCATAGTCATCCTGTGAAAATGTAAGGAACTCCAATGGAAAAGATGAAAGCACCATTGGATTTATAAGGAAAATTACAGTGAGGAAAATAACTTTACAAAATTTTTTTTGGTCGTAGGAGCATTCAAAAAGTCATAAAACAATCAAAAATTCACATTTATGCCCTGTTTTGGAGGTTGGCGCTGTGCTTTTGATCAGTCTTGGGAGAATCAACTTTTGGAGGGTAAAATCAACACCATTTTGGAAACCAATCATGGATCTAGACACTAGACTAGACATTCTTTCTAGTGAGCTATCTCGAGCTCAATTTGGACACCTGAAACCCCCTCCAAATTTGTAACAACTCCACTTACCACTATTTTTTTTCTAATTATAACATGATTGTTAAATTCTCTTCAATTAATTTAATGTATTTGGTCACAATTCGACATAAATCTTTCATTTTACTTTCTGATTTCTTTCATAACTTACAATTTCATGCACAAAATACTTTTGTGGGATTTATGACCCCTGACCTTCTTAACGAATTCATAATTTAGTTTCATTACTCGCTGTCCTTGAAGAAAGTTCTTCACCACCTTATAATTATTATCATAGAATTTATAATTTTACATTTATTTATGTCCTTGCCAATTTATTCTTACTCAAATGGAGGGAGGCATAAATGAGTTAGGGGAGGCATACCTATGCCCGCTGAGATAACGAAGTACAAATAGTAATGATATTTCCAACAAATAATGGATTGAACTATATAGTACATGCTGGCATAAACATGGGCCTGATAAAAAACATGATAATGGATCCCACATACATACTATGCCTGGGACAACATCCAGGACTTATAGAATAATAGTTAAGTACATGAGATATAAGTACAACCAAAGAGGCCCTGTAAAATAGGAAAGGGATTTGAAAATATAAATGATACAGGAAAACTAAAAAGGCGTTGCAAGAGGCCGAGGCCGAAATCATCAAGTCTATGGAGATGCATCCAAGGCTATAGTAGAAAGGTCATCTGGGCATGTGGGGGACTACCTGAAGGGCCACCCCCTCATGAGGTTTGAAACATCTAACGCATACTCTGGAATCACTAGTAGAAGTTGTTGCATCACTAAAACATCAAGTATACAGATCTCAATTTTGATATCTTGGTGGCCTTTATACTTCATCATTTGAAGGAATTGGACCTTGGGACCCACTTTTATTTCTTCTCATTCCCTTCAAACACTGAATCTTTACCTTTGCATTTGAATTTTTCTTTGACAAATTGATCATTTAATGACTTTGAGAACTCTTTGAATTTGACATTTTGATGCTTTGGCATGTTGGAACTCAGAGTTAGCAGCTTGGGAATCATGAACTTATTACATTTTGAATGACATAAAATTACATAGTGAAAATTAAAATTTTCATTTCAAAACCAAAATTACATGCTAAAACAAAAATTTATCTTTACAAATCATCTTCATATGGTGAAGAGATGTTATTTAATCGCCCTTTATTTGTTGTTCTTATGCAATGTAAATGAAATTTATTTGGACCTTCGAAAAACCCTAAAAAAACTAATGGAACCTTGGAAGATTAGACTTCATGATGACATGATTGATTTAATGGCATGATGGCGTTAAATTTATGGATGATGTACAATAATCAAGGTATGAAACTATGCCAACAAGTAATTAAATTTAAGGAAGAGTGATGTTTTTGGGATAGGGCTACCTTTCAGTGACTAATTTTTTTAATGAAAACCTAGTGGAATGATAAAAAAATATAAATGAGACACTAATATGTTATGAAAAGATAATTTTTGATCACTGATGGAAGGATGCAAATAATAACACTAGCATTCCCTATGAAGAAGTCAATCCTATGTTCCTATGGAATATTGTTTACCATTATATTCAATTTTTGGAAGTCCTCAATGTGCTCCCTCATTCAACCATTTTGCTTTATATTTACCAATTATCTAAAGAAGGTGTTGCTCTTTGTATCCTCATAATGTGTTATCATTTCCTCCGTAACAATTGACCCAGTGAAAATTGGTTTACAAGAACAAAGGCATTTATAACATAAAATTTATTTTTTTATAAATGTAAAGTTGGAACGCATACCTTTTGTGTGTGTTGAACATTATGGAGCTCAAAGTATTGCTCCATTTGTAGTATCCATGTTATTGGATCCTTTCCATCAAACTTCGTCATATTGATATTTGGAATATACGGGTTCTTAAATCCAACATTAGAGTCTACGAAATCATGATTAACATTTAATTTTTTCTCATCATGAGTTTCATCTACTACCATTTCTCGATTAGGAAAAATTTCCTATAGCAACTTTGTCAAACCATCGATGTCTGATTTTAGACCATTCATCATGTCTTCAATGTTGCCTTTCATTTTTTCTTCTATACCATCGATCTTATCTTGCATGCCATACATTAAGTTCCTCAAACCATCCATATTAGGTTCCATTCCTTTATTCAAACCATCCATATTAACTTCCATTTCATTTTTGGTTACTTTTTGTGAGAGTGAAATTTCTTGCACTTGGTCTCGTAATTTTGATATATCATGTTGTACTTATTCCTCTTCATGTGTCATAGTAGAGATTTATGAGGGCTTAATGGCTGTGGAATTAATTTTGGGAGGAATTATAGAACCCAATATTGATATCAATGCTTCAATATTCCCTTTGGAATAACTTCTAACTAATTTTTTTAAACAAAAGTTATACAATTTAAAAAAAAACACACATTTTTCTTTCTTTTATAGAGCTCGATATTGAAAAAGATGTATCTCTATGATTTTGGATCCCAAATATTTGGAATTCAGTCCTAAATTTACCCTCTAAGGCTTATTTCCAATTTCATAGGTCAGACCTAATTTGGATTCTTCAAGACAAGGTTATTCTCTATCTCCTTGAATGAACTAATTATGGACTGGTTGAGTAGAGTGAATGTGTGCAATGCCCCATGTGTCACTGTTTCGACCTTAGGCCCTAAAATAAATACTTCAGAAACTACAAAAATTTCAATTTTGACCACTATTTACATAATTCCACTTCGATCCTAGAATGTAAGGTTATGACGATTTTCCCTCGGTCTTCTATTTGAGATGAAATTACGGAGCCTACAACAAGCCTAACTTCCACAGATCATATCTTTGAAAATATTCGGAACCAAGGTCTGAAATTTTTACACAACATTCATAAATATTTTAGATCCACATGGTAAAATTTTAATTTTCTAAAACCTATTAGAAAAAAAGTTATAGAAAAAATTCCAAGATGATATGTTTGAAGAACCAAAACCTTAGAATCTCAAGATTTGATACAAAATGTTACGAAACCAGCTCAAAAAATAGAAAAAAATATATCAATGAATTAGAAAGTATCCATTTCGATGGGGAAACCTCCTTTCCATTATATAAATGAAAAATTATTTGATGATTCAAATGTACAATGGGGTCCCAATGTAATCAAATCCTACATAACAATAATAATGTAAGTGTACAACAATAACAATAGTGGGATTATATTGGCACAATGGTAACACTATAAGGACTACATGGGCACAACAATAAAAATGATGGGGCTACACTAATAATAACAGTAAGGGGATACACTAGTATTATAGGGACCTAACACATTATCTAGATAATTATTATTACGTAAGACTGAAGGTTGTAAAGAATGGCATGGATGCTCAATGACTTTGTTATTGTCTTCTTCATCATGTGCAATATTACCATCATATGTGAATTTAAAATTCAACTCATGAGATTATGAATTCAATGAGCATGGAATCTTTTAATGACAAGTTAATTAATTACAAGTAGTACGACACAAGGGAGAGTAAGTTGAAGAAGAATTTCCCATAATAATATTTTCATGATAATTTAAAATATTGCCCGATGTACTTTAGAATTCGTCACCATGTACATTAATGATATCATCGTTATCAATTTGATGGTTTCTCGAGACATTATATTTATTCAACATCTTGATTTCATTTCATTGAATACAAAGATCACTAGATTCTAAACCATCCATGAATGAGGGAACATCATCTTGACATGGAGGAATTTGAAATAGGGAAGAGAGATCAAAATTGGCTTCACCTTTCTAATCCTCTACTTCTGAAATGTGATCACCTTGTACTTGAACACCATTTTGGACCAAAAAATTTAAAATCAAAAGTATTTAAAGAATGACCTGGTGGAGCATATTGATCAAGAGGACCAGGGTGTAAGGGGTCATGACATATGGATGAGAGACAGTTATAAGTGTCCCTTGATGAAACACACCTTTCAATGATACTGAATTCAATATTTTGGTCATGTACATTAACATGATATGGGGGTGTCAAGGAACCCTTATTCCCCTTAGGATCCATGGATTTATTAGAATATTCAAAGTTTTCTTCTCCAAAGAGAGAAGACGAGGATGGGATCAATAGATCAAGAATTTGATTTTCATTATTCTCAAACTCAACAATAGCTCCAAATACAACCCTGTTAGGAAATGAAAATGGAGGAGGGAAAGTGAAAAAAGGAAGAATAGGTTTGTACTTTGAGATTAGAGGTGTCCCATAAATAATAAAAGTTGGGATAGAACTATTAAAAAATTATTCATATTCATATTGTTTCAAGGATATTTGAACCAATCGTTAAGTTTTCTTTTAATAAATCCCAATCTATATATTCTTCAGGAAATTCTAAACCTAGGTGAATAAATCTATTAGAAAAATCCTCTATTGAATCATCAGCCTTCATTCAATGTTGATTAATTGTTTCATAAAAATCTTGGTTATCATACATATCAAAGGATTGATGAAGCTCCTTGATGAGTTTTTCAAATGAATGAATAGAAGTAGATTTTAAGGTATTTCACCATAGTTTTACTTCAAATTCGGGAGTGCTTGTGAATAATTTACAAGCAACATATTCACAATTTCTCTCATGATATTAAAAAAGCTAGAGAAAATGAGATGTATGTTCAGTTATGGGTATTTCACCCTCTCCATAAAAACTCAATTGAAACAAGTTTTAAAAAATTTCCACTAGGATTTAAAGTTTAATATTAGATCTATTAGAAACAAACCCTACGAGAATAATTTGGGAATGATATATTCTAGATAACATATTAAAAATAGACTCAATGGGCTCAAATTGTCATTTGGCCCTCCTTCTACTGCCAACTATTGATCGTGATGGAAATCCATCAACCAAAGGGGTATCCATGGTATGAAGTGCTAATTATACCTTACACTTTTTGGAGTAGCAGCCCCAATCGGGAAACAAAGCCAATTCCAATATTCTAGGAATTTCATTCCTTGGCTGCGATTATCAACACATTAGATTATACAAAAAATATTTAAGTCAAGAAAGTAATTTTACATTGCGAGTAATACAATTTCAATGTATATAAGGTTATTTCATGGCATGAAACGAAAGAGTGAGCCTCTATAATAAAATTAATAGCACTATCCTAAAATATACACATAAGGGCATGGAAAGAATAATTTATTAACCAAAACATTATTTCACAAAATAACCAGGATCATAAAATCAACTAACAATGCACATTAAAAAAAAATGAATACTAAATAAATAAAAAAATAGTTCATTTTCCTTAGTATGCGTTAACATAAACATATACCATAAACAATGAAATAATAGTCTCATATTATTCATGACATATGTGTGAAAGTGCACCAAGTCCAAGAGCTACATATATTAAGTGAAATTCCCAAGATACACAATTACAATGCTACCTTATTAGTCCTAATAGTGGAACATTAAGTCATTACTTGCTCCTACAAAGAAACATCTTCTCTCCTATGTCAAGCTAGAGAAGCCAAGGTCAAAATCCCAAATTCGGAAGCCATTTTCTCGAGATATGAGGATGTCTATATAAATAATGAGGTGAAATTCCACCTCCCATGTGACTCTTGACCTCCCTTATGACTCTTTAGCTCCTGCTATGACATTTTAAATTCCTATTTGACCTTTGAGATTTTATATGAATTGATAACTTTGTAATGAATTTTCACATTACATGCGAGACCCTTATGCTTCCACACATTTTAAATTTTCTCATTTTTTGGAATTTACATAATCAAAATTCAAAAAATTGTGTGGTAAAACACTTTAACACATATTTCCTTGTAATGACAATTGGAAAAGCCATGACTTTCAAATGATTACATGGATTTCATTGTAGAGTTCCAATGCCAAGATTGTCTTCTTGTTGCTATGTATTTGATCTATTAATGATATATCTTTAGTTTCTCTTCATCTTCATCCTTGAAATAGTCACAGGAGAGTGTTAGAACCTTCCAAGTTACCTTGAGAATCCATATCTTCATAATGGTGTGGAATTCCTTCATGTATTTCATGATGGTTCCTATTTTTCTTATTCTTCAGAATTTCCTTCTTGCAACCTCTCCATGCTCACTTCCCTTAATCATCAACTTTTTATAATGGTATTATGCACATCCAAATGAAGATAACTCATGACAAGGAAAATTCATTCCCAAAATCATATATCATGTGTCTTCTTTTTTCATGGAACCGACTGATTATGATGGACTCGTGTTAGGGCTGGGAGGAAGAGGATTTCTTGGATACATTATGAATCTATAGCAGGTGAATAATGGGAGACTGTGCACTATAAATTCATACTGCACAATGGAAAAATGAAGAGAGAAGCATGTGTGTGAAGTACTAGTAACAATGACTAGAGGCTCGATGATTGAACTTTCCATTGAGAGAAAAAGAGAGGGACAAGGTACTCCATAGTTCTCTACTACAAGGGATAGGCATGAGTCATTTTTTACTATAAATGGGTAATTTTTATTAAAGGGATGTACTGATACGTCCTTTTTTTAGTGGGGGCCTCATGAGGCAAGGTATTGAGATTGCTAACTAATGATGTGTTGTGTGGAGTTCTCAAAGATGAAGAGGAAAATATTGTGTAGTTGGGGGTATCATAGGGACTGAGGGAGGAACTTACGTTCTACTATAACTATGCAATACACAATATAAAGAAATATCAGACAACCGATTTTGCAACGAGAAACTTAACTAAGAATGTGGAGAAATACTAGTTGCTATAACTGTGGAATGCGCAGTGATTAAGGGACAGGCTCAGTTAATCGTATAGTTGGGAACTTTAGATACCTATAGGTGACCTGATGCTAACTAAAAATCCATAATACATATTAGGAGACCCACTAGATGAAGGGACCCCACAGTTTCACAAGATATGAAGCCATGAAAGTATAATTTCACACTTTAACTACACAATGCTCAATAGATGGAAATGAGGCTTGGGAAAATGCACAATTGGGAAATTTAGTGATAAAGTGGGGCTCCAATTCCCACTATAATTGTTCAATTCGTAATATAGGGAAAGGGAGATCTTGAATTACACAATTGTCAGGGCTAAGCATCCAAAGTGATGACCTAGGCTCTAAGGTTCCTCAATGTGTCAGTTGATGAGGTTATCCTGAGGGTGAGAAGAGTTTATATGTCTAAGGGGTAAGGATTTCATCACTAATACTTAGAAAAGTGGAGAGTACTCATCACTTTCCTAAAATATTGAGTATGTTAATGAGTTGTGCAAGATGAATACATGGATGAATTGCAAAATTGGCTAATTGATGGATCAATGAAACAATGGAGAAAATACGATGGAAACAAATTCCAATAATAGATCACACACATGTATACCATCAAAAATAGGCCAATAGAACGTATCATTATGAAAATCCACATGCATACCTTGAAATGACAACAAAAGTAAACTTATTTTTAAGTGTGACAGTTGAAATGTACCGTTGCAACACTTATAATACAAGTTATTACAAAAGTGTCGACTACAACCAAAAAGTGCACGAACATGTGGAAGAGTGTCTAGCACATATTATTATGATATATGTGATCCACTAATGCATAAGTTTTCGCTATATTTTCCTCTATTATTTCACTAAGGTGAAACATATTCCGAAATGCAAAGAGTTAAAAATTACACTTGCAATAGTAAGAAAAAGTGAAAATCACACTTACAAATGCTAAAAAAAGTGAAAGAAACACATGCTATAGTGAAGAGCAGTAAAGAGAGTCACTTGTGAAAGTTAAAACAAGAAGAAATAATAGCCACAAAAGTGAAAGGAACACTTATGAATTAAAAATCATGCGAAAGAAATAGTTGAGAAAACTCACTATAATGATGGTACACTCACATCAAAGAGTGAGGGAGACTGTTAGGTGAACATGTGCACTCACTATATTCATGGATTGTGTTGTCAATATAATCAAGATTTGTGCATTCACTATCACTTGGAACTACCCAGTCACTATATATATGGACTCCCCAGGCACTATTTCCAGAGAGTACACCTGCACTACTCTCAAGGAATATGTAATGTCTATCTTCAAGTGTAAACATTGACCACTAAGACATCCAAAATAGGGTGTGACTTAGAAAGCACAAAAAGGCTAATCATGTGAATGCAAGTGGCTTCGAAACTTATATTCTCAAAAGAAGACATGGTAACTTAGAAAAACATCAACTAACCATGAAGTTACTAATTAGACTAATTACATGATACACATAGGATTTATCATCTAATTCTAATTAGACACACTTGTTCATTTGGTCACTTAGAAAAAAATCAATCGTCATTCAACTACTTAGTCCAATTATAATTACTTGAAAACTCTTTTGTGTATCCAATAATTAGTCTATTTACTTCATAAACATTCCTTGATATGAATAACATTTAAAATATGACTAGAGATGGAAAATCCACTAGATTGTGATTCCATAATGCTTGTGCATTATAAAATAATAAAGCACTTTCCTTGATTAAATATTACCATAAATATGGAACAGGGGCCCTAGAAAAGAGTGTGAGTATAAATATTCTGGAATACGGAAAAAATGTAGTAAAAAATAGTTCTAAACTGAATTTCTAGCTTAAAAATAGTAGAAACCCACCAAAACTATAATTAAAACTGAAAGGATATCGTGATAAGTTGAATGGACAATGTTATGAATAAATTTACTGATATGGAAGTATTGTAAAAAAATAAATCAAGTGCACAATACTAAATATGAGGCCTATGAATAACGTATCCATGTCACTTACTATTTAGTGCCTAATCATTGCCACATGTCATCTAGCACCCCTATTAAAAATAGACTTACAAAAATAAAAAAATGTTAGAAAAATAAAGTGACTTGAAATGTTAGAAAATGTATAGTGGATGAAGAAAAATGGTCATATGGTACCTAATTAGTACGTAAGAGGTTCTAAGTGCAAATTTACACCAACATGTAAACCTAATTATCATTGCTCATCCATACAACGCTAAGAAATTCATATTGTTCTAGAATGAATTCTAGAAAATAATTACTAATATTGGAAAAACCGTTAGAGTTGTTGAGAAATGAATTATTCTAATTATTTGAAAAATACATTTTCACATATGAGCATAACCAATGTGTTTAATTGGTATGTTCATGATTTGAAATGGACTTGAAACAATGAATCCTTGTAAGAGTCAATAGCGGAAATTCAGTTGGTAGATAATGAAGGTTAATAAAACTATATAAAATAATTTAAGGCTAAAAGTGGAATAAGAAAAAAATGATGAGAAAAAAATAAAATATTCAAACTACAAAAATAGCATAAGAAATGAGTGTAAGGAATGAATGGTAAAATTTATATAAATGTAGTTTGGAGTTGATGGATTCAAACACGTATTGTATTATAATCGATCCACTAGAGAGAAAGGGGGTGTCATCCATTTTGGTTATATCTATTCCAAAATTGAACATAACGACTTGAAAGTACGAGTGGGAGAGCATAGTTGAGGGAATTTATGTTTTGCAGAACCCCACAGTTCATAGGCGTTGGATAACTCCATACGGATACCATATTCTTTGTACTTACATTATTTCGATTCGCAACATGAGAAAGAAAAAAAACCTCATGTTCTTACTAGGTTTTCTCACCAAATGGTTTATGAAAGAATATCTCCCATTTCTTTATGATTGGTGTGTGTTTTTATATCATTTTTCTCTATTATTATTCTTGAATGTATTTCAAACCTAAGAAACACAATTAGTAATAATAGATATATAATTTAAAGGAGTTAATGCTTCATGATATATTTCAATATTCTTTAATATATATTTTGTAATAAGTGACCGAATGAAATATCCACATTTGTTTATATGTCTTTCGTATAAGATATAGTTTCTTTGGATATTTATGGGTAGTTTCGTCAAATCTACGAACCAATTTCAGTAGAAAGGTGTAAAACTCTATCCATGGCTAACAAATCCCTTAAAATTTGGTAGAAAATATATTCTCAAGGTTTTTGTGGGTATTAAACCTCTATATGTTGTCTCTAGCAAAAAAAAGTTTGGAATCAATGGAGGAATCGAATAAATAACTCGAAGGAGTAGTCAAGGTTAAGATTCCTGAATCATTCATAGTCAATCTTCAACATGAAAGCAAAGGTGGGCATCAAGGGCTATTAAGGTGATAATGAATCTTTGAAATTAAATCAATCGTTTCAGGTTGTAGATATTTAATTTAGTGTTCAAAAAATAGTTTAGGAACAAACATTATCATTTTGTCATTTAAGTTTATAGGGTCATGCCCTGCCCTAACAAGAAATATAGCTAGAAAATCTTAGGACATTAGAGGATCTGATAATAACTAGGTCAAAGGATTACAAAACACTCACTAATTCTACATTCTATATTATCATTTATGAAAAGACTAGTGGAACTAGTGGAAATACTTCTAGTAGAGATATGAACATAGTGTATAAGAGTACACAATGGAATCCGAGAAGATGAAAATAATACTGTTTATCATCTGTAATAACCACAAAGTAATCCTCAAGTACTTAGTAAGTTTATAAAAACTTCTATGAAAACAATTGATGTCATTAAAATAACAATCCTAGTTGAGACTTGTGTATAGGAAAAATACATGGAAAATATAGGCTAAAAGAATGGGTGGTCAAGTGGTTCATAACAAGAAAAAAAAAACACTGGGATGTTTATTGTGAAGGGAAGTGAATGTGGAAAATGTGGAAGGAAAATACAATTATAGCCACTACACGTCATTGTAAAGATCCTAGAATTCATTAAAATCATTAAAATATTGATAGCCATAAAGTAGAGAAAACAATGTAAACTTTGACACGGGAATGGAAATGAGTACCATCATTTTTTAGGTATAAAAAAATCGTCTGATTTTGAAAATTATTGTTTCAAAATACTCCAAGTGAACAGGAGGAAACAAACATTGTTGAAAACCAACAATCTCAAGGTATTACTAATTATATACAGGTGGAGGAAAGAGAAATTTATATTGGTTCTAGAATATCTCATGCACAATGTAAAGCCATTGAAGACCATTGCAGGGGTTCAATACAAGATGTTGACGAAGGTTGCATGATCATAGTGTTAGCACATGAAGATCCACATGGTTATCCATTATTAATTTCCAAGGTTATAAAGGTCGTTACAGAAAATGAAGATGTTATAGGTGTTGAAGTACATTTGAATGCGACAAACTTAAACCCATTCAATGGTGTGTAAATCTAGAGATGGTAGTTGATAACAAATTGGTGGAAAGAGAAAAATAAAGGGTACAAATAGAAATAATCACCTCACAGACCTCTTCAAATTGCAGGAAGTTGACATACCTATCTATGAATTGAACTTAACAAAGAGAGCAACTCTTTGCTCCAGGACGATAGAGATTCTGAAGAGGTTCCTACTAGAAGAAACAATGTTGATATGGTAGTCTGTTGAACCATGTTGGGAAAAATGTCTGCAGTTTGAATCAATAACTATAGTGACCTGATTTTTTTTTTACTAATTTGTATACGTGTCTTCACTAAATCCTACTACTGTTTGTACATGGCTTCCTTTCACAAAACTTGTGTATTACTAGTCAACTTATAATTTAGATAAATCTTCAGGACATTACTTAGACTAGTGAATTAAAGATTCATCAGAATTTTAGTAAGCAGTAAACATGTGTTGTAAGAACATATTAAATCATCACACATAAGAGACACACACTAACACCAGGATTTATGGTGAAAACCCAATGTGGGAGAAAACCATTGCTATTGTGGTATCTATCTCCAATATTTATTATATAGAAAATTTCTTACAATATTGTACTTGAACAAAACCATACCAGTATGCAAGCACCAGTACACAGGCATTAACCGACAGAAGGATACAACCTTCACTCGTTCTTCAGCTCCTACTAGAAGGGAGCTCTAGCCCCCTGATCTCATTTACCAGCCACCATTGGAAGGGATATACAACCCCCTCAGCTGATTACGAGCACCTACTGGCAGGAATCTTTGACTCCCTCACTAAAGGCTCCAACCCTCAGCACCATTGCAGACCACGTTTCATAAATTTTGACACTGGATCAAACAAATTTTAACACATCATAACTTGTATATCAACTGAAGTAAACATCAACCCAATTCAAATAGAACAATGAGATCATTGTAAGAAGAACAAAAAAGTAACCGAGACTTCTGTATCAACATAGAGAGTCAAATGAAACCATGATCATTGATAAGAAAAATGTATATGATACTTTACTTATGGAAACCCATGTTGTAATATTCCTAATTAGCCAAAGCTAATTGGAATATTCAATTTTTTTTTACTTGTATGTTTCATGAATAAATGTGAAAAGGAGGATTGTAAAAACTCCTAAGACAAAAAATAAATCTATGCCACATGTGAACAAAGATAAATATGGGCTATTTCAAATAAACACCCTTGTGTGTAAAAGGGGATGAGACATTTGACTCACTCAACCATGACCAAATCAACAGCGTTGTCTAGAAGGAATGATCTTCATTAAGGCACAACGCAGTTTTAGTTGGAGGGCATTCATGTGAAAGGAGCTATTCCATTGAGATGGTTTAGGGTTTTGCAAGCTCTCAATATTATAAAAGGAAGAGGAGGAAAACATGAGAAGGTTGTTGATGACCATATTATTTCTGAAGATTTTTTATGTTTAGAAATTTCTTATTCTCCTTTTTGTTTAGCAGAGAATAGTGTTGTTTAGCACTTGGTGTTCCTAAGTGGGAATCCCACCTCTTCCATTGAGCATCTCTTGGACGAGTCGTTCATTTATTGTCCACTATCAAGCATTTGACCAAGCTCTCCTTCCAAATACAATGCATATCCAGTCGAGGGTTTGGCTGTCTTTGTAAGCTGCAACAACTGGAGGCTATATCTACTCATATTTAGGCCATTCTAGTGCGTCTTTTCAGTGGGAAAGTCTTATATCCCCCTCACAAGAGAATATTGGATGATTGGAGCACATTTTCAAATATTTTCTTGAGGCAAAACCATGTTCTAGAGCCTACAACACAGTATAGATTCCAGTACTATGTTATTTACAAGTATAAAGTTGTAGGGTATTTTGGCAGACTTTTGGAGGAGAGATCTATAACGTTGGGAATCTTCCCTTCACTGTGGTGATCGATGGATTTCAGCTCTAATCCATGTCATATTCAGATCTGATCTAAATAATGTTGTATTTTCTTCATAATTTTTGAATCATTATGCAGATCTACTACATAATATCTCAGATCTACTCTATGTACTTCACTTTTTGCTAAAAACCCCAAGGGGAATTTGAAGAGGAGACTATCTAGTGTACAGATCTGATATAGATCTAATTTTTTGTACACAGATCTGCTCTAGATCTAAATTTTTAATCAATATTTGCTGCAGCATAATAAAAATAATGTTTTCAAGGCAGTTTCTGCTCATTTCTATGGTTGTTACACCTAATTTTGAGGACATTTCTTCATCGGAGACTTATTTTTCCTATTCTACATTAAATGGGCTTCATTGTACATCTGATTTGCTAATTAGAATGTTAAATAAGGGTCTCAATATTGGCCTCCTATAGATATCTTGATGATGTACATTATTTGAATGCTTAACTATTTATTATTGATGCATGTTCCCATTATGGGATATTACAGTGGTATCCGAGCATCATCCAAGCATAGCCCGTGCATTCTAAGAAGCCAATAGGCCTTTTCAAATGAAGGATAGAAAGAAGAAGAAAATTTATTACACTGAAGACAAAGAAGAAAAGGTTCAAACCCCTTTATCTGGAAGAATGAAAGGGAAAGAGTTCTCCTAAACTCTTTTCCAAACTATTCATGAACTGAAGAGTGAAATCAGGGGAATGAGGAAGGAAAGACATGCAAATCCTTTGGAAATATTTTGACATGAAGGAAACCCTATTTCTTCATATTTTGTGTGTAAGCATTCAACCACACAATCAAATTTACAATGTTGTAGCATGCCTACATTCCTAGAAAGAGGAGAAGCAGAGGGAGAGACACCAAAAGAGGAGACTCTTGGTGACTATCTCCAAGAATATGAATCTTAGTCTAAAATATTCAAAGAGAATCTAAGCTTCCCAGAGTTTTGTCATCTCAAAGAAGAGAGAATATCCATCATAAACATGATAAAAAGAGGGTGCATGCAGCACACTTTGGGTACAAATTTTCTACCTACATTTGATGGATCACCTGAGAGCTTAGCCAAGTCTTGGTTAAAGAAGTTGGACACATATTTTCAGTTGCATGGAGTTTTAGAAGAATAAGACACAAGAATAGCAGCGCTGCACCTCCAAGGTAAGGCTTATGCGTGGTGGTTATTTGAATATTCTTCATTGAGAAATGTAAACATCTCTACTTATGGAAAGTTCACTAGGAGGTTAGTGAAAAGATTTGATTTTAAGCCATTTGAAATCTCTTTGGGTGAGAAAAATAAACCCAAGAATTCAGAACCTTTGCATGAGATGGGAAGATCCATGAGGATAACAAAATTCCAGAACATTGTTGAGGGGGTTAAATATCCGCTACATGATTTCCCAAGGGTAAAGGCCCCACTTTAGCAAGAAAATTCTTCTCAAAAGGAAGACATGAGTGTTCCTATTTCAATAAGAGATCAAAAGAAAGGATCTCCTATTGATAAGGCATGCTCCATTGATGAGGAGGAGAGAGAAGAAGAGCTGAAAGGTTCCTCCAGTGCTGTGATAGAAGGAGGAGATCTATCTTTATTGAGAGATGGAGATGAAGCCATTTATTCCACTAAGAGGGCTCTTGAATCTTTGCAAGAAGGCCCCAAGGATCTTACACAAGAAGAGAATGAGCAGCATATGTCTATGATGATAGAAAATGAGACAAAACGATGGAGGAAATTTGTTCCAACATTGCATTAAGTTTTGGGAACACACACTATGACAGATTAGTCCTTTGTGATCAAGACTCTTGACTCCAACGAGATGATGGGTGTTCATGAGTTAACTAATCTAAGGAGAGAACCTTATATTGTGAGATCTTGCAGAAAGTGGGTGATGGAAAGAGGATGAAGGATCACAATGCTGATATGATGGGAGGTTATCCTCTATTACATGAAAAAGAATATGGGGAATTTTCTCCACTCAAAAGCACTCTTACATATATAAGAGTGATGCCCCATTATCATGAGACTTCAACACAAAAATCATAGATGGATTTGTGTACTGGAAGAAATCATCAGATGTTCCCATCTATTGTTCACATGGGAATGAGATAGAAGACATCACTATCTTGTGGTTTACCACCTCGGAGGTTGCCTGATTTAGATTTTGTGAAACATGTTTCCTGCATTGATGCTCCTTTCATAGATCCAAGAAGGAAGGGAGCACTAGAAGACCATAATAAAGCGCTGAGAGTATGGGGAAGGCCCAAGGAGCAGGAAATTATTTTCCCTTTAACACTATTATGCATTCTCTCATCTCATACTACACTGGGAAAAGATGCTGCAATGATGATGACTGACACCATCATGGAGCAAGGAAGGAAATCCTTGAATCAAGAGACAAACTTGTTTGGAGAACACTCTTCCATACATGATGGGAGATGGTGGTCACACATACATAATTTGGAAAAACCAAGGAGTTTTTTTATATATGATAGCCTTCCATGGGAGACTAACTTCCAAGAACTCCCATTCTCTTATGATCATGCGCATCAGCAAGGAAGGTAGGAAGGGAGGAATGGCAACTTTCCACCTTATACCTTTGGCATGGGAGATTTCAAGGAGGAGAAAAATGGGAGGTATGACCTTCCAACATACACCTTTGACATGGGGAATGTCAAGGAGGAGAGAAACAACAAGGCAAAAATTTCAGATGACACATTATCAATGTTATCATTGTTGGGAAAATTAGATCCATATTGGAAATCCCAATTGCTGGTGGAATATTCCAAGGATCTTCACACTTGCATGATTCTTGATGACTTGCTACATGATGAGAGCTATTCAATCCTATATGGGGTCATCTATAATCATGGTAGGATCTTCTTGTCTAGAGCCTCGAAGCTCAAGGAGAAGTTACTACAAAGGGCTTATGAAGAGTTGTATTTCAGCCACACATACTCTATGAGGCTAAACAACATCATCTTGAGGAGCTAATATTGGGAGGGGTTTGAGAAAGAACTATATCAGCATTTTCAAATATTCCTATACCTTGTGGAGATGGAGCAGCAACATAACTCTATGAGAGAGTTAAATCAACCCTCTCTTTCTCTATTTTGAGGAATATGATAGATCTATGTACCACTCCATTGATATGAGGAGGATTTTTGGTGAAGAGAATGCTCTTGTTAGACATGTTTTATATTCTGATTTCAGGCATTCTTCCACCATGTTTTTGCAGGCCACGAATCCAAGGAGGAGTATTATATCTTGTATACATCATGGCCAATATTGGGCCACAAAAATTTCTGAATTGGTCCACTCCCTTTGAAGGAAAGGGGAGATTTTGCAACATGATGGGTGCTTTCCCAAGGCACGAAATATATCTCACAGTTTCAGCTATGGTGAGATGGTATGGACAAGAATTAAGTGGTGGTTAAACCACTTACCATATCTAGATCTGATGCAGGTAGGAGATGCATTGCATTGGTTCTACATGTGGGACTATGACCCACCTCCATATGCACAATTTTTTGTTTGTATGTACATTGTTTTGATCCCTATATTGATGATGTACTTCTACTTTTTATGGCGATGTATGGAGGAAGGAGGGAAGGTATGCATGTGCCCTATGGGATGGTTCCTCCCCATGTACTTTATGTTTCATATTTCAGGGAGAGCCTGTGGAAAACTATGTTTGTTTCATATGATCTATTGTCTCCTTATGGGATGAGCTATTTGCATCTCATGAGAACTTTGGAGGAGCAAGTCATGGATAGATGGTTTGGTGAACACTTGGCTTATGGAGGAAGCTTAACTCATGTTGGTGTCACCAATGGAGGAGGAGATGAGTTGTAGCACTCACCTTATCAGTTTCTTAAGGACAAGCAACATTTTGGAGGGGAGGACTATAATATTCCTAATTAGCCTAATCTAATGGGAATATTCAATTTTATTTTACTTTTCTGCTTCATGAATAAATGTGTAAAGGAGGATTACAAAAACTCCTAAATAACAAATAAATCAATTCCACATGTGAACAAAGCTAAATCTGGGATATTTCAAATAAACACCCTTGTGTGTGAAAGGGGTTGAGAAATTTGACTGGGTAAACCATAACCAAATCAACAGCGTTGTATAGAAGGAATGATCTTCATTAAGGCACAACGTAGTTTTAGTTGGAGGATGTTCCTATGAAAGGAGCTATTCCATTGACATGGTTTAGGGTTTTGAAAGATCTCATTCTTATAAAAGGAAGAGGAGAAAAGCATGAGAAGGTTGTTGATGACCATATTATTTATGAATATTTTGTCTATTTAGATGTTTCTTATTCTCCTTGCTGCTTAGCAGAGTATATTGTTGTTTGGCACTCAGTGTTCCTGAGCGGGAATCCCACCTCTTCCATTCAGTAGCTCCTGGAGGATTCTTGCATTTTTTGTCCAATATCAGGAATTTGGCCAAGCTCTTCTTCCAACTACAACGTAGATCCTATTGAGGGTTTTGTTGTCCTTGTAAGCTGCAACAAGTCGAGGCTATATCTACTCATATCTAGGCCATTCTAGTGCCTCTTTTCAGTGGGAAAGTTTTATATCCCCCTGGCAAGAGAGTATTGGATGATTGTAGCACATATTTAGATCTTGGGTTGAGGCAAAACCATGTTCTAGAGCCTACAACGCAGTCTAGCTTCCAGAACTGTGTTATTTGCAAGTATAAACTTGCAGGGTGTTTTGGAAGACTTTTGGAGGAGAGATATCTATTGTTGGGAATCTTCCCTTCACTGTGGTGATCTGTGGATTTTAGATATAAACCATTTCATATTCAGATATTATTTGAATACTGTTGTATTTTCTTCATAATTTTTGAATCATTATGCAGATCTGCTGCATAATATTTCAGATCTACTCCATTTCCTTCCCTTTTTTGTGAAAACCCCAAGGGGAATTTGAAGAAGAGAATATCTAGTGTACATATATAATATAGATCTAAATTTTTGTACACATATATACGCTATATTTGAAGTTGTAATCAATAGTTGTTTCAGCACAATAAAAATAACGTTGTCAAGGCAATTTCTTCTCATTTGTATGGTTGTTGCACCTCATTTTGAGGATATTTCTTCATGGGAGACTTATTTTTCCTATTATACATTGTATGGGATTCATTGTACATATGATTTGATGATTAAAATGTTAAATAAGGGTCTCCATAATGGCCTCTTGAAAATATCTTTATGATCTGCGTTATTTGAATTCTTAACTGTTTAGTATTGCTGCATGTTCCCATTTTGGGATATTACACATGTGTTTATGCAGTTTTCTATGGAGAAACCTACGTACAAATCTTAACATATTAATTTGAGTTTTGACTCAGACTCAGAATTAATCAGAGTTATTAAGACATATTTTTTAGGTTTAAAGAGCCCTCATACAGTTAGCAGTACCAATATTTTTCAATCAACCAATCAATGATCTCTATAAAAAATCAACTAAAAGCTTAATCATTAATCAAATAACCCATAACTATATGAAGAAATCATTGAGAGACAACATAAACACATAAAAACTAATCAGCTATTTTCTTCAACATTCTTTAGCAAAACCATGGCTTGCATGCACTCCTTCAATAAGACATATCTGTGACTGTACGCACTTCTTCCAAAAACAAATTGAGTATGAATCTAAAAATTTTCATAGATATATACACACCTATGTATAACCGAGCCTGCGTGTATACATGCCTTCCTTGATTCAAACCTGGATATATATCTGTAAATAATTCAGGGCTATGTAACACCTTAGAACTACAACATTACTTAGATCATACCCTTCACTATAAAAAAAATGCACCACACCACAGATCTAAACAACTCATAAACATATCATTCAAATAAATAGTCATTTCAGGTCTAAATATCCCGATCCATCATTGTATTCATGAGTGCATCATAATATCATATCTATTTATTGATTATAGCCCATTTCATGCAGATATACTTCAAATTTAAGTATTTATTTAATTCACATGCTTGTGTACACCTAGCACTATGATCTTCACCTCCTTATATAGTTTCAGCCTTAATCAATACCATGAGCCAAAACCACAGAAGTGTCAATGGTATTCTTGGATTTGATCAAATAACCATTAATGAACTCAATATTGTGGTCTAATTCCATGGTGGATACCCCTGGCATTATAGAATTAGTGCGCTAGCACATACAAATATTGGCCTCTTTGTACCTATGTGTATACGTGACTTGGCCTTTACTAACTCGCATGTAGTTCTTCAATTATGTACATTATCCATATTCTCATTCCAATTTGCAAACCCTCTGTCCCATCATTTTGACATTCTGATTCATTATTTTGTCACCTCTGCGATTATCCAAAAACCATATACTTGGTATTTTACAGGTGGGTTGTCATCAAGAACAACACATGCAATCATAATGCTAACAATATCCACATTTGTGCTTGATGGAAACCATGATATTTTTTTATCACCACAACTTGCAGATACCAATTAGGCACAACAACATGAGCATTATTCACACACCAAGTTACTCTTCCCCTTTGACATCAAGGGAAAAGGGTGGACCATCTTGCCCCCGAGCACATTCTGAAACTTTAAGTATATTTTCAAAGAAGAACATGACTCTATAACTCAATTGAGTATCACCTTTCCTATCACCAAGGACTCACACCAATCACCAAACTACGCGGGGTTAAAAATTTGACTCAACTACCCAAACAAGTGGGATTAAATATTTGAATCAATCACCCAACCAAGTCGGTTTACAAATTTTAAAATGACAAAATATGACAATATTTATATCATAGGTCTCGACATGAAATTTACATCAAATTAAATATATAACTTTTATAAACAAGACCAAAGGACCAGAATAGAGATCGAACATCGAACATAATTCAACAACATAATTCCAAAAATGCATTATACTCAGCAAGGTAATGCTCCCCATGAACCTGTGCAACCTGATCAACGGATCCAAATAATAATTGTCAACAACATGACAAGGCAGACCCATTGATTTCATGACAGAGATATCCATATGCGACTTTATGAAAAGAGACTCACGTATATATGCGACTATTTTTCTAACAACCTGTGTACCAAAATCATCATTATCAAATTTCATCTAAAAAAAGAGAACATAATTTTAACATCATAATGAGGTAGAGAAAGCTCTCAATTTCAATCTAAGATATTCAAATGATTCTCTAGGAAGAGTTTTAGTAAATATGTCAGCAATTTTTTCTTTTGAGGGAACATACTCCAATTTGACCTTTTTCTCAAGCACTATTTCTCGTATAAAGTGATACTTAATATGAATATGCTTGGTTTTGGCATAACGTGATTTTTTGAAATAGGAATAGCACTTGTATTATCACATAGAATGGATATGGGTGGAGAAAATTTGATTTGAATATCTCACAATGCATGCATCATCCATAAAAGTTGTGTGAAACATGATGCAACATCCACATATTCTACTTCTATTGTAGATAAAGAAATCGAAACTTTTTTCTTGCTGAAGAAAGATGCTAATCGAGGCCCCATATAAAATGAACCTCCACTAGTACTTTTCGGGTCATAACCATTTCCAACTCAGTCCACATTTTTGTAAGCTTGAATGGTAATATCAACATTTTTTGGATACCATAGACCAAAGTACTAAGTTCGTTGGAGATATTTGAATATTTGTTTTACTGCCTGAAAATGTGATTCTTTTGGATTGGCTTGGAAATGTCCAAAAATTGGAACTACATGCATGATATTTGGTCTAGTACATATTATATAAAGAAGACTCGCTATCATAGATCTGTACTTTGGTTTTTCTAACATGGGAGGATCATCATGATACCTAAGGTTACATCTGGTCATCATAGGAGTTCACATAGGTTTGCGGTCTTCCATCCAATACTTCTTCAGAATCTCTTATAGAATTTTTTTTTGCGAGAGAAAGGTGCCATATTTTAGTTGCTTCACTAGAAAACCACGAAACATATGTTAGTTCCCCATGTAAATTTATTTCAAATTCTTGCTGCATAACTGAAGCATATTTTTGATTCATGGATTCTTCATTACTGTCAAAAGTGATGTCATCAACATAAACAACAAAAATTAACAGTTTTGCATCCTCAATTTTTTTGTACACGTTATTTTCTGCAGATCCTTCTATGAAGCCTTGTTCTTGAAGATATTTATCAAGACGATTATACAATGCTAATGGAGCTTGTTTTAGCCCATAAAGGGCCTTTTTGGGTTTGTAATTTTTTTTTTCATCATTCCCCAAAATGAATCGTTTTGGTTGTTTTATATATACTTCTTCTTCCATGTATCCATTAATGAAATAAGATTTTACATCCATTTTATAAACTTTGAGACGTTGAAAAGTTTAAAATGCAAGAAACATGTTATGGCTTCAAGTTTGGCTACTGATGCAAATTTTTCTTCAAATTTGGTACCTCTTTATTGAGCATAACCTTTACAAACAATTCTATATGTGTTTCTAATTACATATCCATTTTTATTTAACTTATTTTTGAATATCCATTTTGTCCCAATAAAATTTTTATCTTGAGGCCCTGGAACCAATTTCCAACTATTATTATTTTCAATTTTATCAAGCTCTTCATTCATGGCCTTAATACAACACTTATATTTAATAGCTTGATTTACATTATGTAGTTAAATGGTGGATAATAGAGCTATTTAACTATGAGATCCCACAAATGTTGTTTTTGTTTTTACCCCATCCTCCTTTCCTCCCAGAATTTGAGATTTTGGATTATTATTTTGAACATACCTTGATGGAGCTTTTTCATTATCTGATGTGTCTTCTTTTGATGCTTCATTAGTTTCTTGTTCTATATCATTGTTATTTGATGCGAGAAAGCATTCATCATCATCATCATCCTATTTTGTTGTTATTTCCCTTTTGGGATTCGTGCATGCTTCATCAATCACAACATAAATACATTCAACAAATTTTCAATGTATCAAATTGTAGCATTTGTTTCCTTTACTTCTAGAAGAGTAACCAAGAAGTATTCCTTAATCTGCTCTAGCTTCAAACTTACCGAGTTTTTCATAATTATTTTTCATAAAACATTTCCTTCCAAAATCTCTAAAGTTTTTCACAGTGGGAGTATTACCATACTAGATTCCGTCAGGAGTTTTTATTCACATGAGCGTGAGCCTTGTTGAGAATATTTATTGGGGTATGTGCAGCTTCACCCCAAAAGTTATCAGGAGTTCCAGAATCATCAAGCATATCATGAGAGATTTTCTGAACTGTTCTATTCATTATTTCTGCCACACCATTTATTTGAGGAGTTCCAACTATAAAAAATTGTCTTTTTATGCCATATTAGAAATAAAAGAATTGATCTGATATGTATTCTCCTCGGTCAGATATGAGACATTTTATTTTTAGATGTAAGTATTTTTCAACTAATTCTTTTAACACCTTAAATTTATCGAATTATTCATTTTTTCGTTTTAATAAACCGATCCAATACATTACAGAAAAGTCATCAATGAATTATATACGTTATTATTCTCCATGATGTGAAATTTTCTTCGGAGGTCCACACAAATCAATATGTATAAGTTCAATAGGCTAACTTCTTGATCCCCCTTTTGCGTTAAATTTAACTCTGGTTTGATTACCTAATTGACATGACCTACATATGGAACTTTCTGGTAGGGTGATGTTGGGTAGACCACGAACAACTTTCAGCCTGCTTCATTTTCTTATTTGAGAAAAGCTCAGATGTCCCAACCTTCTGTTCCATAACCAATTTTCCACAACTTCACCTAGATAACATTGTTCTTGGCCACCTTTCAATATATGCACATTTCTTCATGTTATTTTTCCTTTTATTATGGTATTTCCTCTGTCAACTTCACAAACTGTGACACATTATTTTTATCAAAAAATACTTCATTTCCTTGGTCACACATTTAAATAACACTCAGCATGTTATGCTTTAATCCATTAACATAAATAAAGTTACCATCTTTAACCTTTTCTTTTAGAAAAATAGATCCTTTACCCTTAATGATAACAGGGGAGTCATTTTGAAAAGTGACCTTCTTTTCTTTTTCTAACATATTGTATGAAATGAGTTTATCTTTATCACTTGTTATATGTTTTGAGCATCCAATATAAATTTTCATTGATTTTATTCTCCTTTCAGAAATTAATCTATGCTACAACATTTGAATTGTAAGTCCTTCTTTTTCCATACCTTGGAATTTGTGGATATTTTTTCTTTTCGATGTAGTTTTCTCTTGCATTCAGATTCCTCATGTCCAAAGTTGTTGCAAAACGACATTCAATTTCATTTTTAAGAGGAGCGAAATTGTTATAAGTATTCTTATTTATTCCTGTCTCATTTCATTGTCTTATTCCTTCTCTAGTCATGATGGTTTTTTATGCAACACATTGAGAAGCCTTTTGACCAAAATTATGACATGAGAAACACTGTCCATTAAAGCAAAAAATTATGTGATCATATAAAATTCTAGTGTTTTTTAATTTTTGACTGATGTTTTTTTTATTGTTCATTCTTGAATTATAATGAGCATGATTTACTTGCGAATTGTTTTTTTTCTTCTGGTGAGTGTGAAACTTTGATGATTTCCCTTTGTTTCATTTAGATAGCTTTTGGTTGTGGCTGTGGAGCGATAAAAAGGATCTCTTTCACCTCTAATTACCTTCACATTAATTATCAACCCAGGGACGACTTTTTATCTCAAGAGTGTACTCAGTCTGAGGCGGCTATTTACTCAAGAGTAATGTTTTGCAGTATAGTGCTTAGAATCCAAAAGTAAATAAAAGCTGGAAATAAAATCTACTTACAGCAAAGCACTTTAAGACTGAAATCATGCATTCGGAAAAATAAGCAATGTATCAGTCAAGGGTTTGACAACAATAGCCCATCCCTTTGGAAACCGATGTAAAGGAAATTAGAGCATAGACCATGGGTCTGGGAGCTAAACAGTGACTGCCAAAGCTCACTACAGCCTTAGATCGTCTCTCACACCAAAACAACAAATGCGAGTAAATAGAGCAGCAAATAAAGAATTGAACAACAAATCTAAAATGGAACAACAAACGAACAGCTAAGTCTCGCGAGTCGTAACCAAACTTAATCCATGAACTCAAATGCATTCTTTGCAATCAAATAACATTCTTTCACTCCAAAGGCAATTCACACGAATCACACTAAAGGAACAGCAACAACGATTAATGAATTATAGAACAGTACTGATAAATCAAAAACACACACAATACATTAGAATAACAATCAACAAAAAATACAATTGTGCTTTTCAATAGAACGCTATTGTTACTGAATCCAACGATTGTAAAGAACACTGCCTCAACAAATGTATAACACGAATATTCAGCATAACAGCTCTGTAACAAAACAGTAAGAACATGCAATTAACTCAGAAAAGGATTAATAACTTGATGCAGAGTCAACACACGATTCTGTTGGTAAAAACCTCAATGATTCAACCTTTAACAGAGCATGTAATATGAACTTATAGAACATACCGAATTACCAAATACAATGATAAACAAACCACACAGGAATAAAGCCGTAATGGTACAGAAGCGAGTGTCCTTCGGGGCCGGGCCCTTAGCCTCCAAGGATACACCGCTTGAAGTTAATCCAGTAGCAGGGACGAAATAATCACCAAACTTTCATTAATGCATCGGTCAAAAATACATTGAACCTGTCTTCAACGAAACTTAATAATCAAAGCTGATGTTTTACAGAAATTACATGAAACGTATCCTTCAAAATCCTCCCTCTACACAATACGTGCTTCTCCTTTTATAATCAGAAGGAGGAGAAATTGAATAGTAAATACAATCTTCTCATAACAATATTGGATTTCTTCCAACCAATTGATCAACAAGAAAATAGATTTACATCCATCTTTCAATAACAGCAAGTCGAATTTGGCTTTTTAGCTGAGATTTGGAGGACGGCCGCAACAACAGAACTGAGAAAATCGTGCTTAAAGAACTCTGCGAATCTCTCAACACAGGCCGAATTTGGGCAAACCTTTCTTTGTTAAAGTTAATTGGGTCCGTTCTGGACAAAACCCATGTTCCGGATTTTCCAGATTCGTCTTCATTTGCTCAAAATCTCAACCGCAAAACTGTCACTCCTTATTCCAGCGCATTTCTGAATTGACACTTTTAATGATCAAATCTTCAATCTGGAAATTATCTTGGAGGCTAAAAATGGTGAATAATGTTATAACCAACTTATTAAAACTATCATTGATAAAATAATTCATAATCATCAATTTATTAGAAATAAAGGAAGATAAATAATTTTCATCCATAAGAGCATAAATCATTTATAAAATGGATTTAAATGATAAATTATAACAAATGATATAATAGAGAAGAGTAAAAATGGATGAAATAAGTGTTACAAAGTGGTTGCATTCACGGCCCAACACACCCCCACACTCAATATGTTCCATGTCCTCATGCAACGAAAACCTGAATATATTGCATGTCTTCATGCAACCCCAAGACAAAACCCATGTGTTAACCAAGCAATAAAAAATTGAGAACAAATGAATGCTTCCTTAATTAATGAATATTCAATTTTAGCAATCTTAATGAAGGCATAACAATTTTTACATTGACATTCAACTATATGTATAAAGTTGCAGCAAAATATGATATAGATAACAGCAAACTTCATTAACCATTTTCTCAAAACTACAAACCAGCTTTTGTTGAAATTTGGCAAGTAGATTTATAATATATGAATGCCTTTGTGATCCAAAAATCAGACTGTTTTGATGCATGGATCATGAGATATAAACAAAATGACTGTAGCTGAGAGTGCATGATTTCCGAAATTTTATGAACCAATTTATCTTGAAATTGTCTGGGTTTGTATTAATGATACGTCTGTGTTTTCCAAAAATCACAAGAATTGAGTTCATAGTTTTAAAAATATTATAGAAATCAATTTCTACACTGAAATTGTATGCCTTAAATGAGAAAGAAAATTGAAAACATCCATCATGCGTAGCAATTCCTCCCCCTCTCTGAAAAATTAGCATGCCCTCATGCGATGCTAGAAAACAAATAGAGGAGGTTGCTACCAGCTGTTGAATTCTATGCTTGGTGTAAAACAACATGGAATAATGGAGGTGTTGAGAATGAATAAGAATAACAATGGATGATAAAGAATATAGATGACATGGTCATAAGAAAGAAATGAATGAAAGGAACACTCCCCCATACTTGAAAATGATATGCTGCTGAAAAAGGGAAAGTGGTAAAGATGTGGAATGAAGGATGATAAATAATGCTCAAAATGGATTTGCATGAAATTCTCCTAAATTCGTAATAAATCAGAAAATTATGCTATTTTACCTCAAGTTTTACCTCCAAAAATGTGGAATGACATATATGCACTAGCAGTTGTTGAAGCTGATGTAGGCAGAGTTGGTGCTAAAAGTGATGCAAAAGGTGGAATCCAGGTAAGCACATCATGTCTGAAGAATTTTTCACGTGCGCGAGCCTCTTCTGTTAGTTGCAATACTGTAGTCATGCTGTGAATAAAATTCTGCCCATACTTGTTGTTTTCCTGCAAACAAAGCACTATTTGGCATACAATGTTCTTGAATCCATAGTGTTAGGTTTGAATAGCAACAGATAAGATGCATGCAAAACTTTCAATCAGAAAAAACTTTTGTCAAATCAACAAGTTATGGCAGAGTGCAGTAATCATATCGCATGCAATCCCATAATGCATACATTCCCCCCTCCAATTGGAAAAGGAATGCCATGACCATAAAACGTATGAGAGGTGTTGTGTTGATGGCAAGGCAAGGGAATGAACAATACAGCAGTAGAGTACACATATCAATGATAGAACAACGAGGGTTATGATTATAATGAGAGCAGAGTGTGTAAAGATAGTTATGAATAAGAGATAGGACGCTTTGGATTGATGATAAGTTATGAAAAAAGAGAAAAAGAACAGCAATATGCCAAAAAGATGCTTTACTGATGGTATTCTAGCTGAAAAATGATGTGATTGATTATAAAACAATTTCTCATGCATAAAGGTTCAAAATAGGGAAAAGTAAGGAAATAACTTCTCTGATAAAAAAGAAAAAATAAGAAAAGGGTATTATAATAATAATTGACGATAAGATATAACTTCAATACCATAAGCAGAGCCGCTGCTGCCAGCAGGCGTCCATAGCCTCGGCAGGGTTGCCTTTTAACCCATATGAGCCAGAATCCTCAATTTATAAATGGAGAGTTACAGTGCTGTTCTACAGAAGAGATCAGTGTGCTGGCGTGGTAACCAGATAACCACACTGCCATTCACTGGGATGTAGCAAAAGTGATCAGGCCGGCTCGTGATGAGACCTCCTGTTCCAAGGATAATTTGACTATCCAATGGATCATAACCTTGGTGTGGTGGCCATAATAGGAATGTCACTTTGTTACAGCCTTATGAACATGGTAGGCTGGCTCGTACTGAGACCCCCTATCCTCCATCTGCGAACAAAATTTTGTTATTATTACACATTTTTATGATAAAAAGAGGGAGACTCGGTACTCCTTAAAAGCAGGGATGGTGGAAGAAGTTGAACATGTCAATAGAAAAATATACCCATAATCTCATTTATTACAGACAGAGAAGATTATAATCCAGAAGGGTGGAACCAGCATGGTATTAAGATGATCAATCAACATCATGTTCAATAGAAAACAATGCGGTAAAGTAATATATAAATAATTGTGTCTCTTTTGAAAATATTCTATCATCAAGGAGCTGTCCTGTTAAAGATCATAACGTGAATGATATTAACTCGCTTCAATAGAATCCATAATTCTTGTCCTCATAAAAATAGTGTACTTCATGCCATGAAGGGGAATCAATAAAATGTGGTTGAGATGAACTAAGAACAATTCCACAAGAGGAAGGAAGGGTTGCTTTCGAAAATACTCCCAAAGTGTTGCTTTTTTGAATGAACAGCAAAAACACGCAAAAAAGTGTTGTTCCTTGTAGGGAACAACAAAGGAAATGCACACAAAAAGCAAAAATACACACAAAAAAGTGTGAAAATGCAAATGTCGTTCCTTTGAAGAAAGGAACAGCAAAAACTAAAAGTTTCGTTCCTTTAGAAAAGGAACAGCAAAAACGCAAGTGCCGTTCCTTTAGAAAAGGAACAGCAAAAACGCAAGTGCTGTTCCTTTGGAAAAGGAACAGCAAAAACACACGTGCCGTTCCTTTGAAAAAGGAACAACAAAAATGAAAAGTGCAAAAGTGCTATTCCATTCGGAAAGGAATAACAAATCGTGAAAATGCAGAAGTGTTGTTCCATTTGGAAAGGAACAACAAAACGTAAAAGTGCAAAAATGGTGTTTCATTCGAAAAGGAACAGCAAAAAGTGGAAATGCAGAAGTGCTATTCCATTTGGAAAGGAATAGCAAAACGTGAAAATGTAAAAGTGTTGTTCCATTTGGAAAGGAACAACAAAAAGTGGAAGAGCAGAAGTGCTGTTCCATTCGGAAAGGAACAGCAAAACGTGAAAAAGGAACAGCAAAAAGAGTCGTGGAAAAGGAATGGCAAAATGACCCGTGACAAAGGAACAACAGAATGAATTGCTGACCAAAAAGGTGTTGTTCCTTTGGAAAAGAAATAAGAAAACGAAATTGTTGTCCCTTTGAAAAAGGAACAGCAAAAACGACAAAAGTGCACACAAACGCTGTCCCTTCAGAAAAAGAACAGCAAAAATACACAAGCATGAAATGCAAGCACGCAAAGAATGAATTAGCTGTTCACTGTATTGATGCTGAGGATGGGTCACCGTTTGAATGAAGAAACACCTGAAACACAAAATATAAAAAAAATATCAGAAAAGAAACAATGTTTTATTTAAAAACAATATGTAAATAACTAAATTAAGTTACAACAGCTATGATGTTATGTCAAAAAAAATGATCTCTTTGAAAAATGTTTTGGCAGCAGTGATAAGACATGAATCTTTAGATTGAAATCAATTCTTCATTTGTCCTATTATGAATCCGTTGGGTAATGACTTAGATGAAATTCCTTTGTTTCGTTAAAATTTTTTCAAGAATCACTTGTCCATAAATTGACCTTCTTTTTTCTCCTAGGACTTGCAAAAAACGAGTGTCTACCTGCAATAAAACATTAAATCATGGAGAAAGAGAGGTGATCGGGCTCCCCTAATCCAAGAATGATGCAAAAAAACAACAAGTAGTTACTCTATATAACAAATCCATTGAGAAAATAACAAAGTAAAATTTATTTGTCACCTGCGGGAGAGCAGTGGTCGACCATACTATCCAGCAGTGTTTTAATCACAACTTCTTTGTTTTTCATCGAAATTGAGTGATTCAAAAGCCAAATGAGAGCTAATTCAAAGTTTTATCTCCAGTAGCAACAGGGTTTAGAAATTCAATGATATGATATGTCAATTTTAGTTAGAACAACCTGCATAACATAGTCATTTTCAATTACCCAGCTCAGATCAACAGTTAATGTTTTAAGCGTAGATTCTTCGTTTGATGTCGGATTCAAATGATTCAAATTGGAAATGAAAGTAGATTCATTTATTTATCTCCAATAGAAACAGGTTTTGAAGAAAAGAAGAATTGATAGGTCAAATACTGTAAGGAACAGCTGGAAAGACATAGTTTTAAGGGTGCTGATTTACGATAGACAGTCAGTATTTTGATCATAAATTCCCCATACGATATCGAAAATGAGTGATTCCAATTGCATTGTAAACTAGATTCATAGGGGAATCTACCATAGAAACAGGTTTTAAAAATATGGTCATTTAGGCCTCCAAAACTGACTGTCCCAACTCTGTTCCTGAGCTGCCCGCTAGACATCCGGTCAATGTTTTGGTTCTAACTTTTTCGTTTCAAATCCAAATTGACTGATTCAAATTGGGTTAGAAAGTAGACATCAAGGGCTACCTAGAGTAGAAACAGGTTTTAAAAATATTCATTTTTGGTCCCTTAAAACATGACTGTCCCGACTGTTTTTCCAGAAAATTCATCAAGCCCGCAAGCCAAAAAAATGATATTCAAGCATTTTTTTAAATTGGTGATAAAAAAATGAATATGAGTGTTTGTAGAACTATTATTTCCATTATAAGTCATCTACAAACACAAATGAAAAAAAAAATTATCACCAATGTTGATTTGCATAGCATGTTGCAACAAAAAAAACAACTAGTTTTACATAAAAAAACAAAATGCATTTATTTATTCCCTTATTTATTTTATTTTCTACACTTGCCTATTTTAATTTGAAAAAAATGAAGATGACTACGTATATGAGTACTTCCAGTGGAGCCATTTTCGAAATAAGGCTTCACGTATACACATACCCAAATTTGAAAAATGCATATTAATGAAAATCAGGGTATGAGAAGCCAACTTCCCTTGAAAAGATGGAGTCAAAAATTGTTGAAGTGTGGAGCAATGTTGTGAACAAGTGATGGAGTGAAACCAATCTTCAATATATCCGTTATTTTCTTGATTTCCCATATCCATCATATCATTAAGTTCTTGAGCTGTTAAAATGGTTTGTTGATGCAAACTAGAAGTAAGCTCATTTTCCTCCATAACTTCTACAATTTTTGAATTTAAAACATTCTGAATCTCATTGTAAGTTTTCTCTAATGGCGTATGTGAGATAGAATGGGTGGGAAGGGTGGGTAAATTTGGCAGTTCAACACTGTAAGTATGTTGTACTGGTTTATTGCAATGAGAGTGTGGAATTAGTTGAGCAGGAAATTCAAAAAGATGTTTGGCAGTTTCTTACCATAACAGAAGATGTCCTTCATGTGTTCCTTCAAAGCTCCTTCTTCCAATGTTCCTGTCAATTAGTTAGTGAAATGGGTGGTGCTTACATCACCACTTGAATGAAATCATGTGATCCATTTTTTTAAAAATTTCTATCTTTTTCCTAATCATTCACAAAAATTCAAACATCTATTTCTACCCAACAAAGCAACAACAAATCTGTTAGGAAAACGGACAGTGGAGCAGGGCTTGTACATGCTCCGCACGCAGGTTCTTACCTTCCGTTTTTAGGATCCAACTCTTCCCTAGCAGGCACTCATCAGATTCACACTACTCTTTAGAAATGGCTACACTCTCCCCGGCAACGGCGCCAAAATGTGGAGTGATAAAAAGGGTCTCTTTCACCTCTAATTACCTTCACATTAATTATCAACCCAGGGACGACTTTTTATCTCAAGAGTGTACTCAGTCTGAGGCGGCTATTTACTCAAGAGTAATGTTTTGCAGTATAGTGCTTAAAATCCAAAAGTAAATAAAAGCTGGAAATAAAATCTACTTACAGCAAAGCACTTTAAGACTGAAATCATGCATTCGGAAAAATAAGCAATGTATCAGTCAAGGGTTTGACAACAATAGCCCATCCCTTTGGAAACCGATGTAAAGGAAATTAGAGCATAGACCACGGGTCTGGGAGCTAAACAGTGACTGCCAAAGCTCACTACAGCCTTAGATCGTCTCTCACACCAAAACAACAAATGCGAGTAAATAGAACAGCAAATAAAGAATTGAACAACAAATCTAAAATGGAACAACAAACGAACAGCTAAGTCTCGCGAGTCGTAACCAAACTTAATCCATGAACTCAAATGCATTCTTTGCAATCAAATAACATTCTTTCACTTTAACGGCAATTCACACAAATCGTACTAATGGAACAACAATAACAATTAATGAATTATAGAACAGTACTGATAAATCAGAAACGCACACAATACATTAGAATAACAATCAACAGAAAATACAATTGTGCTTTTCAATAGAACGCTATTGTTACTGAATCCAACGATTATAAAGAACACTGCCTCAACAAATGTATGACACGAATATTCAATATAACAGCTCTGTAACAAAAACAGTAAGAACATGCAATTAACTCTGAAAAGGATTGATAACTTGGTGCAGGGTCAACACACGATTCTTGTCTGTAAAAACCTCAATGATTCAATCTTTAACAGAGCATGTAATATGAAATTTATAAAGCATATCAAATTACCAAATAACACTGATAAACAAACCACACAGAAATCAAACCGTAATGGTACAGAAGCGAGTGTCCTTCGGGGCCGGGCCCTTAGCCTCCAAGGATACACCGCTTGAAGTTAATCCAGTAGCAGGGACGAAATAATCACCAAACTTTCATTAATGCATCGGTCAAAAATACATTGAACCTGTCTTCAACGAAACTTAATAATCAAAGCTGATGTTTTACAGAAATTACATGAAACGTATCCTTCAAAATCCTCCCTCTACACAATACGTGCTTCTCCTTTTATAATCAGAAGGAGGAGAAATTGAATAGTAAATACAATCTTCTCATAACAATATTGGATTTCTTCCAACCAATTGATCAACAATAAAATAGATTTACATCCATCTTTCAATAACAGCAAGTCGAATTTGGCTTTTTAGCTGAGATTTGGAGGACGGCCGCAACAACAGAACTGAGAAAATCGTGCTTAACGAACTCTACGAATCTATCAACACAGGCCGAATTTGGGCAAACCGTTCTTTGTTAAAGTTAATCGGGTCCGTTCTGGACAAAACCCATGTTCCGGATTTTCCAGATTCGTCTTCATTTGCTCAGAATCTCAACCGCAAAACTGTCACTCCTTATTCCAACGCATTTCTGAGTTGGCACTTTTAATGATCAAATCTTCAATCTGGAAATTATCTTGGAGGCTAAAAATGGTGAATAATGTTATAACCAACTTATTAAAACTATCATTGATAAAATAATTCATAATCATAAATTTATTAGAAATAAAAAGGAAGATAAATAATTTTCATCCATAAGAGCATAAATCATTTATAAAATGGATTTAAATGATAAATTATAACAAATGATATAATAGAGAAGAGTAAAAATGGATGAAATAAGTGTTACAAAGTGGTTGCATTCACGGCCCAACAGTGGCCGGGGATTGTTTTGTCTATGATGATTCACCAATGTATCCAAGACCTCTCCTCATAAGAGGAGAGCATTTAACCTTGACAATCTCATCTAAGGTTTCATATCCTTAAGAAAATCTAATATTTATAGCTTTTACTTTCTCAAGGTCCTTTCTTAGGCTTACTATTTCACATTCTAAGTTATCATTATGCTTCTCATTTTCTATGAGTTGATTCTTTAGAGTATCTATGGATATTTTACTTTCTTCCAATTATATTTTGAGTTGAGTGATTTCTTCAAAGAAATCATTTCCTTCTAAAGAATCCATAAAATTATCTTTAGACTCATTAGTGTCTTTTTCAAATTCCATGAGTAGTTTAAGATCTTGATTAGATTCTCCTTCTTCACTATTTGAAAATCCATCACTATATTCATGAGTATAATAAGTTTTCATATTGTCAAGTCGTATCTTATTACCTTTCGCTATATCCTTTACCTTGTCATGATTACCATTATCAAGACATTTAGCACCATAATGAACCACTCTTCCACAAGAAAATAATTTGAGGGCAAGCTTACCTCTGAACCTGTTGATGCCAAGTTGAAGTTTCTTTACAAAATTTCCCTCATCTTCCTCTAATACAAACCCTGATTATTTTTGTTCTTCCTTTTCCTTTCCTTTCACAGAAGCTTTAAATGAAGCTTCTATGAATCCAGACAAACCTCATTTTCTCATTTCAAAATAAATCAGGATCCCATGAATTTGAACAATAGTAAGAGTCTGCAGATCATGCTTCTCTTCAATAGTAGACAGTTTGGACTCAAATTTAGGAGTTAGAGATCTTACTATTTTCTCTACTAAAGTTGTGTATTTTATGTCTTCACCCAAATTTCTCATACGATTTATCATCGCATCTAGATTATGAAAGAAACTAGAAATACTTTCATCATTATGCATTTTGAGATTTTCATATTGAATTTTGAGAGTTTGGATTTTAGTGATTTTTACATTGGCATCACCTTCAGAGCTTTGAATATGTTATACTTCCATAATTTACGATATTTTGAGAATAAACACAAAGGAAACCATGAAAACCACATTGGAAGTTGGGATCTGGCCCTGTGAGCTTCATAGAGGGATCTCCCTATAAAATTTGGCTATTTTTTTAATGAATTTTAGGCTAGTTATAATTGTACTTTATTTTTTGTTTGATATTAATTGCTTGGTTTATTAAAACACTATATTCCCATTCGGCTATTCAATCAAAAATATATAACTAGATCTGCATCAATTTCTGAAAGAGTCTCATAGGGAAAGTTAAGTTGAATTAACTGGATCTTTTAATATTTTGAGTGGATTATGAAAGTGGAAGAAATGTGGAATTCAATAGAGGCTGAAAGGAAATTAAGTATTATTAAATCTAACTCTAGTGGAAAATATGTAAATTGCAAAGAACTAGAATACATTGATCTAATCAAAATATCCTATTCATCACAATTTCTGTTATACAATTCAGATTTTTAGATTTACAGAGAAAGGAAAAACAATGAAATAACAAAGTTACAAAAGAAAAACACCACTAGTGAATACACCACATGAATCATGTGAAAATTCCTTTTATTATTGATGCTCCAGAAAAGATGGAAATTACAATGCTAAGTAGGGCAATATACTTAGTAATAAACCCATAGTACTTCGAAGAACGAAGTATTTATAATAATTTTACAAAAATATTTACATAAACATTGTCTCAACAGATAATGTAATATTAGCGTAATATTGAAAAATAAAATCTAAATGTTACAAAATAATAGGCTAAGTGGAGATGATCTGGAATGGTGGAATTGTTTTAGAGGAAACAATTGGTGAATGGACCTATTTCTAGGCTATGCTCACTGGTGTGCTGGCTGTTGTGTTCGATGAAGCTAATTTTCTCTTAATTACTATCTAATCATGTAACTCACATATTTTATCCCATAGATATTCATCTGGGATAGTCAATTTAATCCCCTTTAGGTAAATATTATCGATTTCATTATATCTTTAAAAAGTGTGGTTTACCACGAAGACGTGATTTACCTCATGTTGGATAAGAAAATCATTACTGAGTGATTCCCAAAATTTCTTTGCCTATCATAATGCCCTTCATGCTGGAAAATTTGTTGTTTTCCATGGAAAGTTCCTTTAACTTCTTCACATAGTCTTCACAAGTTATCAAATTATCATTAGTCACAAAAAAATAATGCATATCATTCTGTTTTAAAGGCTCTCTCCTAGTGAAATACATGTTGACTTATATCTCGAGACGGTGGAACTTTTCTTCTAGCTGAAGAACAAGATTCTTCTTAGTAATAATCCTCTTCATTTCTAGGATGGTCTTTGTCCTGTCATCTACTCCCAAGTCATCTAACTGATATTTTTTCTTAGAGTTTAGGAACTTGATGATTTTGGTTGCTGTTGTAGGCATCACTACAAGCTTTTGTTTTCTGTGTGTGATAGCATCAGCGACCTTTTTAATCAACTCCATCTGCTCAAAGATAATCTGGATACAGGGACAAATATCATTAAGGATTTTATGATATCGGCCCAGATGATTTGTGTTAGGTCCCTATATTACTATTTTTGTCTCTTATTGTAATTAGTGTAGCCCCCTTATTGTTATTGTTGTACCCCTATAACCCCAATATTGGTACTATTCCACCATTACATTATTATTGTTAGGTCGACTACGATTGTATTGTGACACCATGGACTCCTATATATAGAAGGGGGTTTGTCATTTGTATCATCCAATAATTGTTCACTTATGTAATGTAAATGAGGTTTCCCACTTGAAGTGGATGGATTGTAAGGCATTGATCTCCCTTATTTTATATTTTTGGAGTGGGTTTCATAAAATTTGGCATCAAAGATTTGGATTCTAGGGTTTCAGACATCAAAACAGGTCATCGTGGTATTTTAACTATAAATTTTTTCTACGAATTTTCAGAAGATGAAATTTTTACAGAATGAAGCTGAAATCTTGAACAACGTCGTGTGAAAATTTTAGATATTTTTTCGCAATATTTGCAGAGATATGACCTGTGGAAGTTAAGGTTTTTTCAGTCTCCCAAATTTCAGTTAAACAGGTCATCTTGGAATTTTCACTATAATTATTTTTATAGGAAAGTTTAGAAGCTTAAATATTTATAGAACGAAGCTGAAATCCTGAGGAATGTCTTCTAAAATATTCTAATATTGGATCACAACATTTTCGGAGATAAGATTTGTGGAAGTTAGGGTTTCTTCAGGTTCCTGAATTTCATCTCAAAGCAGTGACCATGGGAAAATCATCATAACTCTCTCTCTCTGAGCATTGGATTATAATTACGTACAAATTGGAGAGAATTACGCAAACTGTAATTTCCTGTGTATCAATTTGAGACTTGAAGGAGGAAACAATGATACATCACAGACCATACAAGTTTTCTCTACTAAACCAGTCTATAAGTAGGTCATTGTGGGAGATTGGGCATAAATTTTCCTTGAATAATCCAAATTATATTAGAATTGTGGCATTCAAAATAATATTTAGAGGGCTGCTATAGGACCAAATTTCAGATATTGAAGATCTTAAATCACAGAGATAATTCAGTTTCAATATCGAGCTCCCCAAAAGAAAGAAAAAAATGTTTATTTTTTCTCCCAAATTGCATAAGTCTTATTTGAAGAATCAGTTTCACTTGATTCTAAGGGCATATTGTATAATAGATATCAGTATTGGGCTTTAAAATTCCTCTTTAAAATAACCCAAAACCCATTAATCCTTAAAAAGTGTGTACTATGACTCATGAATATGAAGAAGTGCAACATGAAATATCAAAACTACAAGAGAAAATGCACCAAATCTCGCTCTCGCAAAGAGCAAGAAAAAATTAAATGGAAGTTTTGAAGAAAGGTGTGGAAGTTAAGATGATGGTTTGAAGAAAGGTGTGGAAGCTAAGATGGATGGCATGTAAAATGGCATGGAAGCTAATATGTATGACATGGAAGCTAGGATCGATGGAAAAATGGAAAAAATAAAGAATGATCTAAAAGCAGACATGGAAGGTTTCACAAAGTTGATACAAGAAATGTTTCCTAATGGAAAAAATATAGTAGAAGAAATTGATGATGAGAAAAAAATAATTGTTAATCATGATTTCATAAAATATAATGTTGTATGGAAGACCAACCATATTCCAAATATCAATGTGAGGAAGTTTTATGGCAAGGATCCCGTAACATGGATACTACAGATGGAGAAATATTTTGATCTGAATAATGTGTAAAACACACAAAAGGTACACATTGCAACTTTATATTTTGAAAAAAATACATTTTTATGGTATCTATGTCTTTTCTCCTATAAAAAAATTGTCACTTGGTCAATTTTTACAGAGGAAATGATACAACATTATGATGATAAAAATAACAACAAGTTTTTTAACCAATTGAAAAGTCTAAAAGAAAATAATTTTGTGGTGGAGCACATTGAGGACTTCCAAAAATTGAATATAAGAATAGATAATATTCTAGAGGAACATAGGATTGATATATTCATAGGGACTTTAAAGGATAACATCCAACACGAGGTTTGCATTTGGGAACCTGATTCATTGGAGAAGGAATTCAGGCTCGCAAGAAAAATTGAGTGTAAAATTATGGGGACAAGGAAGCCTACCACTCACATCTATAAATATGGGTGTTGCTACTCCTAGAATTCCAAAACATATAAGGTTTACACCACAAGAATTGGAATAAAAAAGAGAAGAAGAGATTTGCTACAGTTGTGATAGAAAATACACTAAAGGTCATAAGTGTCCTGAGAAGAAATTATTTTACATAGATTGTGAAGAGGAGGAAGTAAATGAAAAAGAATCTTAGAAATAAGAGGATATACACCAGGAACCAACCCTAGAAGAAGAAGAAATGAGTTTGACCATATCATGTAATGCATTTGTAGGAATTACCACTCCTCAAACTCTCAATATAGAAGGACATATCAAGAAGAAAAAGGTAATAGTGTTGGTTTATTCAAGTAGTACCCATAATTTATTTCATTATAAGGTAGCCAAGGAATTGAATTGTTTCCTATACCCAACACTAGAATGTCAAGTGATGGTTGCAAATGGAGGAACTATAAATTTCTCTGGAAAATTCCATAATATAAAGCTAACCATGGGGGAATATGTATTTAATAATATAATGCTTTCCATTCCAATGGGAGGTGCTGATGTTGTACTAGGAGTACAATGGTTACACTCTTTGGGGGCAGTAGCTTTTAATTTTCAAGAACATTTCTTGAAATTTTTTAGAAGGAAAGTAAGTCAAATTATGGGGTACCGTAGGGAAGCCAAGAAAGATAATAAACTCTAATGTCATGACAAAGCTTCCCAAGAAATAACAAAGAGGTGTAATTGGAAAATTATGCTCACTAGAAGTTCCAACATCAAAATCATCTATTTCTCTAGATATCCAAAAATTATTGGACAATCATTCCAAGGTGTTTGAAACTCCCAAAGAACTCCCACCTATTCATGATCCTAATCATGCTATTCATTTGATTCCAGGAAGTGTTCCTCCAAACATCAGGCCCTATAGATATCCTTATGTCCAAAAGAGTAAATTGAACATATGATTTCAGAATGTTAGAGGTTGGTATAATTCAACCTACTCAAAGTTCTTTCTCTGCTCCTATTGTATTTCTGCACAAAAAGGATGGATCATGGCGCATGTGTCTATATTATAGCAAGCTCAATAAGATAACTATTAATGGATAATTATTGGATGAATTACATGGATCAATTTGTTTTACCAAGTTGTATCTTCATTCAAGTTGTCATCAAATTAGAATGAATACTGAAGATATTTCGAAAGCAACATTTCGAAATCATGAGGGTCATTATGATTTTTTGGCCGTGCATTTTGGCCTTACCAATGCAACTTACACATTTCAAGTGTTGATGAATTCCATTTTCAAACGCTTCCTTAGAAATGTTGTGCTAGTATTTTTTGATGATGTACTAATGTACAACAGGTCTTCGAAGGATCATGTTCAACATGTTGACAGGGTGCTAAAACTACTGCAGGGGAAACAATTATATGTAAAAACATCCAAATTTTTCTTTGGAGTACAAGAGGTGGAATATCTAGGTAATATTTTATCTCACGAGGGTGTTAAGGTAGACCCGGACAAAATTAAATCCATTAAGGAATGGAAATTCCCCACAACCATAAAGCAGTTGCGAGGAGTTCTCAAGTTAACCAGCTATTATTGTAAGTCTAGTAATAACTATGGGAGAATAGCAACACATTTAACAACATTATTGAAGAAAGATGCATTTTCATGGACTCCTGAAGTAATAAAGGGCTTTGAAAATATTGAAGAGGCAATGTGCCCAACACCGGTCTTAGCTACAACAGACTTCACAAAAACTTTTATTGTGGAATGTGAAGCCTTAGAAATTGGAATTGGTGTTGTTTTAATACAAGAAGGAAGACCCATTTCTTTTGAAATTCGTTCAATCAAAATAAAGTATTTACAAAGATATATTTATGAGAAGGAAATTTTAGCAATACTACATGCACTAAATAAACGACAGCCTTATCGAATGGGAAGACACTTCGACATAAAAAATGATCATGATAGTCTTAAACACTTTTTGGAACAAAGACTATATTCAGAAAAGTAGCAAAAATGGGTGACAAAGATGTTGGGTTATGAATTTGAAATCATCTACCAAAAAGGGAAGTGAAACGTTGTTGCATATGCACTCTCAAGAAAGAATGAAGATGTAGAAGAATTTCTTTGTCCCATTTCTTTTATCCAACCTGATTGGATAATCGAAGAAAAGGATGAATGGAATAAAGACGAAGAAGTGTGGAAACTCATTGAAAAGTTGCAGTAAGATCCTAGTACATATTATACATTTAGTTGGAAATATGATTCCTTATGGTACAAATATCACTTATATCTTTGTAGGAATTCCCAACTAAAACAAAAGATTATTTTTGAATTTCACATTTCTCCTTTATGAGGACACTCAGTATTTTTAAAAGATTACCACACGGTGAAGAAAGATTTTTTTTGGGATGGCCTTAAATCTGATATTCAAAATTTTGTGGTGGAATGTTTTGTTTTCCAACAAAATAAAGTTGAGACAATTAAAACCTTGGGTCTTCTACAACCTTTACCCATTCCAATTCAACCTTCGGAGGATATTTCAATGGATTCTATCACAGGTTTACCTAAGTCCAAAGGAAAGAGTGTCATCATGGTGGTAGTTGATATAATTACCAAGTATGCACACTTTTGTGCATTATATCATCCATTATAGCAAGTACACTTCCTACTAAATTTATGGGCACAATTCAAAAGCTACATGGAAACCAAAGTATTATTTTGAGCGATAGAGATGGCAGATATGGTAGATATATTGATCAAATGGAGAGAGAGAGACTTAGGTACGTTACGGATGGAGATCGAGGCAGATCAGGGTGTCCGTCGTGTACTGGCTAGGTATGGGGTGTTGAAATTTTTAGAGAACCCTTTGATGAGGGCTGGAGAGCCCTTGTTGGCTTGTATTATCAGTTACTGGGATCCCGATCAGTAGGCATTTGTAGTTCAGGGGCACAGGATCGCTCTGACGGTCCAGGATTTGTATTTCTTGATAGGTCTCCCACCATTAGGGATGGTGGGGAATACACAGCCACTATTACCACGTGGGCGTAACATTATGGAGTTTGTTGAGCGGCATTGTCACCTAGGGGTCCGAGTCAAAGGGACTCGAATATCCATTGGTGATCTAGAGAGGTTGGAGACCTGGGCAGTGGCTGCAGCAATGTTATGGGTCTTGGGTAGCCAGGCGTTCCATCACATCACTGGAGGGAAGATGATGATCGTGGAGAGTGTGTTGAGTGAGACCTACTATGGGTGGGCCCAGATGATGTTGGTGTCGGTGAAACGACAGCTGTCGCTATGCAAGCGATAGGTGAATCATGATTGTGCCTATGGGACTATTTTATGCATTTTAGAGTTGGTGACTAGTCTATATGGTGCTAATCGTGATGTTTTTTGGAATGCAGATATAACTCTGGTAAAACCGGCCGGATATATGGGACGACCTGCAGCGACAGGAGCTTGCAGGCGCAAGTAGGTCAAGGATGGCGCAGAGCGAGGATATGGCTGCTCTGGTGGAGGACATTCGTTATAGATGTGAAGGGCTGCTGACTAGTGTATCAGAGCGCGGTTGGCAGGATTTAGATGACCGGTACATAGAGTTATGTATTGGGGTACCCATGGAGTGGCGAGCGATCATGCGACGCATGGCGATGGCCAGTCAGGCTCTGCGTGATCTATGAGATGTGGGAGCAGAGCCATTGGATCGGGATCCTATAGAGAGTGATTAGATGGAGGGCAGGTGGTGCCCCCCAGTGTCTATGTAAGGGCGAGTGGTGCCCCCCATTTTTGTGGTTTTAGTGTTGTGACATGCTATGGGCATGTGGTATGTTTCAGAGTAGATGGACTCTAAAAACACATGTTATATAATATATATGATGGATATGCATTTTCTTGATGGTGTTAAATGCTACTATGTTGTGTGTGATAAATGCCAGTCTATAACATGATTTGCGATTTGATCTATGTAGTGATTTTAATCTCTAGGTATATGGTGAAATGTAATGATTCTAAATTCACGTATCAAAAGTTTCACGAATAAATACTGTCTAAACAGGAGGGGGTTATGCACACGATAGACACCATTAAGTTGTAATACAATAAGAAGGGAATCCAAATGAACATGCAGATGGAGGATGCGGTGAGAAAGGGCCTTGGCTAAAAGACCACGAACTGCATCATATTCAGCCTGGTTATTGGTGGTCATACCAATGCAGACTCCATTTGCAAGGACTAGGGTATGTAAGGGGGTAAAGATGGCCCAGGCTGCTGAAGCAAGATGACAGGAATAGCAACTTGCTCCATCGGCATAGCCCAGATAAGGTCTAGACGAAAGGGCCGATGTAATGATCTCATAAGTCAAGAAATGGGAAGGATGAGACAAAGGAGGCCAGCGTGAGTAGAGGATAGACTTCCAATGACGACTACAAGAGGGAGCAGTGCGAGTAGGAAATCAAGGACTCATAAATCGATGAGAGGGAGAGGGAGGAGAACGATGGGATGGAGGGCAGGCACTCAGGCTGCGATGAACATCGAAGATATGGAGGGCATGATCGTGATTAGGAGAGGGGATGGAAGGGTCAAAGAGACCAGACGACGTTGCAAAGGTACTGGAATCATCAGTATGAGGAGATATGTGCAGATATGGGTCATCGCGGGAAATGACAGAAGAACAAAAGATATGGTCAAAAGATGAAGCACCCGTGTCTGGAGGAGAATCAAGCAAAATAGGTGGAGTGGGTTCAGAAGGAATGTATTCTGAGGAGTGTGCAGATGATGATAGGTATAGCAAATAAGTAGCAGGGTCCAACATTTCAACATCAAGGGGAGGAATGTCAATGGTAACAGGGGGATCCACGAGTAGACTGGATGCATATTGAGCGAGGATGGGAGGGGCAGATTGATTTTGTTCAACATCGTACTCGCGGATGACCTCTAAAGAGGCTCGATAATGGGTGAGGTGAGGAAAATGGTGGGAATAATGGCCATGGAACCCACAAAGAGCACAGGGTTTGTTGGTGCGAAGAGTCTTGGGGTTTTTTGCTACGGATGAGGAAGAAGCAGAGGGTTCAGGGACCGTGGATTCAGGGAACGCGACTTTAACCATGGGTTGGATATGGGGCAACTTAGGACAAGTATGGGTGGGATGACCGATACCATCACAAAAGGCACAAGGCTTGGCAGGTGGGGGCGGGGTAGGGTCAGGTGCGATGGCCTTGTCAGTGGATGACCCCTTGCGATTTTTGTGTTTCTTGCCTGTAGCTGTCGCAGCATTAGGAGGGTTCTGTGAAGGGGCTAAGGGCACTGTGGTGGTGGAAGGAGTGAAGGGAATCGGTTGCACAGGTGTCACGGCTATGTATGGTTTGGGGTGGCCTAGTGGGGTCTCGGCTGGAGGAGTAAGATACAATACTGGAATTCCCAAGGTTAAATTAGGGAGGGAAAGGGTGGCCATGACAGGAACTGAATAGACGCCCGGGGGGGCAAGGAAATGTATTTGACCGACGGGGTAATGACCAGGGGGGATGGCTCCCATATGGTGGAGACCAGGGGGAACCAAATCGGGAGGGTAGGAAGGTTCTTGAGTGTGATGGGAAGGGCCGGGTGAAAAAGGTTCAGTTGATTGAAGCGAAGGGCTAGGAGCAAGAGGCGGTGGGTGAGATAGATGTTGCTGACTAGCTGAAGCAGCCTGCGAAAGGCTAGCCTGAGACGATTGCATCATGCAAACATTCGCTGAGCTGGGGTCAGAGAAGGGAGGAGGGGGAGGACCAGGAAAAGTGCCAAGAAGAGAGGAGTCTTTGTAGACACCGGGGGAAACACTGGTCAACGAATCAACGGTTGGTTTATTGGTGATAGTAGAGATGGTGGACTTAGGGGAGGTTTAAGATTTTGGTTCATGGTAGGTCAATTGGTCAATGGTGACAATCTTACCATTATGAGAGAAAACATCTTGTGGTGGACTACGGACGGGACAGCTGACATGGCATTGGTGTAACTATGCCCCAAAAGGATGTTGTAGTCAAGAGCGATGTCGATAAATTCAACGTCAACACAAACAGTCTTGCCGGCAAGGGTGATAGGACAGTTGCGAAATAGGCCAATGGGCTAGGAGGCATGGCCATCCCATGCATGAAGGGTGATGGTGGAAGGGGCATATTTAGGGGATCCGATTTGTTTCCAAATCGAAGAAGACATTACGCAGGTAGATGCCCCCTCATCAATAATACACCGAGCAACATTGGCATTTCGGATTTTGACTGGGATTTGGAAAGAAACTGAAGGAGGAAGAGGGGGATGGTTTGACTGACGGATGTAAAAAATAATCAATTAGTCATCATTAGGATCTACAGTGCCCACGGTAGATAGCAGAGCCCTCTTTTGAGAAGGACACGACTGGAGGAGTTCTAGTGTTGAAATGGTAGCAGGAGATTGGGCTAGATCGTCTACTATGCTGTATGAATGGGCAACCCAACCAGAGGCAACAATTCGGCGTAATGGTCCCTTAGGAGGCTTGGGATGAACCTCGTCTTTGGTCAGAGGGAGTTGCAAGGGACCATTAGGTGTCGATAGAGGCTCTGTAGGACCTGATGATGGAGACTCAGAGAGAGGCGGAACAGGAGGTGTGGCGGAACAGGAGGTGTGGAATACCGATGGGACTGATTTTGAAGGTTGAGGTCGATAGTGAGAGGTGGGTGAGAAGCCATCATGAGAATCTGGTAATCAGAGGAACCAGAAGGGGAAGGGTGAGTGGTTACCAGGGTGTGAGGTGGTTGAGTGGCCACGAATCCTTGTTGTGGGAAAGGATCGGTAAACACAACAGGTTGAGAAGTAATGGGGGTGGAAGGGGCAGTAGGGGAGGATTTCTGTCCCCGTACGGTGGCCTGAGAATCCAAAATTTTCCACATTTGTGGTAATAAGGGACAATCATGAGTGTAGTGACCATAAAAACCACAACACGAATAGGGCTTATTGGTGCGGAGTGGCCTGTCTGGCTTGGGCTGAGAGCCCTGTGGCTGGTTGGTAGTGGTAGAGTTGATATTGGAAGGATTGGCTCCACGATTACCAGAGGCGGACTGATTGCCCCTTCTCCTTCTTTGAGAAGAAGGAACGTTATGTTCCCCTTGTTGTGCAAATACTTTCCCTGGGGGTGGAAGTAAGTGCAGTTTTCGGGGTTGAAAAGGAAATGGAGTGGAAGGTCCAAATGCTGGAGGAGCGGGGACATTAGGTTGCGGATATGGATAAGGAGTAGGGTGGGAAAAAGGAGGAGGCATGTCGTAGCCTGAATACATGCTACCAGGAGGGGATAAAACACCAGAGGGGCTGGCCCCTGAAGGAAAACCATGGCTCGGAAGAGGTTGGGCAGAGGTATGTGACAGGGCTCCAACGATAACGTCGGCAGAGTGAGATGCCCCCGAGGCATTAGGGCCATTGGGTTTGGGAAGGTCTGGGAGGACAGTATAAAAATAACCAGATTGGGCATAGATAAGGTCATACTTCAAGGCTATTTGGAGGGTGGCTTCTTTGGTTTGGGGAAAATGGGATGCGACATCTTTGCCAATGGGAGGTAAGAGGGAGTGAAGGAACCAGTCCATGTAAACCCGATCTTCAAAGGGGGGAGCGCGGCACAAGCTTCGTCTTCGCCGACATTCCTAGACATGAGCAGAAAGGCGGGTCGAAGAGGATTGATGGAAAGAGGTTAAAAGCTCAGTACCAGTGTCGTATCAGAGGGGGAGCTGGAAGTAGTATAAAACGGCTTGGGCAATGGTCGCAAAAGTGGTATAGGAGGAGGTGGCCTGTTCAACATACCATTTATAAGCATCGCCTGTAAGCATGTTTTGGAACAATATAAGACGGATGATGTCATCGGTGATGAAATTAGAAAAGCACCACATGTGGAAAGATCGGATATGGTTAGAGGGATCTTCGCTAGCGAGGCCTTCAAACATGGGAATGTTAGAGGGGAGCTTGGTTGGCATAGCAGGCCAACTCACATCATGGTGAATGGGATCATTAATCAGCTGATTGAAGTCAGGGAGACTGAGGCAGCCATATAAGGGAGTAATGGGGTAGTCGAGGTAGGTCCCGTAGTGGTTCGACTGGAAATCGACTCTGCGGTAGAACTGGGGTTAGGGCTAGGTCTGGAACTAGACATGGTGAGGGGAAAATTGGGGGAGCCAGAAGTAGGGGAAGAACCCAAACAATCATAAGAGGATTCGAAGTGTGGACTTAGGGGAAGACTGACTTGATGACAACAGGAAGGAGGAAGTTGTCCAAGAGAAAACTAAGGATGAAGGCCAAGAAGTCTCCAGGAGTAGCGCCTTGGGGGCGCAATGATGACAAGAAGAAGATAAACCGACGAGGGCAGGGGGGACAAAATCAAGTGAGGTGAAGGGCAGAGAAGTGCAGTGACAATTGATTTTAAAGTCTTTTCCAGGTGGTGTTAACCAGGTTCTTCTTCACTTAGGGTTAGTGTGTGGCATGTGTTAATTTTAATTGTTTAAACCCAGATGTTTTGAGAGTAAAAGAAAAAGTCTGCTGCGTAATGGAAAAGAAATATGCAGTAAATAAGACTGAAAGAACATAAAATTAACAACTAATAATGCAACAATCTAACCCAAAAATGCGGGTCTCTCAAAAATAGTCTACAAGAGGGAAAAAACTAGGGAAAGCACACTAAAATATGCCAATAGATCTAAGGTGTGGAGGGACTAGGATCCAAAGGGTGAATCTGCTGAAAAATGGTGCAGAGAACAGCAAAGAGGCTGAGGCAAGGTTGTTGTTAAAAAGGAGGAGATCAGCTAAAGATAGGAGAGACAAGGCAGTGGCCTTAGAAATGAACCCAAACAAAACGAGATGAGGTGGTTTTGAGAGGGAGAAGGGCTGATCTAAAGGGATCTGAAAAGGAGGTATCAGATCTAAGAAAAAGAGGGTTGAAACTCTGGAAATTCAGTCTTCTGAAACAGTAAAGACTCATCCACAAAAATTGGAGTGTACTAGAGCCCTAAGGGGCAAGATTCCCTCCTAGGTGAGTGAAGAAGATTAGAAATAGGTCCAAACAGGCAGAGACAGAGGCTGGAAAACCCTAACAGAAGCTTCAGACAAACCCAGAGAAAGTGCTGAAAAATTTGCAGAAAAAGTGCAGGTCGTAGGTTCTGACCTGTTTTCAGTCCAGGTCGCAGGTTTGGGGCAGAAATGTGCATCCTGAGGCTCAAGTCACACTTTTTGGGCCAATAAGTGTGACCTACAGGTCTGGCTATCTCGGCGGCAGATTTCAGAAAAAGTTTGTCTTCTCCGGTGCGACTGATGTTTGTCACCTGCGCAATAAGGCCGGAAACACAAAGAAGTTAAAAATTTTACTGTTTAAATGGTCTTAGGGGTGAAAATCACCATAAAAATAGGAAAAACAAAAAATGGAAGAGAAACCCTAGGATCTGAAAGAGTTGGATATGTAGGAATAGATAAAACGATAGTGGTCGCAAAAGAAAACCCGTGTGGAGTCGCGAATTGTTAGTATGAATATTTCGTCCTAAAATATCACTTTAGCTAGGCATAAAAAATAGCCCTAACATCGATTATGGCTGCAAAATACCTTTAATATTGTTGCACAAATTTAGGTCTAAGCACAAAAGATATTAAGCAGATAAAAAATAACATAGCTCCATAGATCCAATGAACAAGACAAGAAGAATGTATATGAAAGAATTTTGTATTATATTAAAGAATGGGGCACCTGTGAGGAAAACAAGAAAGGTGTTTTCCGGTTCTCCTCAGTGGGATTGGTTCTTGGAAGTCCTCAATGTTTCAGATCTAGCATTTCTCTCTCTTATGGATGTCGAAAAGAAAACATAGAACTCAATGGGAGTTCACAAAGCAAAATGGAAAATGGTGACCAAGAGAAGATCCAGAGTGATCTAATGCAATGAAGGTGACTAATGAATGGGGAAAACCCCCCTATTTATAACAAAATATTGGGGCGGTCTAGAACTTGGTGCATGAATAGAATATTATTAATCGAATTGTAGAAGCACCCTTTAGGAATATTTTGTTATATTTGTTGGAGGGAAAAGGGTTCTTGACTTGGGTCAATTCCTTTATTTATAAATAATAAATAAATAAATGATTTAATTATCATTTTAGGGGAATGATGGGAATATAATTAAATAAATAATGGTTTATTTAATTATTTATGTATGATTTAGTCAAATTTAACTAAGAATATTATTTAAATAATGATTTAAATAACTTGTTCTTAGGAGATAATTAAATAGATAAGGATTTATTTAATTAATTTCCTTGTTTTGGGTTAAATATGACCAAATAAGTTGTTTTATATGGTGAAAGAAATTTTACTTAGGGTAAAATTGGTCTTACATGTTGTACTTGGGTTCATCTAATAATAGATGACCAAAAAAATGGTGTAACACCCACTTTTACTCAAAATGTTTGGACGAAGTTATTTTCTTTTTTAGGTACTCAACTAGCTCATAGCTCATCTTATCATCCACAATTCGATGGTCAAACTTAGATAGGGAATAAATGTTTCGAAGGATATCTTCATTGTTTTGTATCTGATCAACAAACACAATGGGTCAAGCGGTTACCTCTTGCTGAATGGTGGTATAACACTTCCTTCCATACTGTAGCAAAAATGACCACATTTATGGCACTTTTTGGATATCATACATCATCCATCACATCATCTTTAAGAGAAAATTATAAGGTTGAAGCAGTGGAAGATCACATCGATCATCAACAAGAAGTTCTCCAACTCTTAAAGGAAAACCTAAATTTGGCACAAAATCGAATAAAACAACAAACATATCAACATCATAGTGAGAGAAGTTTTGATGTATGAGACTGGTTATTTTTACAGCTATAACCATACAAAAAAAGTACCCCTCAAGCAAGTTAAGAAGGATACTAAGTTATCGCAAAATTCCTATGGTCCTTATAAGGTGTTGCAAAAGATTGGTACTATGGCATACAAATTTGAGCTTCTTACTTCTTCACGAGTGCATCCAGTTTTCCATGTTTCATTCTTAAATAAGGTTATAGGTGAAAAAATTTCAGGTCAAACAATATTGGAAAAACTTGATGAGGAATGAAAAATCATATTGGAACCTAAAGGAGTAATGGAAACAATATGATTTCAGAGTATCTCATCAAGTGGAAGAAGTCACCCACAGAAGATTGTACATGGGAGGATGAGAATTTTATACAAAAGCACCCAGAGCTACTGAAGAGTTGAGGAAAAAACTTTGTTGAATGAGAAGGGAATTTTAGGTCACTATATTACTAGTTTAGTCCCTTATTTTTTTTAGTGTATCCCCCTTATTGTTATTGTTGTACCCCTGTAACCCCAATATTATTATTATTGTGCCCTTACATTATTATTGTTAGGTTGGCTAGGATTATATTGTGACCCCATGGACTCCTATATATAGAAGGGGGTTTTGTCACTTTTATCATCCAATAATTGTTCATTTATGTAGTGTAAAGGAGGCTTCCCCCTCAAAGTGGTTGAATTCTAAGGCATTGATATCTCTTCTCTTCTATTTTTGGAGTTGGTTTCATAACAATTTCCTTGTATTGGGTTGAGGTTTATCCTATTTCTAATTCTCTCTCTGACTTCTGCAACCTCTCTATCAATTTCTGAGCTCTTTGTGCTTCTGCTGAATGTGAACCTTCACTCCTTATTCTGTGGTATTGCAATAATTTAACCTGATCCTGTAGTTTCTTGATCTCGTCTGTTTGAACAGACATATTTTCCACTACTTTTCTCAACTTCTCTACACCATCTGATGTATGTGTAGTTGAGGTTGTAACTGTAGGAATGGCAGTAAGAGGTACAACATTCAATGGAACCATGGAAAAATTTTCCGTCTGTTCCTTTTCTTTGCTCATATTTTCCATTTCAGCCTCCATTTGTCTTATCTTTGCATTTTGCTACATGATGAGTTTGATCATATCAGTGTTTTTGGTATATGTATCCTCAATATCTTTGGTGAGAGGATATTTTGTAGCAAACAACTTCAACTAGTTTCTTAATGTTTCTATGTCAACATTCTTCTTTTTTATTATTTCTTCTGCAACCTTCATATTAGATGGATCATATTCTATTTTATCCACCAAATATTCTAAGGATTTAATCCTTTTATCCTTAGCAAGAGAAAATAATTTTTCCATTTTTAACTGTGATTGGATATTAGACAAAGAAACCTGTAACTTCGAAAGACTCATTGTTGTGTTAGTCAAAGTTGAAGAGATAATTTCACATTTTTGCTTCTACATCTCCATTTTATTAATGGGATTAATGTCCTTTATGTTTAATTCGAAAGTTTTATTCTTGTAGTCAGCTACTGAATTTGGATGACGGATTTGGGCCTCAAGGAAGGCCATCTGGATATTATTTTTATCAGAATCAAATGCTAAAATAAACCTTCTTTCAGAACTTGAATTCTACTTTGAGAATTGACTATAGGTGTTGTTCTTCAATATTTTATTTTTTAACTTTATCTCTATGAATGTGTAAAAGACTATCTTCTCCTTCTAACCTTGGAAACCCTAGGTTGTTTGGATAGTGTGCTGCTCATAATGTGATATTGAAGAATTTGTAGGAGAAGGACTGGATTGGCCACCTACTTGATAATATGAAGGAGTTTCCTTAGTGCCCACATCAACTTCTTGTTCTCAATCATTGTTTTTATGAATTTTATTATTCATCTTGGTCCTTTTTCTGTAGATTATTTGGAATTCTTTTCTTGTAGTGTCAGTCACTGAAGGTGACGCTTATTCTCTTTTCCTATTCCCTTATTTCTAATATAGGACAAGATTTAGTGATGTCAATTTCTAGACTAGTTGCTCCTCAGCTTCCTGCAATGTGTTCTCAACCCATTCTAACTAGGTCATATATTTTTCTATCTCTGGCCTATGAGTGTGTATGTAAGGATTAGGTTTATTCTCTACTCTGATCTTTGAAATACTTGCTAGAGGATCATAGGACCAAGTAGAGCTTAGGCTGAAGTTCATTTCTTTTAGTATTTGATCTGAATGGAATGTATTCATTTTTTTGTGCTAAGTATCCAAACAATAATTAAAATGTGTGCATCAGGTTCTCTGAAGTTTGCAGGTGAAACAAATGGTTTTAACTTAGTTAAACATATTTTTGTGTGAGGTTAAAGCATTTAAATTGATTATAAAACATTGTACAATAGTAAATAATAGAGAATTAAACATCACATGTAACATTAATAAGAAAATTTGATGAAGCACTTCACCCCTCCTGGGCTACATCTGTTGGTCGAGCTCCCAATGGCATCTGCCTCATATATTATTTCTCAAAAATGGTAAGTAAACATGAAATAAAGCATAAAATGGCTCTGTTATTTCTAAAACCAGCTTCATAATGCTTCAATTAGTCAGGAATGACTATTCATTTACAAAAAACATTGAATGGATGCTTAATATACTGAAAACACCGTAACGGCCCTGGTGGCTCCTTGGCCTTTCCCGAAGCTAAACCTGCACAATATGACCTCCGATGGATCTGAAACCTATTCCAATGTGTTTAAAATTTCTAGAATACTAATAATGGACAATCCACGCATCAAAATTGGTCGAAAAGCCAAGAAGTTATCACCAAAATAAGAATTTGCCAAGTGTCCCTTAAACAATTCCTCCAAAACTAGAGGTACTCTAGTTAAGTCGACTAGATTAGAAATTTCCGTTGGAATTGGTGGCACAATCTAGATTTAACTAGGTGGTTAGGTACTGACATTAAGTGTCGACATGGAGTGATCACATTAAATATCGTAGCTGCCAGAGTAACTGCCGTCAACCATCCATCATAAGAAATGTTGCAGCATGGAAGACGTGGTCACATGACCCGTGAAGACCGCCAATAATATTTTTTTGACTATCACAGTGTTTGCACTTGGTCGTGGTGTGCGGTTCTATGAAGCAGGGGCTAGCCCCCTTGCCATCTCTGAAATTTGTTCTACGCACTTGGACTTCAGCGCTTAGGTGTATGATGTGTGGTTATACATGGGGGTTTTCCCTTAGGGGTGAGCCCTTCCCCCCGCCAACATCATTGAGAACTCTGTTCAAATTAAGTCTATCGCATAGTTATCTTAAGAACTAACATTTAGCCTGATTTTTCGGGGTGCTATTCTAGGAGGCGGGAGGTTTGCGTTCGAAACCTGCAGACTATCAAAAAATTTACATTGCCACAACTTCTTCATCCTGGGGAAACATGGTGGCCTCTAGGCCTGCCACGTGGCATCCATTGATTCACCAAATTTTCAATAAGTCAAACGAACAGCCAATCTAATGCTACCACATGTTGAACTATAACTCGCCCACATGGAATATTTTGGGGAATATTTTGAGGAATATTCCAAGAATATTCCCTCGAATATTCTCTTAAATTTTTCAAATTTATAAAGTCAAACATGGTCAAACTCATTCTTTTGGAGTTTACTGGGCTTTTAAAACCTTCATAACTTTTGCATACGACCTCTGTTTTGTGAACTGTTCATGGCACTAGAATCATAGTGAAAATACCTTTCTAGTCGCTTAGGTTGCAACCACTTCTAAGAACTTTCATTTTTAACCATTTTTAAGCTATGGACATGATCTCCTGATCAATATCTTATGTTATTCCTCACCTATTGGCTTGGTATTGCAAATAAAGGGCCAAATCTATGTTTTAATCCTAAATTAGGACTTCTTATTTTCTGAGACAAAGGGTATTTCATCAGCATTCAGCATGTGTCTGATGTATTCTAGAGCAAAAATCCTCATTGGGAGGAATTTTTGGAGTTTATAAGGAGCAAGCTCATATCCATATACTCTTATATCTGTGTACTTCTGGTCCAAGTACCAGTCTCCTATCTTGGATTGATCTAATGTGTAGGATTATCTTTATATCTTCACCTATTATTGGTTCAGCTCTACTACTCAAAATGCTCATGGTTGGATGTAAAAACAGTTCATTGAATTGTTTGTATGAAAATTCATTTTTCTCTTTCATTTCCAATGCTGTCCAGAAGATGATTGATTTATGGTTTCCATCCTCATCAAGTTTTTTCATGGAAAAATTAAATCTATTTGATTGATAATACATAAACATGTATACTAAAATAAAGGATTATAAGCTAAAATTGAAGATGATTGATGGTTTCGAGTCTGTGGAGAAGATGGAGAGGAAGCCTATAATGGGTTCATCGATCCACTGATGAGAATAATAGACAAGAAGGTACGAAAGGAATTTTTTAATCTATTTTTCTCGATCAGGGAAGATGGAGGTAGGGTATGGATAATTTTTCTTTGGGAGCTGAATATTTTCATGCAAGAAAACGTCAAATATTTTAGTTCTTTTGGAAAAATTGAGCTTCTGGTATAACTCATGGAGGGCTTCTAGGGATAAACGGGTGCTATTTTCCACAGAGGGAGCTTGCATCATTAGATCAATTGATTGTGCGGTGACGGTGAAAAGGATTTCACCAGTAGGGGCAATGATGGCTCTTTGACTGGGTATATAGAAGGCTTGAAACTTTCAGATAAATTGAGGGGCACTGAATGTGTGGGGGAAAATGCAATGAGTAAAATTGGACTCTCAGAGTCCAGTGTCATCATATTTATTAATATATTTGTGATCTAATGAACAATGCATTTCAAATTATTCAAATTCACACAGAGTCTCATTGATTTTTTAATCTATGTCAACTAGGGGGGCATGATCTAAATATATGGGAGGGTGGATCAAGTGATTAAGTGGCTCCTCTTGTTTTTTCTATTTAGGAGAAAAAAATTTCTTGCGTTCAAAGGAATTTAAAAGGAATTGGAGTAGCACAAGTTTACTGGGAACACACAGAGCTCTATAATTAGTTGAAGGAGGCAAGGGAGACTCTCTCACAAATCAATGGATAAAACTGATGCACTATAAACCTGTAATAAACTGAATTTGCAGAAAATGGAGCATAATAAATGTCAAAATGGTTAAATTGCAAGGCTATATAAGAAAACTGAGTTTTTCATTTAACATGGAACAGATACATTAATTTAAAAATCATTATTTCTATTTAATTGTGTTAACAAATCAATTACTATGGGAATGGATTTGAATGGTAACTGATAGATGATGTGGCACGATATTAGTGGCGAAGGTAACCAATAGGTAGGCGGTATTTAAGATACGGGGAAGAATGGTTTTCGAGGGGGGGGTACCAAGAAAAAAATGGTTTAGGTGGAGGGGGGTGAAAACAACAGAGAGGAACCCACATGGTCAAGTGTCCAAGTGAGAAAATGGTAGGGTAGACCTAGGATGGAGAGGGAGGGACGAAGGTTAATGAGTGTCGTCGATCGACGAGCAGGGGAATCAGCTAGGGGATAGATACAATTGGTTTAATGTTGAATGATGTGATGGCTTGTCCGGTAGTGTTATGTCTGTTGGAGTATAAAACTTAGGATAAAAATAGATCAACCATATATTTTATGCACCCAATTCAAAAATTAAGATAAATTTATTTTGTCACTTTTACGCTTTATGTCCAAAATATATTTTGAAAAAAAACTTAGGATAAAGCATTTTAATATTTCAAGGCCCAAATCACCTATTCATGCCTTTCAAAAATTTCATTCCTTTTCTAGACTAACATTTTTTATTTCTTTCTTATAGGGATGCATTTAGACTACCAAACCTATATCTCCTTTTTTTTATGAAAAATGTAATCTTCTCCATCACTTATTTCTTATATTGATTCATATTAAATAGTTGAATCAACTTAATTTTCTACATAACTATTGATTCACCAAGTTCAATTGTTTGGAAAATCTTTATTTTCTAACCTAATTTACAAAAAATCACAATTATTTAACCATGATTGAGCTGTATGGTTTGAAAAAATTTCTAGTGATTGTGGAATTTTTAAACAAGATGCACACAACGTTATTTTATTTTGACACAAAGAAAATTATCTATCAGTAGTGGCATTGGAACTTGCAACACTTTACATGTTATTTTCTCCATTTTTTCTTTTGTTGGGACCTAATTTTATTTTTATTCGTTTTCAAATTTTCTTTTTTTTTGTTTTTTTTTTGTTTATTCATTTTTTTAGATATGCCCTCTTTTGATTTTTCTTATATATATATATATTTTTTTGGATATCATTTTCATATTGAAAAATATTTACAGTGTAAGGTTATCTGAGACAAAATGCTCAATCACCTTGATATCCTATAAATTATAGGACCCTGTTGAAGCTTAGGAATTCTACTGCCGAAACATGGGGGAAAACCACCTGCTACGGACCTTAAAGCAACTCCTTTTTCGTTTGGTCTAGTGAATATGACTGGGGATAATGGAACCAGTTTCCCAGTAAGGATTATTTTTAGGGTGTGATTATATGGCATGCAAATGGAAATGATTTTAATCTATCACATGCATCTATCTAAATTATTTATTCTACTATATACCCAGGATGTTTCTTCCTCTATCGGATTTGAAAAGAAATCCATCAACTGTTAGTAATATAGATCATTTAACAGTTGAAAGAGATGAAAATTATGTAAAATGATTCTTCTAACAAAGTAGTTTGACTAGAAGAATTGTGAAAATACATTGCATTCATATATGTGATTATGCATTCATTAAGAAACTATAGACAAATATTAGAACAGAATTACATGTAACATTTATCTATAATAATGTTTCAAATATATAATGAAATAAAATATGACTATCAATCTATGAAGAAAAACCGAATACAAGTTAATAAAAGTACCATATGTATGAAGTCCTAGTCATGTAAACTGATAGTAATTGATCTTCTCCTTCTCACTTTCAAGAAATTTAAAGAGTACAGTAGTGCAATATCAGTTGAACAACTTTAATTGTCAAAAGATAACAGACGTGTTCCATCAATTCATCAAAGCACTTACAAACTTACAATAGTTCATTCTTTGCAAATGTTTTTGAAAAATTTCTAGACCCTTCTCTAAATCCATGAAAGGGGTTTAAATACTAAACTAAGTATGTTGTAAAAATAGATTATTACAAAAATATAGAGGAGGTTTCAAACAACCATCCTCGTAGGACTAACTTAAACTATAATCTAGGAAAATAAAATAACAATTTTGATTTATGAATTTCGCCCTTTCTTCTGGAGTTCGTCATGAAGTTGAAGAATATCTATCATAGGCTTGAGTTGAGTTGGTTGTGAAATCCTTGCTCTAACCTAACCCTTAAATACTACATTTGAAAGTATGGGTTGCAATCTTTTTGTTGAATCTGATACTGAATATAAGGTTTGATCAGAAAATTCCATTACTTTTCTTGATCAAACTTATTTAACTTCCTAATTACTTCATCCTATGTGTCTTATTTCTACTTATACTATGATTCTATTGGTTTCCCTTTTGAAAACACTTCAAACACGTTCTATTTGAGAAGTTCTTTTACCAGTTTTTCACATACAGATTCAATAATTTCACCTGAGAACTTAGATGTTTTCGCTGCTGCTTTCTCTGCCTGCTTGATTTGTGCTTCCCAATCTCTGAATAAAATTTCCTTATGAAACTTATCTACTTGAGGTAGATCTGCCTCGTTTCCTAAGTCTAATACTTTCCACTAAATGTGTTCATCAATATTCTGGATAGCTATCTGTTGGATCAATATTTTATTCGAACCATAATAAGAGTAAATCATAGAAGCTTTATGAAAAAATACTTCATGCTCTTTATTTAACTTAGCATTTATATCCGATGCTTCTTCAATAAACTGCTCCAATGTGGTTGTCTCTGTATCATAATCATTGTTGTCTCTAGTTATGTTTGTTTCTCATTAATCTCTGTTTCATGTTGTACTTTGAGGCTTTAGAAATCCTTTTGAAATTGGGCCATATTCTTTTTGATTTTCTCACTGGAGTTGGACTTTTCTTCATTTAACAGTCGCTCTACCTCTAGTACTCTGGCTTCCTTTTGCTTCAGTAACAGTCTAACTGTAGTAGATTTATCAATGCCGGTGGTAGTAGCATATGCCCTTGCGTGCTGTGATAATTTAGTTAGAGGTTCTATATGGTAATTTAAGGAATCTTTCCTCAATACATCAACTGATTCATCTTTGATATTTGAGATTGTTTCATCAATTCTTCTTCTTTTTTTCCTCTTAACTACAGCCTTATAGATAGGACTATAGAAAATGTCCAACGAAGGAATTTATTCAACTTGTAGAACTATCTTTTCGGTAGGTTAGGTCAGTATGATCTCTCAATCATCAGTTTCTAGAACTTATTGCAATGGATTAACAATTTCCACTATCTTCATGGAATTTTCAGGTGTCTAAAATCTAGATATTTTATTAGTTTTGGGATTAGCCTGAGGAGTTTTTATTTCTTCAGAAAAATCCCGCCATTCATAACTAAAATTATTTGTTTGTGATTTTGAAGACTGATCTAGTGTGTTATGACTATTCTGAACTTCTTGACTAGTTGAATCTATTCCATCACTTTCTTTACGGTCCTGCAACTCTATCTCTTGGATTAAATGATGAATTATATTTTCTAGGCTATCCTTTCTAGATTTAGATTCATTTTTAGAGTGATCTGAATTTTGAGATTTATGTTGTGATTGACCTGATTCATCCTTAGATATGTCCTTAGCTTCATTATCCAATATCATACTTGAAGTAGGTCTGTTGACATCTTCAGTAGTTAACAAATTAAGAGGGAATTTCTCCAATCTCTTATCTCTATATAATTAGAAGCTTCCAAATCACCTTGACTAAATTGGATAGATGAAAACATGGTTATATCTGAAAAATTTTCTATGCCTTGGAAGAGATCATCAAATCCAGCTGTTTCCTTTCCAAAAGGATTCATTTTGAGCTTTGTAGTGTAATTTTTAATTACATCATTTGGATCATATAACCTCTTTTAGTTTTCTGAAAATTTCAATAGATTGATCTTGGAAACCTTCTTGTAGGTATGGCCAATATAATACAGTGCAAAAGTGCCACACTGTACAGGGAAATTAGGCCGAATGGCCTTCTTAGCATGTTTCAACTATTTCGTGATACCATTAACAAGCTGGTAAGATATCTCTCGTGTAAGAAACTTACCAGGAACATAATATGGTAGGACATGGGGAGAAGCATAACTCATGAATACTCAGACATAAGTAAAATTCTCTTCTACAAACCACCTAGCCACATAAAGAATATTTGCGCTGGCCTCCTTAGAAACCCTAGGGGACGTTTTACTGAATATCATTTGGTGCATAGGAAATATGACTCCATAAATTTTTTTATAGAAATGAAGGTGGAATTATGAATCCCAAAGGTCTTTGTGGTAAAAGTGGACTGGGGTAGGGTCTTTGGTTGTCCATTTCGATCCCATGGTAGAAAAACTAGAATTAAAACAGATGGCATCCATGACATAGGTAGACATATAAAAGCGAGGTGTCTCTATAGATGAAGAAATCCTCTTATTCCTATATTCAGTAATGTGTTTGGCTAAATTATCAAATAGGATGTTTGCGTAATTAAAAATTGATGAATTGATGGTTGCATCAATCAATGGAACCCATTCTATTGAAAACCTCGTGGTATCAGGTTTGGAAAAAAATCTACACAACATACCGACACCATAACATTAAGGGGAAGGAATTTGGGCAATTGGGTATGTAATGAGTTTATCTCGCTTCAAATTTCCGTGGTATTCCTTCCATTATTTGATGACTTTCATGAGAACTGGATGCTCTAATCTAAAGCTTTCCAGAAAAGCTTTGTCGTATTTTTTCCACGAGGAGGGTAGATGATACATTGCTTTTAATTCTTATGCCCAAAAAGAACCTAAGTCTTCTCCATTTGAATCTTTGAATTTCATATCATCTATGCCTAAGCGGTCAATATCCACTTAACCATGTCTATATAAGGTAGAATTTTTGGTCTTGCTGCTACCCTATGGATGAATGAACATGCAACATGAAAGTAGGTCACGACTGAAGTAGATGTTGTGCCTGTTGTAGAGATTTTGGTTATTATCCTTGTTTGTTCATCTTCAGACAATTTATACATTGTTTCCCATGAGGAACTACTCTATTCATTGTTGCAACTAGTGTCTGAGAATAAGGGAGACATTTATGAGTCTTTAGTAGGCAGTGCCTAAGAAATCTCCTTGCCTTTCTAGGTCACTTCAATCTTCCTCGATTCGTTAAATGATTTCTTGATTTTAATTAAAAAGGGAGAGCATTAAAAGTATAGAGAACAGAGAGTCAGATCCATTTTTTATATCAAACATGTGTTAATAGATATGAATCCTTTCAAATATAACAAAAATCATCTATAATAATTTCAAAATCAGATCTCTTTCACCTTCACACAAAATATATATCAATCAACTTAAATTCGTTAGATCTCGAATTTCGTTTTGATAAGACATCAAACATTTCGCATGCATGGGAAATTAAATTTCGTGAATTCCCATATTGCCATATATAAATTTTAACTTCTTAATAATCTTAACCCATAAATTTTGCAAAACCTGATGCGCACAAACCGCACATTGCAACTTTTATGGGATAATAGTTTTCTTTTACCTCTATGTTATGTGCAACGCAAAATACACATTCAAAACGCCATGCGGAAATGCTTAAAGGAATTCAAAGATTTATCTTTGATACTCTTTTGACTCGTCGGGTCCACACAATCGCACTTATATATAATTAATTTATGAGTTGATCGTTAAATCAGGTGCGATGTGATAAAGAGTTTATAATGATATTTGAAGTTATTCAAGTTTTTTAAAACATATATTCAAAAAAGGTTAGTGCTTTTCATAGCTCACGTAGGTTAGAGGATTTGTGAGTTGTTTTAAGTTTTAAGTTATGTGTTTTGCGATGCGCTCAAGAAATAAAGCAGAATTAAAAAAGAAAAAAAAAGCTTCTATCTTCCTAGTATTTTGTTTTAAAACTAAAAATAAATTTCTATTTATTTCTAAAGGGTCGTCATCTATTAAATTAAATGGGGGTTTTTGTATAGCATAACAAACCCTAACAGTGGCTCCACTTAGGGATGACACTTCTCCATGTGAATTTCCAAGAACATATGATCAATATCCCTGAGTGTTTTCATTTCAGTCATGTTTGCATATGATTTTCTTTTGTTGTTGGAGTACTTATGGTATCATATCAATCAAAGATTAGAGACTTATTTGCATGCTTGAACTTTAGTCAATAAGTTACCCAATCAAAATAACAAATACAATGATATTTACAATGGTTTAGTTTAAGAAAAATCTTTATGCTAAGAAAAGTAATGCATCAACATGCTGCCATTGACATGCCTATCAGGAATTTTTGCTCCATCTAGGTCTTTAAGAAAGAATGCATTGTGTCCTATAAAACATAAATAATGTAAGGTCCTTTCCAAATATTGTCAAATTTCCCATGTTTTTACCTTGTCTTCTCTTATGGAATCCCACTTCAAAAATCTATTACCCAAATTGAAATCATCAGCTTTAGTTCTTCTGTCAAAAACCTTTTTTGACATTTTCTTGGATGAGTTGTATTTTATTGTAGACTTCTTCCCTGGACTACTGCAAGTAAATAATATGATTAATCCTCCTCTCTTTCATTTGGCTCAACCTGCAATTCTTGAGTTATGTTCATAACTAGAACTCCCAAATAAGATGGAAAAGCAACATCCATCCCATAAACCAATTGGTATAGTGACATGCTAATTGAGTTCTTCGTAGTTAGTCTTTCAACCCAAAGTGCATTAATTAAATTGTTATGCCATGAATTTTTTTCCCCTCTAACAAATTTTTAATGATGTTAAACAAACTATTATTTGAGGATTCAACCAACCCATTGCCCTAAGGTTAATAATGTAAGGTCCCACCTTACCTACCATAATTATTATAGAGAAATATTATATTAAATCAAAATGTGATATATATTTTTTTTATTTCTTTTTTATTTTTTATTTTTTTTATTATTATATAGAAGTTATTGGTGTCCTTTACACTACACCCTAAATTCTACCAACTTATCTTCAAAGCTACAAAGTTCAAGGTTTATCAAGATCCAAAAAAAATACAACCATAATACTTGCTTCTCAAGACTAAAATCACCTTTAAAATATAAATTATTTAGTGGGATGAATAAATGTCAACCTTTATGAATCACCATTTACAATAAACTAATTGTTAATTCTGTTGTAATTAAATGTGTTCAAAAGTGACTAATAACATGCTTATGAATTATTTTCTTAGAAGGATAATTTAAATTATATAGAGTTGGCATCTCATAATTTAGGAATTCATATGTGAGCTGATATTGCAAAAAATTACTTACTGCAATTTTGAATTTTCAGCAAGACCCTTTAACTCAATGAGTTATTATACTAGAAATACCTTGACTGCAAATCTTAAATTAACTTAAGCCTTTTGTTTTATGGAAAGTTCATAAACATAATTAGATGCAACCATTGAACATTATGAAAACCAATTTACAAGCATGAAATGTACAGCCATTGAGGCATTTCGTCAAACACTTACAACCATTATCTCTTTAAGGTGTTTTCACAATAATTAGCTAACATGAATCCAAAGTTGCATGACTTCTCTTTTTTTTTTGTAAGTAGTGCCAATAATTGAACTTAAGAGATTAGTAGACTATTAGCCATATTCATTGTTGAATCTATACCAATGAATATAAATATTTAGAAATTTCAAACATTGCTCACAATGTTGCAAGGTACAGCCATTGAGGAATTTTGACAAATAGTTGGCAATCATAAAACAAGTTGCCATATGGTTATTTAAATTTTCAAATTATTAACCATTTATAATTTAAAAACAATTTCCAAGTGGTTAGCCTAAATCAGATTCATCACTCTAAATTATCAGGCAGTTCCAATATAAAAAGAACCAAACAGCAAGACAAAACAACAGGCGGTTCTACATGCAACAGATAATCTGCAAAACAGAGCAGATTTGGGAATTGATGTCTGAAACCTTGATTTGTGGAATCAAACTTGGGGTGAAATGGCCTATTGGTATGGATACCCCCTGAAGTGGAGCTGGATCGCAACAGGGATGCCCATAAATGCGATTTGTTTTAAAACAACAAAATTTATAGCCTAAATGTTTCATTTATGACTTTTGTCAAACATATGGAATGAAAACTTACAACTACACCTCTACATGAGGAAAAAAAACCCAGATTTATGCTACTAATATATGCTCATTGAAATCACGCATTTCTAAATCCACCATATGAGTTCTTGAAACATTTTACCACCCACAAGCTAATTCATTTGACATGAGTGACAAGCTTTTTTCACCAATTGCTACAATTTAACAAACACATGGAAGCCCTGAATGCTATAGCCATTAAGGCTTTCTGTCAAAATTTTGATAGTACTATTCAACAACTTGAATAACAAAACATTGAAGAATATGAAACATAAGCCATAACTAAAATTTATCTCCAACTTACCTCAAGCATTTGACCTTCCAAACTATACTTTAGTTGCCATTATATTTGCATTTTCTTGTAAGGGTTGATTCTACAATTCCTCCAAGCATATTTTGGGTACATGTCCATTTTCTTAATTCTGATGTAAGCTGCAAGTTAGCACTTATTCGTGCATAAATAAATTTATAACATTACTCATTCACAGATTTTGTCAAACACTTTGCAAACTATCCTAAAACCATTTATAAAACATGCATCTATTAATTACTTGAAACAGAACTATAAATCGTGAAATACTTACCCAAGTCCTTTGGAATTTATTTATTGAAATTACCTTCAACAATATTTGGCTTTCCTTTCTCAAATGCTACAATACCAAGATTAGTACCATAAACTATACCAATAATAACTCCAATATTGAGATCTAAACATCCATACATATAGATTGATCTAGTCTTCATTTTTAACTAATCAATAATATTTTAGATAACATAAGCCTAAACCAAAACTAGATGCTTACAACAAATTAAAGGTCTACCTTTTATTTTATGCTAAATCTATACTATAATTTTAGGACAATGGAAATTATACCTGAAGAGATATTCAGCTCCAATCGTTGAGAATATGATCCACCTTCGATCCCTTAACCAACTCATTTGAACCATCCGATTTTCCACCCAACCATATCCAGGGAGAACTCCTCCCCCTGGAACCCCCGAGCTGTAAAAGCTCACAACCAGTACCAAAATACAGCAATAGAGAGAGAGATGCAAGGAAAACTAATGAAGATAGTTTTCACTTCCTCTAAATACCACTCATGTTCAACCTCAATAGATACTTAGTAGATTAGTAAGAAATTCAGATTTTTTTTTTTTTGAAGTAATTGGATACTCTCCATATTTCTCCCTTTCACAATATTCCTCAAGTCTCTTCCACTGTTGGCATTACCCCCTCTCCCCCAAAATGAGAATACATGAGACTCATATATAGGAGGAGCAACAAATTCATGTCATAAAGGAGGATTAATATGCATGCATTGTATTCCCTTTAGAGGAGTGTAACTTATGCCATTAAGGAGAGGTATGCATGCCTTATTTAAGGAGACTGTAACATATGCATTAAAGTGAGTGTAAGAGGAATATTTTATGACACACATTTAATGAGTGTAAGAATATTTTATGACATATATTTAATGAGTGTAAGAGGAATATGCCATTCCTTGATGAGTGTATAAAAGAGAGTGTAATGTAATATTTAAAATAGAGATAGTTACATAGAGCCATGAGAGTCATGAAGGAGAGAGGTGTGAAGTGATTGAGGAGATATAATTTCCTTTTAATAATAATATTGTAGTCTCATAAAAGATAATAATAATATTAATAATATTAATAATATTGAGGATTAAGTTGAGATTGAACTATTACAATTGATTAATCATAATTTAAGTGATTTTCCTTCAAGTATACTTGTTTACCCATTGATTGGAGGTAATTTACTATTTTTGGAAAGTCATACTTGAAATGGTAGACATGACTTTCTATTTTTAGAAAGTCACTCCAAAATTGTTAGGAATTAGATTATTAAGGAAATCCATCTACGAGTTGCCCATGAGTGGTATTTTTCTTCCGGATAATAGGGATTCCGCACCCCTATTGTATGCATCTTTGTGCCTTAGTAGATTGAGGACTCCACGCCCTGATCTACTCTAAAGATCCAAGATTCCGCACCTTGATCTTTTTTTTTATAAAATATTCAGGACTCCGCGCCCCAAACATTTCATTATAGATTCAAGACTCCGCGTCTTAATATTTCATGGATTTAGGACTCTGCGTCCTAATCCTTTTATCATATATCCAAGACTCCACGTTTTTATATTTCATGGATTTAGGACTCCTCGCCCTAATTTCCATTGCTTCTCATCTATTCTGCTTTGAAACTCCGCGTTTCACCTTAAGGTACTGATTGTGAGCTTATACCCATCTGATGGTTTGTTGGTAAGGTCTTCTTCCAAGACCTGCACACATCACAATCTCAATGATCAAATCAATCAAATTAATTTCATAATTAACTTATTCAAATTTTACCAAATATTGTGCATGACTTCCACAGTCATTTTGGTTTTGGAGAAATGACTTCCGCAGTCATTTATAACTTGAGCATCCCCGTTGGCAATGACCAAGTCCCCTGCCACATCATGCTTAGTACGAGATTATGCACATATAATCATACAAATCATGTATCATCCATAAATCATAATTAACCATATGTTCCACATAACCATGATCGTCCATGGATCTGTGTCTCAATTCTAAATCACCATTCACATCGTACACCTATGTCCAAAATAGGATACCAGATGACAAAACATCGCTAATATTCTGTTAACCAAAATCAATCCTTGTGCACGCAACCATAGATATTATCATAAGCACACAACAACCAAGTGACCCAAACCAGGTCATAGCATTAAGCATGTACATAAGTCTTTCATACATAATATTATATCAAAATAACCATCTCTAAGTGTCATCAAAGCTATCTCACTAATAAGGGACACTACAAATAAGTAGTTGAATGTCCAAAATTAATATGGTATTTACTACATAATTCTATCATTTTCTTGGATTTAAAGGTTGCAACATTATCAGTAATAAGTTTTCTAGGACAAATAAATGTAGAGATGATATTGGTTTTGATAAATTTAATGATGACAACATCCCTGGCTAATATGTATGCCTTCAATCCATTTAGTAAATTAATTAGTGGCTGTGAGAATCCAATTATGTTGGGCAGAGAAAGGTGGATGAAATTGACCAATTAAATCCAATCCCTGTTGTTGGAAAGGGCTTTCAATAGATATAGGTATTAAGGGCATATCAAAAAGTTTTATTTTTACATTCAAATATCTGACATTTATGGAATTAGGTTACTTTTTTCTACATATGAGGGAAAATGGTAGGCCAGTAAAAACCAGCTCAAAGGATTTTGTTAGCAGTGGTTTTCCAGTATATATCTCCACTGAAATCACCTTCATGGAACTTTTGCATGGTCATTTCTACATCATCATTCAATAATCACTTAATTAAAATACCACTAGGATATTTCCAATATAAAAAATTGTCTATGATGCAAAAACTGATTTATTTTAACTTTAGAAATATTTCTTTCGTTTTTTTTTTTTTTTTTTTTGGTATCTATGAGAATCGGCAACTGCAGCAGTATCGTACTCGCATTGCACGGGGTCAAATCTCGTTGGCTACCTCAATAATCCTAGGAGGAACTGCTGAGCCCACCACAACAACCCCTCGGGCAAGACGGGATTTGAACTCGTGACCTACACCACGGCATGAACGCCTTAACAGTACACTCGCTTGCCACTAGACCAAACCCCGACGGGCTCTTTCATTTTTTTAAACTAGGAGAAGAATTTTAATTTAATAAAAAATATATGATATTTTCCTTGCACGGAAGCCGCATCAATCTATGGAGTCACCTACTCCTCTTGATCATATAATGCAGCAATAAAGTTGATATCCAATGCATGAAAATTTGTCTCAGCCATAAATTTGGTTACTCCTTGTCCGTTGATAAGCTTCGTGGGTTAGATTTATAAGTCGTACTCAAGGATGATAGAAACCAATTTACATCTTTTACCATCAAGTCTATTCTGAGGTAAAATGTCATCCATCACTGAATTTTGTGCATAAGAAATTATATGGGACAGTAGGATATACACTCTAAAATATTTAATTTCTTTTATCAATGCAAAGGCCTTTTTTTCCATTATGTTATATTTCAAATATGCATCTCTTAAATCATTACTAAAAACTGTAATGGGTTGTTCAAATCCTTCATTATCTTTCTATAGTAAAACAATTACAACAATATGTTTAGATGTAAAAGAAAAGATTATAAAATATTTAGTAAACTACGGACTAATCAAAATAGGTGTTTTTGTCAATTCTTATTTAACTATATCAAATGATTGTCTAGCCTCCATGCTCCATCAAATTTCTGAATCCTTTTTCAACATATTTGTTATATTTCTGTGAAGTTATGCAAGGTTAGGAATGAATCTTCTTAGGAAATTAATCTTTCCAATAAATGATTGAATCTCTTTAATGTTTCTAGGATGACTAATTTTTAATATAGCTTCAATTCTACTTCGATAAATCCTAATACCATATTTAGAAATGATATGACCCAAAATCTTTCCTTGTTGAAGGCCAACAAATTTTTTCTTAGGATTCAATGAAATGTCAAACCTTCTACTTTTTTCAAAACTCTTCTCATATGTAACAAATGTTCCTTATTAGTTGTTGAATAAACAGTCATATTATCTAGATAGATCACAATAAATCTACCAATTTCATCAGCAAAAGAAATATTCATTGGTGTTTAAATGTGGCTCCAAAATTCTTTAAGCCAAAGGGCATATTCACATTAATGAAGGTTCCCCATGGAGTAGTAAAAGTTGTTTTGTCCTAATCATCAGGATGTACTAATATTTGGTTATAACTTCAGAAACCATCTAATAAGGAAATTATACTAGACCCTACTATCTTCTGGAATATATGATCCATTTTTGGCAAAGGGTAGTTGTCTTTAGGGATACCTTGTTAATATTTTTTAAATCAATGCATAATCTGATTTCTCCCGTTTTCTTCCTGGTAGGCATTACGTTAGATACCAATTTAGAGTATCTAAGAGGAACTATGATTTTAGCATAGTACACCATTTTAATTTACTTCTAAATCAAGGGCATTTGAACTAGATTTATTCTACAAAGTTTCTATTTAAATGTTTTTTGATATTCCTTGATTGGGATTTTATGCTTTATATTACTAGTGTCATATGCTTTGAGGACTTCTTACCTCCAGGAAAAGACATCAATGGATTCTTTGAATAAAGCTATGTACTTTTGTTTTTGAGTAGCAGGCAATGAATTTTACATTTTTATGCTTTAGGAGTCCCTTTCACTTCCTATATTTCATTCTTCTACATTTGCCCTTGTGGACTCTATCCCCTGATTTTTAGCTACATCATTGAGATCAAATATTTTTTCTAGTGGAACTAAACGTGTAGATAAAATGTTGTCCTTCATCTCAAGTATTTCAAACTCTTGTTTTCCATGATCTATTTCAAATAATTCTGATTTATTTGCAACCTTATCTACATGAATATTTACATTTGAATCATGTGACTATTTTCCAACATTAGAATCTAAAACTATTTGATTTTTTATTTCGTATTTTCTTCATATTCATCCTTAGATAGCAGAAATTTTTCAATTTTCTTGACATTTTCCGAATAATTACCAATATTATCTGGTACAGCTGGTTAATGTGCACTTCTACTGCATATGGTTTGTTGCAATGAGGCATCTTAGATGTACTATCTGAAAAAGCCAGACCATTTACAAGGATATTCTGATTTCTAGGAAAACTAGCAAGATCATATTATACAAATGTTTCTAGAAAATCAAACACAACATTTTCGTATGCTCTCAGTCTAGGATTCTTTGGATAGTATTCTCCTTTAATGTTCTTTATAATTAACTCATAATCACCATGAATGGAAATTATCTTAGCACATAATATTTTTAATGATTGCAATCCCAACATAAGTGCTTCATACTCGGCTATATTATTGGTAGATTGAAAAGTTAGCTTATATGAATGACCTTCAGCATGGTTGTTTCATGTTTTTTAAACCCAACCTCCTGCTCCAAAACCCTCTCTCGTACAAGATCCATCAATACTCATGTTCCAAATCCGTTCAATTTCAGTGTTTTGTTCTACTATTTCTATTTTATTTTCTTGTGTTTCAGAAATATCATTTTTTGCATTGGTAACCTGAGTATTGATATCTCCATCATTATAAATAATGAAACAGTATAAATCTGAGTGGCTAGAGTAAAGGGGATAGTTTTACGTTTTATCCTGGCTACTCACCATGAATTTCATTATATTTTTCCTATATAGTCTTCTCTGTCGTCCAAAAACTAGTATGGTCACATAAGTCATGTCCATTTTTAGGGTCCCTTCTAATTTTTCTCCCCGTGAGTGTCACAATAACATGCCATACTTAAGGGGTATATTAGCAACCACTATATCCATTACAATACTCTTAGCTTGGATTTCAGCTAAAGTAACACATAGATGTTTAATGAGACCTAGACATCTTAGTTTGTTGGAATCAAATTAATATAAGTATTTATAAGGGCTAGTAATTTAGAGACCAAGTTTTTCATAACAGCTTTGGGCATTGAATTGTGTGAAGAATATGAATCTGACATAACATTATGGATAATCTTATCATCAACTTTGAGGCTAACGTAGAATGGAGGAACTCGTCCTTCCTGTGGTTTACCATCAACTTCTAGCCCAAATACGAGTTGAGGTTGATCATCATTCAAATTGATAGTATCAGTGTTTTCCCTATATTTAGTACCTCCATAGCCTGAATTTTGTACAGATTTGTTTTTCATTAATTATGTTAAGGGAATGTGAAGTGTCAATTTGCTAATTAATTTTCAATGTTGAAGGATCTTTGAATCTTATTCAAGTTCATAAAATCAGATTTATCAGTAATTTATTTTGATATAGGTTCCTTTTGGTGACTAGTGGTTGGGATATCAGTTTCACTAGTTTTGGAAGTATTCTCAACTATCTTTTTGGTAGGAATTTCTATTGTTTGTTTGCTAGAACTATCAACAATTTTCTTGGTAGGATTATCTAAAGTTTTCTTCACAATGGTATCAGAGGTTTTCTTAACATAATTTTCATAAGTATTTTTTGGGGGCATATGAGGTTTTCTTACTCCTAAGGTTGTATTGCCTATGGAATTCCATGATAGAAATTTGAAATCCCTGTATGTAATCATATGATTCTTCTGAATCAATTTTAGTTTGGGAAATTTAAAAAATCTCCTCTTATTCTTGAGTAAGAAAAAGAATTTCATAATCATTAATACCCATCAAATGTATTTTTTTATATTCTACTTCTTCTATTATTTCCCCATCAACATCAGCATAATTATCCTGAAATGGAGGTCTAATTTGTTGATCAAGGTGCCTTTATTCCCTTTGTTTGGTTTGAGGAGGATTTATTCTAAGATTTTTATTATGATTTTGAGGTGCAATATTATTTTATCTAGGAGCATCCCTTCCATGTAGATTAATATTTTCCATCATTCTTTCTACTGTTTTGACTAATTAATCTATTTTGGCATCAACAGAAGAAGTTGAGGGTTCTTCTTGCATGGTCATTCTCCATTGAGTCCTAATTCTAGCCCTCTTTGCTAACAGATTTTATTCTACACTCTCTACATCACTTTGCAACTTTTCTAATGTTGATGAATTTCTCTCTCTAAGATTCTAAGACATGTATGCCTCAAGGACATCTGGGAATTTAATTAAGGCTAAACCTTGTGGTGGTTTAATGTTAGTAGGAATTGCATTGTATACACTATTATATCTAGTGCAATAATCTTGAACACTTTCCCTTGGTGCCCTGATAATGCTTTCATAATTATATCAAATCTAAATAGGGTTCTTTTTAATTTCCCATCTATTAAGGAATTTCGGATGGAATGCAGGGAGACCATTTATGCTAGCAACAGGAAAATCTTTAAACTGTTTCCTAATCTCTCCAGTGAGACTCTATGCAAACAACCTAATTTTTATGTTTTCCTCATATACTTCATGAAGGTAAAAACTATCATTCATCCTATCTACATGTTGTTGGGTACTGATAAGTCTAGTTCCATCCAATTGTGGAATCCTCGCCCGATAGTCTTGTGGAATGTTTGCAAAATGGGCTTTAAGAACAAGAGGAGTGTATATGTCTTCCATTATAGGGACATGAGGATGAACAATACAAGGATTGATCAAAGGTTTTTTTTGGACAAAATGTGGAGGTTGAATCAAAGGTTAAGGTTGAACTGAAGCTTGAGGTTTCTTATGATGATGAAGGTTCGATTGTGGATGAAGAGTGGGAAGAATAAGGGGCAACACTAGATGATATAGGATGCACATATTGTGATGAGGTGGATGATTTTGAAAAATAAGTCAAGGCAGAGATTTCAACAGATTTTTGGACATAAGCCTCATGAAAAGAAGGGTCAAGACCCAAAACTAAACCTTGAAATTTATGAAAATCGTGAATAATCTGAAGGTCAATATCAAGTTGGGCAGAATGTACTTCAAAATAGTGACGCCTTAACGTAGATTGGCCTAACACTCTTTGATCTACCCAATTAGATGACTTGGTTCTAAATAAAATATGCTCAAAAGGTAATTCAAACTTAATGTCTTGTAGAGCAACAAAGTCTTTTTGGAGTGAATCTGCTCTATGGGGAGGACTGCTACTTCCTTGGTTTTCTGATATGCTATTTCTTTTTAGTAGTTTTTTAGGATCATCAACACTAACTACAGCCTTTAGATCAAGATGAGATCTAGTGTAAGCTCTTTTGGGAGGAAAAATTGAAAACTAAGGCACACACACACTTATGTTCAAAAAATAAAAACGAAAAAATCTCTCTAAATATTCCTATCATACACTTTTTCGACCAAGGTTATGAATTAGAAGAAATTTTCAATATTTTCAAATTTTCCCCAGTGGAGTCATCACTATGTTATCATTCTGTAATTTACAACATTGTGATAATAAACATAGAGGACAACAACAAAACCACTTTGGAAGATGGGATCTAGCCCTGCCAGCTTCAGAGAGAGATCTCTCTATAAAATGAGCTATGTTTTTAATGAATTTTAGGCTATTTTTAACTATACTTGATTGTTTGTTTGATTTTGGTTGTTTGGTTCATTAAATGGATATATTCCCATTCGGCTATGGAGTCAATAATATTCAAATGGATCTGCATCAATTTTTGAAAGAGTCTCACATGGAAACATAGGTTGGATTAACTAGATCTTTTAAGATTTTAAGTGGATTATGAAAGTGGAATAAATGTGGATTTCAATAGCGATTGAAAAGAAATTAATTATTCTTCAATACGACTTCAGTGGAAAACATGTAAATTTCAAACAACGAAAAATAAGGTGTTATAATTAACATATCCTATTCCTCACAAATTCTGTTATACAACTAAGATTTTAAGATTTACAGAGAAAGGAAAAAAAGTAGAATAATAGAGTTATAGAAGAAAAACATCACCAGTGAATACACCACATGAATATTGTTCTTAGTAGTAAAATATACTTAGTAATCAACCAATAATACTTGGAACAATGAAGTATTTACACTAATTTTAGAAGAAGGTTTACATAAACGCTATCTCAACTGACATTGTAATATTAGCGTAATATTGATCAATAAAGTTTAATTGTTACAAAATAATAGGCTAGGTGGAGATGATTTGGAATGCTGACATTGTTTTAGAGGAAAACATTGCTCAAGGGAACTATTTATGGGCTATGATGGCTGGTGTGTCGACTGATGTGCTGCATGAAGATGATTGTCTCTTAATTACTGTTTAATCATGTAACTCATGAAGTTTATCCCATTGATCAAAAAATAGGATAGTCAATTTAATCACCTTTCAGTGAATCTCATCAATTTTATTATATGTTGCAAAAGCGGGCTTTAGCATGAAGATGTGATTTACCTCATGTTGGATAAAAAATTCATTACTCCTTGCTTCCAAAAATGATATTCCTATCATACTGTGCTTGATGCTTAATAATTTGATGTTGTCGTTGGAAACTTCCTTTAACTTCTTCACATAGTATTCATGAGTTATCAAATTATCATTAATCATAACAAAGAAGGAAGAACCTTCTATGTTAAAGGCTCTATCATGGTTAAAAACATGTTGAATGTTGTCTTTAGAGTGTGGAAATTTTCTTCTAGCTGAAAAATAATTTTCTTCTTAGTAGCAATCCTGTTCACTTCTAGGATGGTTTATGTCCTATCATCTACTCCCAGGTCATATAACTCATATCTATTCTTGGATTTTAGGAACTTGATGATATTGGCTATTGTTGTAGGCATCTCTCCAAGCTCTTGTTTGATGTCTATGATAGCATAAGTCACATTTTTAATCAGCTCCTTTTGCTCAAAGATAATTTGGATGGAGGGCCAAATCTCATTAATGGAGCTTATGATATTTTCCTAGATGATTTACTTGGCTTGGGCCAAGGTCTGTACTATTTTTTATTCTCCCTCTAACTTCTGTAACATCTCTGTCAATTTCTGAGCCCTTTGTACTTTTGTTGGATGAGAAGCTTCACTCCTTGTTCTCTGGTATTACAATAATTTGACCTGATCCTATATTTTCTTGATATCTTATGTATGAATAGACATATTTTACATTTCTTTTGTCAAGTTCTCTGTACCATCTAATGTATGTGTAGTTGAGGTTGTAACTATAGGAAAATATGTAAGAGGTACAACATCCAATTTAACGATGGATAGCTCTGGATTCTACTCCTATTCTTTTATCATATATTCCATTTCAGTCTCCATTTTTCTTATTTGTACATTTTGATCCATGATGAGCTTCATCATATCTGTCTTTTGGGTCTCTGTCTCCTCAATGTCCTTGGTGACAGGATCTTTTGCAACTGACAACTTCAACTGTTTTCCTAATGCGACTATGTCAAAATTCATATTTTTTATTATCTCCTATCCATCCTTCATATTAGAGGGATCATATCCTATTTTAACAAACAAATAGTCTAATGATTTAATCCTTGTATCCTTAGCTAGAGAAGATATTTTTTCCATTTTTAAATGTGAATGGATATTGACGAATAAACTTGCAACTTGGAAAGACTGATTGTTGTGTCAGTCAAAGTTGAAGAGATCATTTCACCTATGTTCTTGTTCATCTCCATTTGATCAATGTGATGAATTTCCTTTATGTTGAATTCAGAAGCTATCTTCTTGTAGTTAGCTGCTAACTTTCACTGAGGGATTTCGGTGATAGGTAAACTTGACTTGGGGTAGAGTTCATGTTGACTAGGGTAAAATATTGTGGTTTTGGGGCACATGTTATTGTGCACCCATGGTTTTCGACGCATGGTATTGGATGTAATGGAGCCTATAAAAGCCTTGAAAGACTTCATTGTAATGTAGGCCTGGAGGTGAGTGGTGAAGGCTCACTTGGCTAGATTGGCAAGGGTTTTTTCCAATGCTTACTAAAACTTCATTGGTTTGGTTTTTCCCCTGATTTGGGGTTTCTCCAGATAAAAATATGTGTTTATGTTAATTATTTGTTGATTATTTTTATGTTTATTACTCTCGGTAAATTGTTTATTATTTCTGCCTTAAATTCTAACAACTGGTATTGGAGCCAAGTTTAGTGATTTTTCTATATCTATAGTTTTCTGCTACTGTCTAAAATTTTCTCCTAAACAGATATTTGTTAAAGGATAGATCTATGTGTGAAGGTGTAAGATCTACATCTAGATCTGGTTAGTTCTACGTGTGACTATGATGGACACAATCATGTGGAAGAGATCAAGTTTGTTTCGAAGGTTGATCTAGGTTTGATTATTTATTAGTTGTGGATCTTTTTATGGTTGGAATATCATGTTTTCTCGATGACATCAAATGTAAATACCGGCCACCTGTGTGCTAAGTTAAAACACTGGAAGAGGAAGGCTCAAACGATGATTATGTTCTTGCATTGTTCAACTGAGTTCAAGCAATTATAATTTTGTGCGTTATTAGATCAGGCCCAAGTGATGTCAAGCATGGAAGCTTGCTGCAAAGCATTGTGCGACCATAAATTATTTTGTGGTGGACGCATTGGTAATAACACATGGATAATAAATGACACGACATGAAGCAACTATGAGGGAAATGTTTTAGTGTTTTTGCAGCTAAAAATTTCAAGGTGGAGGTGTAATTCCTTTGGGATGAGTTTTGTTGTAGAAAAGAGGAACATTGGGACTCAAAAATACCAGCATTGTGTACTTCTTGATTTTCCTAAACCCAAAGACCATGAATCTCTAGGCAGAGGTGAGCAAGATCTCTTGCTTCCATGAGATGGTGCTGGTGGAAAGTCTCTAGATCTACATGAATGAGGTCTTCAATTGCTTCAGTGGCAAGTGCTCTATATCCACTAACTAGAGCTACTTGGGGATGATTTTTCCATGGGAGTGTTGCCTCGACTGTACAAACATCATCACCATGTGCTGGGAAGTGCCAGCCTACAAGATCAATGCCTCTGTTGCCTAGGTACGACTGGATGTGTTTAAGGAGATCAGAATGAATGGCAGGGGGGAGCACATCATGTTGGATGCAATGTTGCCATTTGCCAGATACAAAAAGGGGTAGAAAGATACGAATTTTGGCATCCTATAAATATGGAGGTTGGACCAATATAAATGATTATATTGGTATGAAGAAGCATATTATGGATGTGATTCGAAAGGAAAGAGTAGTGAATACAAGTACGGAAATTTTCATGGCAGGCTCTTCGTGAGAGTAGTATTCTAATTGCATTGAGCAAACAAAGGATGATTAGAATCATTCTTATCATGCTTTGAAAGTGAGAACCAAGAGGGAATCACCTTTGTACCTATGAAAGTGTTGGTGAATGGCAAGGTTAATGGCTATGGTAAATTTTAGTAAAGTTGCGTAGAGTAACTTCAAATACAAAGAGGATATTATAATCATGTAATATAACATCTTTGGAAATCATGCTCAGGAGACTATGGAGTAGCATGAAAGCAATTTGTAATAAAGGGTTTTGGTAAATAAAAGAGAGCTTGTTAAAGTGAGAGAGGATATGTGCATGTGGATTGATTAATTGATGAAACATGTATCTGAAGAGAACTCCTAGAGGATTGGCGGTTACATAGTTTGGTGACCCATGTAATCCGATAGATGGGTTCTTTTGTATATGGACATTGATGTCATATGTGCAAAGATAGTAACTATGAAACACAAAAAAAAATATTATTATTGTAATGGAATTAAATTTAATTGCATTTAAATGGGGATACGGCTATAAGACCTAGTATGGCATGTGTATCCCTGGGTAATCATTGGTAAAGTCTGGGTTAGATCTAGGTGATAGGGGGGATGTCAAGTTAACAATTACCCTGGGTAAAAAAAAGAAAGAAAAAATCTGATTGGGGGAAGGGCTAGAGTGAGTGGGGTTGTCTCACTCAAATTTTTTTGCTGGATTTAGTCAAGAAATCCCAAGACAAGTTTAAGGGTCAAATTGTTAGGTAAGCTTTATTGGGGATAAAGTCAATTTTGACTAGGGTAAATAATACTTTTTTTGGGGCATATGGTATTGTGCACCCATGGTTTTGAGCCAATGGTATTGCATGTAATGGAGCCTATAAAAGGCTCAGAAGACTTCATTGTAATGTAGGCTTGGATATGAGTGGTGAAGGCTTACGTGGCCAGATTGGCCAGGGTTTTGGCCAATTCGTAGTGAAATTTCATTAGTTTGGTTTTTCCCCAGATTTGGGATTTTCCCGGATAAGCATCTCTATTTATGTTAATGATTTGTTGCTAATTTTTATGTTTATTCATATCGGTATATTGTTTATTATTTCTGTTCTAAATTGTAACATTGGGAATTAAGGAAGGCCATCTACATATGAGCTTTTTCAAAATAAAATATTGAAAGAAACTTGGTTTGAGAAATAGAAGCCTCCTTCAAGAATTGACTATAGGTGTTGTTCTCAATATTTAATTTTTTAAATTTATCTCTCTGATTGTGTCAAGGACTATCTTTTCCTTCTCACCTTTGACAACCTTAGCTGTATGGACAAACTACTGCTAGTCATGTCATACTAAAGAAGTTGTAGGAGAAATAGTGGATTGGCCACCTACTTGAGAAGATGAAGGTGTTTCCTTAGTGACGACAATAAATTCTTGTCTTGAATTTTTGCTTGTATCAATGTTAGGATTAAACTTGGTCTTTTTTCTGTACATTATTTTGAATTATGTGATTGTAGTGTCAATCACTGAAGGTGAATCTTCTTCTCTTTTCCTTTTCCCTACTTTTTCATGTGGGACAAGAGTCTGTGATGTCAATGTCCATAGTAGCTTCTTCTCATCTTCCTGCAATGTGTTCTCATTCCATTCTAATTGATTCATATAATTTTCTATATCTGGCCTCTGGGTGTGTATGTAAGGAGTAGTTTTATTCTCTAGTCTAAGATTTGAAATAATTCTAGAGTATCATGGGATGAAGTAAAGCTTAGGATGAAGTTCACTTATTTTAGTATCTTATCGACTTCCTCACCTCCTGATCTGATGTTACAAATAAAGGGCCCAATCTGTGTTTTAATCCTAAATTGGGACTTCTTATTTGCTGATACAAAGTGAATTTGATGAGCATTCAACATCTGTCTGATATAAACTAGAGTAAAAATACTCATTGGGAGTAATTTTGGGAGTTTACAAGGACCAATTTCATAGCCATATACTCTTATCTTTGTGTAATTCTGGTAAAATTACTAGTCTCTTATCTTGGCCTAATTTGAAAAGTGTAGAATTCTCTTTATATCTTCACCTATTCTTGGTTTAGTTGTACTTCTCAAAATCCTCATGGCTAGATATAGAAATACTTTAATTAACCATTTGTGTGAAAATTCCATCTACTCTTTCATTACCAATGTTGTCTAGAAGAATAGTCATTGTTGGTTTCCACCCCTACGATTTTTTTGCATGGAAAATTTAAATCTATATGTCTGATAATACATAAAAATGTATACTAAAATAAAGGAGTATTTAAACAATTCCTTAGTTTGAAGTTTGATAACCTGATCATGGATGTTGTCTACCAGGAATTGTCTGAAATTGAAGATGATTGATGGTTTACATTCTATGGAAAAGAAGGAGAGGAGGCCTATAATGGTTCATCTATCTAATTTCAAATGATGTGATAGCTTTTCAGGTAGTGGTTCGTCTATTGGAGTGCAAAACTTAGGATAAAAATAGATCAACCATATCTTTTATGCACCAAATTTGAAACTTATGATAAAGTTATTTTTTTACTTTTCCCCTTTAAGTGCCAAATAGATTTTGAAACAAAACCGATGATAATTAATTTTAGTCATTTTCAAAGCCCAAAACACCTCTTTCTACCCTTAAAATATTTCCTTATTTTTCTAGATTAACATTTTTATTTCTTTCTTCTTTGGGTGCATTTAGACTAGCAAACCCATATCTCTTTTGTTTATGGAAAATGTAATCTACTCTATCACTTATTTCTCCAATTTATTCATATTAAAGATTTCAATAAATTTCATTTTATACTTAGCTATTCATTTACCAAGACTAAATTGTTTGGAAAATCCTTATTCTCTAACCTAATTTACAAAATTTCACAATTGTTCAACCATCATTGAGTTGTATGATTTAAAAAAATAGCTAGTCATTGTGGCATTTTTGAACAAGATGAAAACAACCTTATTTTATTTTGACATAAATAAAATTATCTATTAGTAGTGCATTTGAATTAGCAACACATTTTGTGTTATCTTCTCTATTTTTTCTTTTGTGGGGTTCTGATTTTATTTTTATTCTTTTTCAACTTTTATTTCTTTTTGTATTTTTGTCATTATTCATTTTTCTAGATATACCCTATTTTAATTCTTATTATATATATATATATATATATATATATATATATATATATATATATATATTTGGAAATCATTTCCATATTGAAAATTATTTACAATGTAAGATTACTGAGACAAAATACTCAATCGCCTTGAGATCCTATAAATTATAGGACCCTAACATAATTATTTTGTCCCATATCTGTTTTGATGTATCTAAATGCATAACCTTGACAAATTGTGATTTGGTCAGCATTCCCGATATTGCATTGACATCTTTTGCATTAGTTTCATAAGTCTTCTTCTGCTAGATCTATGGTAACTATAGCTAGATATTGGTAACCTATTAAACAATTTCCCAAACATATTCTCAATGATACTGATGATAGGATTTGTTTCTTGACCTCCAAAAGATTAAATTATTTCCATTCAAGAGTGGTGGTATGATAGATGTTTTTCCATCTTGATTTCTCATCTTGGTTGATATTTCTTGAAGCGATCAAGACTCTTAAATATGACCTTCTCTGATTCAAAATATTGGGAGAAATACTGAGAGTTGGGGGGGAGGTGGTGAATCAATATTTATAAACTCACACAAACTTTTCTTTTCTTGACTGATTTCTATACACGACTTCGCTTAATCCAACTAGCGTATTACCAGTCAACATATAATTCAGATAAATTTTTATAACTTTACTTAGACTAGTGCATTAGTGATTTATCATACATTTAGTAAGAATTAAAAATGTGCAGTAACAATAGAATAAATCATCACCGATAAGCAACACACATGAACACCAAGATTTAAGGCAGAAACCCAATGTGGGATAAAACCACTACTTATGTGGTCTCTGTCTTAAGTATTCATTATATAGAAAACTCATACCAGTACACACGAACCCACCTGTAGAATGTTAAAACCTTCACTTTCTCTCCATGTGCTGCTGGAAGGGAGCTCCAACCCCTTGATCTCGTTTACCAGCCACCACTGGAAGGGAGCTACAACCCCCTAATCTCATTACCATCTCCTACTAGCGGGAAGCTTCAACTTCGTCACTGAAGGCTCCAACCCTCAGTATGAATGTAGACCATGTTTCATAATTTTTAACACTAGGTCCAACATCTTTTAACACTTCATAAATTGTAGATGAAATGAAGTAAACATCAACCCAATTCAAACAAAATAGTGATATCACTATAACTAGAACACATAACAAAATCCACAACTTTTTATCAATAAACCGAATCAACTGCAGCCTTGATCATTCATAAGAAAATTGTATATGCTACTTTACTTATGGAAACCTGAGTGTATACATCCTTTTATAGGGAGAAACCTATGTATAGGTCATACTATATTAAGCTTAGTGTTATGGCTCAGACTCAGAATTGATCAGAGATATTCAGACACATTTTTTAGTTTTACAGATCCCTCATACAATTAGCATTATCAATATTTGTCAATCAACTAATCGATAATATTTATAAACAATCAACTAGTATCATAATCAATACTTAAACAACCGATATCAATATGAAGACATCATAGAAAGACAATAGAAACATAGCAAAACTAGTCAGACATTTTCTTCAGCATTCTTTAGCAAAACCATGGCTTGCATACGTGCCTTCCATAAGACATATGTGCGACTGAGTGCACTAATTCTGAAACCAACTTGTATATATGTTGCACTAAAAATTGTCTCCTTGAAATTTTGTTGTCCGTATGAGCTCATTATCACTCATAATTTCCTCCTTTTCAAGTCCAAAAACATTAGTTCCTCATGTCAAGCATTAAAAATAAGAGAAAAGCTCTCAAAAGTCTCTAAAACTCTGGTATCACACTTTCTCTTTGTCTTACCTGTGGTCTCGCACCTAATGGTCATGTTTCCTGGGTACCTGACCGCACTTTCTCTGTGTTATGGGTGCATACCCCTATAAAATATTAAAAAGGTGCAAGTAAACTCAAAAAGATCACTTTCATTCATTTCTAGAAGCCTCTGGAAGGAATCTTGGGGTGGCAAGTCTGCTCTTTTCGGGTTCATGTATCCCATGCCTTAAGGAGCTAACCCCTTGATGTGAGGAGCTTATCCCTTTGAAGGAGGATTACATCCCTTCATAGTTGGAACTGAAGCCTCCTCTTTTGCACTATAAAAAGAGGCATTGGGTAGTCTCAAATGGAGTTCAACCTTTAGTGTTATTTGAGGTAAAGTGCTCTTGGAACTTAGACTCCTTTAGTTGAGATTTTATGAGGAAAGATTACATACCTGTATGTGTCTCGATTGGAAGAGTGCAAGACCTGTCATAGTAGAGGAAATTCCTACCTCGGACCCTCGGAGGACCTGTTCAACATCAAGGATGAAAAGGTTGTAAGGTTCTTCTAGTATTTCAAAGTTAATACAAATAAGTTTGTTTTTCTCAATAAGCTGTCATTTGATTGTTTATTTTATGGATTCCTTGATCACGATAATAGATATGATTTATGAATATATGTTATGCAGGTGCTATTTTATGTTTGTTTGTTTGTGATTGCAGATCTTCGAACATAACTCTTTCGGGCGACTGAAGGAAGACTACTACAAACAAGCATTAGATCAAGGTAGTAGCGTAAAACCTTTGTAGAATTTACTTATAAATCGTTATATATCTAGAGAAATATAGATTTAACTGTTTATTTTTTGCTAGAATATCTTCTGATACTAGGGAGATCGATCTTGTCTGCAAGATCGAGTTATCCGGCCAACAATTTGGTGACTCCACTGGGGAATGATTGGATTTTTGGTTTTCCTTTTGTTTTGGCTTGAGAAAATGATTTTTCTCATTCTTGATTGATGTATACTAGTTTGGGTGGCTTAGTTTAATTTTTTTGTACATTGAAAAGTTTTGAAAACTTTTATTTTCTTAAAGTTTTCTGATCTCCACACTTTCCATTCACGCATAATACGGTCATCTCCGCAACTTTCTTGAGTAACTGGTGCGGTACCGCACCTGTTTACTCTGGAGCCTGTGGACCCTAGGAAAATTTTATGAAAATTTAAAATTTCCTTTTTAGGCTTAGTCTATATTTAATCTAGGACTCATAGCATCTACCCAGATCTTTATTTTTCTTTTAGAAAACCTTATTTATGAGTTTCTTTCGGCAAATTTTTCATCTCATCAATTTCCTTTAAGTTAATTGGGTGTTTTGAGTCTCTTTTTTGAGAAATTATTAATTTGATTTCCTTTGGTCATTACTTGGAGGTTTGTCTTAATATTTTCACAATTTTGCATCTTTTTGCTTTTTTTATTGCAAAACCAATTCCCCCTCATATGAGTGTTAATCGCCTTTGACTGTTTTTATTTTTTGATCTTTGGAACTCTCACCCAATTTTCTTTACTTACACTTCATTGGTTCTTAGATTACATTAGAATCATCTTGTGCTTGAGAATTCTCTTGCATAGATCACATTTTCTTAATTAGAATTCTCATTTTCAGAATATGAATGAAAAATGTGCATAGATTACATTTGCATAGTTTTAATGTGAATTGTGCATAGATTACAACTGCATAGTTTACATTCTGGGAAAATCAATCATCGATTTAGATCAGTTTTCTTTGATTCTAATTTACATGTTTTTATGCTTGTTGTGAAAACACAAAAATAAAAAATTGTTTTGGAATTGATCAACATTAGTTTTTCTTGATGAAACTAGTGCATTAGAGAATTTTTTATATTTTCTCTTATTGATTAATTTTTTGCATTGTTGGAAGTGAATGGAAACTCTCTCCCTACTTTAGATAGGGTTCATTGAAATGAAAATATCACATTATCATATTCGATTGCATTCAATTTTGGGTCGAGTCACAACACAATTGGTTTCATATCCATTTACCCTTTGAGTAATAACAACCTAAATAACACAGCGCTTAATAAAATTCATCTAGTAAATTTTACATTTTTAGGGCTCTTTCCACCAATCTAGCTTAGGATTAGTGCTTTGGAATAAGTTGTAGTTAACTTTCCAAAGCACTAAAACAAATAAGTAGTCGATCTTGCGGTAGGAAAAATTCCAATAGTAGCATATATGCTCTGGGAAGATCCTCTTAAAGTAGTTAAGCACGAGATCATATCCGAACCAGTGAGGTAATAAATCCTTCCTCATTGGGAATGATAGAAGATATACATGTATTAACAACATTAAACCTCATATTGACCATTTTCGAGGAGCCTGGGGTCACTTGTTGGTATACCTTGGATTATGTCAAGGAGCCTTCAAGGGGATTGAGCTTTGTTACTTTGCCCTTGCGTGTGTTTTAGATTGTAGACTTTCCCCCCAGGTATATTTTCTTTTGGTAACCTTATTGGCCATAATATATAGGATTCTTTCCCAAGGTGATGGTGGAGGGAAGATCCCACTGTACCTGGAACAGACATCGGCCAGACTCACTTGGACTCTCTGGAGGGTTATCTTCACTCAAGATGGTATAGTGGAGAAACTTGCACTGGTCTATTTCATTAAGTAGGTTGTCGAGGTAACTGTTCCAACCGCCATTTCTGCATTAAAATTCTACGATGTTGGATTTCATCACCAACTAGTGTTTTTAGTGTAGGAATCTACTGTTTGTGTGTGGTTTGACTCCTAGATTTGATAGCACGTGTTCATTTGTTTTTTTTTACTTTTAGAGACCATATGTGTGATTGTGAATTTTAATTGTTTAGGTGTGAATTGTTAATTGTTAATTTTATTTTTAATTTTTTAATAAAATTCACTGAAGTTGAATCTAATGGCAATTGTTCTAGAATTTACCAACCAAGGAATCCATCTTAATGAGAATCCTAGTAATTTTCCTTTCTTTGGAAATGTTGGTCCTCCTTATATGGCTACATTTCCATTACCTGGATTTACAATAGGCTTACTGGTATGGTTATTTTCAACTTCATTGACCATAAATACTCCAATTTTTCCACCTCAACTGGATACTTCACCTCAACATAGTTCACCACCTCAACATCACCAACCTCATGTTGACCCTTTACCTTCTTCGCCCAATATTTCTTCCTCCATTTCTTCCTCTTCGTTTGGTAAAAGCCTTGACACTCGTAACCAGGTGGCTAAGAAGAAGAAGAAGCCGAATAAGAAAGAAGTCAACCAACCAACCATGGTTGTAAGTGTTATTAATGTTGCTGAAACCTACAACATGCATCGTAAACCTAAATTCCCTTGCAATATTTGTAAGGGTGACCACTTCCTTATCAATTGTCCTAGTATTCCAAAGGTCTTGGAAGTATGGTCATAAAAATCTCATCAACTTACCGTTGATCCATCAACCAGTGATAGTTAGGTTCCTGGGAAAAAGGGTAAAGTTAGGTTTCCTTGTAAGTTACGCAAAGGGAGTCATCAAACTCACATTTTCCCTCACATGGATGAAGCCTCCAAAATTTTTGGAAAACCTTACTGTTCCACAACAGGAACTTCCAACTGGTTACCGTCAAATTTCTCACAACCTACCATCAACTGAAGAAGGGATTGATCTCTCTCTTCCATTGAAGAGTGAAACTCATATCACTCAGGTTGATGATCCACTAGTTGATCAAGTTGTCGATTCGATTTCACATTCAGTAGATCCCACTCTCCCTGTAGAGAGTGAAATTCATACCACTCAGGTTCTTCTTGTTACATCATATTCTTCTACGCCAAGGGGAATTTCATATGTTCCTACTAAACCCCCTCTAAGTACTGAGGTCTTTTCCTTTGATTTGAATAGACTGATAGAACCTCGTCTTCCTTCCTCCATCCCTTTCCTGATCATTGTGAAGGCTGGTGGTACGAACATATATCACAAACATGTAGATGAAGGTGCTTATGTTAGTAATTTATCCTCAACTACTTGGAAAGCTTTGGGTTCCCCTCAGCTTCTGCCTATTACATAGAATTTGAAAGGTTTTAACAAAATCGTTAATGAACCTTTAGGGATCCTTCCTAAGTTTTCTATTACTTTGGAAGGTAAAACTATTTTTATTGATCTTATGGTAGTTTGAGGCCCCTTGGATTTCAATTTACTCCTTGGGTGAGACTATGTCTATGCAATGAAAGTTGTCGTATCAACACTCTTTCGCGTGAGGTCTTTCCCTAACAATGTAAACATTATGACCATTGACCAGCTTTCATTCCCTAGTTTTGATTTGACTACCAATAATCTGACACCCCTAAATGTTCCTAATAATAAAGTGGTATCTACCCCTCCACGGTTTAATTATGTGGCAACTAGTCCCATGTTTTCAGTTACCGATGTAAGCGAGCCTCTCATTGTTTGCTCAACTTCCTTTGACTTAGATCTGGTAATTGACATCGAAAAATCTATGGGATTATTTGAACGCGATGTTCTTATCCCTTTTGAGTTCCTTGACATGTGTTCCTTCCAGTGAACTATTCTTCCTTTTAATGAAGACCTCTTGGAAGCCATGATCAAGGTATTTCCATTAACATGTGTTTCTTCTAGTTGGAAGCCATGATAAAGTCACTGAGGATAGTTCCTTTTACTGTGTCAACCTCGTCAAAAAATGAATAAGTGGCCCGTGAGGAAAGTTATTTTCCCGTGTCAACCTCGTTATAAAGTGAAACAAATTCTTGTGAGGTGAGTTCCTTTTACTATGTCAACCTCATTAAAATATGAATCAGTGAGTGTGAGGATATTTCTTTTTACTGTATCAATCTCATTAAAAAATGAATTAGTTAGTCGAGAGCATAGTTCCTTTTCTTGTGTCAAGCTCGTTAAAAAATGAAACAAGCTTCTAAGAGGAAAGTTATTTTCCTGTGTCAACCTCGTTAAAAAATGAAACAGAATCTTACGAGGATAGTTCCTTTTACTGTGTCAACCTCGTTAAAAAATCAATCAGTTGGTCAGAGGATAGTTCCTGTTACTAAGTCAACCTCATTAAAAAATGAATCAGGTATGAGGAAAAGTATTTTCCTATGTCAACCTCATTAAAAAATGAATCAATAGGTATATTGTAGAGAGTAGATTGATATATTAGAAATAAGTAGTTTCTGAGGATGGTTCCTGTTACTAATTCAACCTTGTAAAAAAATGAATCAGGTATGAGGAAATTTCCTTTTACTGTGTCAACCTCGTTAAAATTGAATCAGTGGATCATGAGGACAGTTTCTTTTACTGTGTCAACCTCGTTAAAAAATGAATCAGTGGGTCATGAGGACAATTAATTTCCTTTTTCAACCTCATTAAAAATGAATCAATAGGTTATATAGGTATATTGTAGAGAGTAGATTTGAGGACAATTATTTTACTGTGTCAACCTCGTTAAAAAATGAAACGTGTTAGTTCCTATTACTGTGTCAACCTCGTTAAAAAATGAAACATGTTGCCATGAGAATAGTTATTTTCCTTTTCAGACTCTCTAAAAATGAAACAAATCCTCCCCTAATTGAGTCGAGTCTTTGACTAGATCTCATAAATGTTAAGTCGTATATTTAGGTTAGTTATTTCTGTTTTTGCATAATTTTCTTATAGTTTTAGGTCAGGTATTTCATATGATCTCGTAAATGAACCTTCATTCCATCCAACTATTAATTATGAGTAGTCTATTTAGTTGAATGAAATGAAGCTAGGGGGGCATGCGCTCTAGCAGTTACAGTTAGGGGGCATTAAAAAATTATCTCAAGCATGCTTTTTCCTTTGTTTCAAGCTTGTGTAAAAATGAAACAAACCAATCTCAAGCACAATTTTCTCTGTTTCAAGCTTGTGTAAAAATGAAAAAACCATTTTCCAAGCATAATTTTTCCTATGTTTCAAGCTTGTATAAAAATGAAACCTATCTTGAGTCCATTTCAGTTATTATTTTTAAGACTCGTTAAACTCATGAAAATCCCGAGATTATTTTTCTATCTTTCATTCATAAAACACATGAAAATGCTGATTTCTTTCCGTCTTTTCTTGCTCGTAAATTAAATTGAAATTTGACCATATGAGTACATTTTTATCCCTTTTTTGAACTTGTTAAACTTTTTTTATCACTTTTTTAAACTCGTTAAAATTTACAGAAAAAGTGAAATTACTGAGTATACTTTTATCACTTTTTCAAACTCTTGAAAATTAAGAAAAAGTGAAACCATGGAGTCCTCCTTTAAGCCCTTTTCAGACTCTCTAAAAATGAAAATATGGCCGAGTACTTGACTATTCGAACTCGTTAAAGTAAATGAACAGTCATCCCTTCAGTATAAGTTTACCCCTTTTCCGAACTGAAATGGACTATTTACAAAAAAGGTATATATTGACTAATCATGGTTAATAGAGTTCTCTCTTGCATTATTTTATCCTTTTTCGGGCCTAAGAGACTAAATTTATGAAAAGGAACACCCACGGAGTTTTCTTAATTTTTTCTTCTGACTCCCTAAAAATGAAAAACAGTGAGTTTCTCCTATACTGGAATCGTTAAAATTTAACAGTAAAGGGCCTGTCAATTAAAAATAGGAATGGACCACTCCTTCTTAGGGTTCAATTTTAAACTAATTTGGACTCATCCGAAGGATGAGCTTATAAACAAGAAGATGTTATCCTCCTCGAGCTTGTCAAAAATAAAGAGGTACTTGCCAGAAATGGTGGGGAAAAGAGAGAAAAATAGATTCCTTTGTCACACTTTGATTTGTAAAAGCATTACAACACTCTTGAACACGAAATTTTTTGTCACACTCCCATCTGGGTTGGGAAATCATTTTCCTATCAGTTAATCAAACCAATTGAAGGTCTTCAGCCGGTTTTTGGGTATTAGCTTAGGACAACTGTCACCAAACCATCTGCAATGTTGTTATGTGTTCAAGAGGATAGTCAAATAGACCATTCATTTGCGAACATTTGTATCCATTCGCGTTGACCATCCCTGAGTCAGTCCTTGCAAAAACTTTATTCAAAACTTGATCTATGGTTTCATGTTGTGAGCTTGCTTACGACGGATCACTTTCTATCAATGCCAACTCATCATCTAGGAAGTTGATCTAGAATCTGTCAGTACATTGGATTCTGTATGCCTTAATGGGATATTTATCGCCTTTGCCGATAGGTTGCATCATTGACCTTCGATCGAACGATTCCGTCAAATGTTCGACTTCAGATCACTTATTCACATTTGATGGATTATAGTGAGTACTTTGAGATCCATCTTCATTATTGGTAATTTCTCTCACACTTGTTAACAGTTAACATCATTGACTAGTAATCAAGTGGTTTCTACCATGTTCAACTTCAACAAATTTAATCGTGTGGATAGAATCCTAGTAGTTCGGGAAGCAAAAATCAAGACCTTGGATCTAGTTTCCACCATCCAGGCTGCGAGGAGTTTTATTATTAATTATGCAGTAGAATATTCATTACAGATGGCTGCATCCATGTTGTGTCTACAATATTGATGTAATATTAAAATCATTTCTGTATCAGAACAAGTTTAGTTAGTTTTTGATCTGAGTATGGGAATGCTTACCTGAGTGATGATATATATATATATATATATATATATATATATATATATATATATATGTTTTGCATTGAATGTTTTTATAGGTTCCGATTGGGGTGTCCATAGGCTGATCGTTGAAATGATAAAGTACTTCACTTTTCATTTATTATAGACTTCGCACTTTAGGGGGCAATTTGTTACACTGAAAATTGTCACCTTGACGTTTTCTTGTTCGTATGAGCTTATTATCAATCATACATTTCTCTGTTGCAATTCTAAACACATCAGTTCCTAATATCAAGCCTTGAAAATAAGAGAAAAGCTCATAAAAGTCCTTAAAACACTTGTACCACACTTTCTCTTAGCTTTACCTATGGTACCGCACCTTTTGTAAAGGAAAACTGTGGTACGTAGTGCAATTTCTTCTTATTAAAAGTGAAGACCCCTGTAAAATATTATAAAAGGTGCAAGTAAAATCTAGAAGCTTAGTTAAATTATTTTTTAGAAGCTTCTGGAAACATTCCTCTGGTGGAAAGTGTGCTCCTTTCATGTTCATGCATCCCATCCAATAAGGAGCTAACCCCTTGATATAAGGAACTAATCCCTTTGAAGGAGGATTGTATCCCTTATTGTATAGAGCTGTAACCTCCTCTTTTCTACTATAGAAAGAGTCATAGGGCAGCCTCAAGGGGTTACCAATTGATGAGTTGAAGTTTTGGTATTGTTGGAGGTGAGGTGTTGTTGAAACTTATACCCTTTTAGCTGAGATTTCATGGGGGAAGGATTACATACCTTTATGTATCTCGGTTGGAAGAGTGCAAGGCTGATTTGAGTAAAGGAAATGGCTACTTCGGACCCCAGGAGGACTTGTAAAAAATCAAGGCAGACACGGTTGTAAGGCTCTTCCTTAATTTAGTTAATACAAATAAATCCATTTTTCTCAATAAGCTGTCAATTGATTGTTTATTTTATGGATTCCTTGACCACCATAATGGATATGATTTATGAATATATGCTATGTAGGTGCTATTCGATGTTTTCTTGTTTATGATTGCAGATTTTTGAAGGGAACTCTTTCGAGCGATTAAAGGACTACTACTACAAACAAGCGTTGGATCAAAGGTAAGATCGTTAAAACCTTTATAGAATTTAATTATGAGTCGCAATATATCTAGAGAAAGATAGTTTTGTTTTTCTGTTTGTTGCTAGCTATCCGTAGGACACTTGGGTCTGTCTTGTCCATAAGAACGACTTATCTGTCCAACGCTTAAGTCAACCACTTAATCCAGTGCTTGTTTGTATTATTCTTCCTTTAGTCGCCCAAAAGAGTTACGTTCCAAGAACTGCAATCACAAACAAAAAAACATCAAATAGCACCTACATAGCATATATTAATAAAACATATCTATTATGGTGATCATGGAATCCATAAAATAAACAATCAAATGAGAGCTTATTGAGAAAAACAAATTTATTTGTACTAACTTTGAAATAGTAGAAAAACCTTACAACCTTTTCAGCCTTGATGTTAAACATGTCCTCCCGGGGTCTGAAGCAGGAATTTCCTTTACTCTGATAGGTCTTGCACTCTTCCAACTAAGACACATACAGTTATGTAATATTTCCTCATAAAATCTTAGCTAAAGGAGTCTAAGTTCTAAGAACACTTTACCTCAAATAACACTAAATCTTGAACTCCATTTGAGGTTGCCCAATGCCTCTTTTTATAGTGCAAAAGAGGAGGTTTCAGTTCCAATTATGAAGGGATAGAATCCTTCTTCAAAGGGGTAAACTCCTCACATCAAGGGGTTAGCTCCTCAAGGCATGGGATACATGAACCTGAAAAGAGCGGACTTGCCACCGCAAGATTCCTTCCAGAGGCTTCTAAAAATTATTGAAAGTGATATTTTTGAGTTTTCTTTGGAATTTTTAATATTTTAAAGGGGTCCTCACCCTTAACATAGAGAAAGTGTGGTCAGGTACGCAGGAGACATGACCATTAGATGCAGGACTGCAGGTAAGACAAAGATAAAGTGCGATACCAGAGTTTTAGAGACTTTGAGAGCTTTTCTCTTTTTTTCAAGGCTTGATATGAGGAACTGATGTTTTATACTTGTAAAGGAGGAAATTATGAGTGATAAAGAGCTCTTATAGATAGCAGAATGTCAAGGTGACAATTTTTAGTGCAACAGATTTCCCCCTAAAGTGTGAAGTCTGTAATAGATGAAGATAGAGTCTGTCATGTATGAAGATCGAAGTACTTTATCATTTCAGGGATCATCCTGTGGACACCCTAGTCGGAACCTGTAAAAAATTTCAATGAAAAAAATATATATGTAGACATATCATCGTTGAGGTAGGAATTCCGATACTCAGATCAAAACTAACTAGAAAACTCACTTAAACTGTTCTGATACAGGATTGATTTTTCAATACATCAATAGTATAGACATATGTAGAAATAGTATGGATGTAGCCATCTGTTTATGAATATTCCACTGTATAAATTAATAACAAAATTCCTCGCAGCATGGATGGTAGAAACTAGATCCAGGGTCTTGATTTCTGCTTCCTGAACTAGTACCATTCTATCCATGTGAATGAATGTGTCGAAGTCAAACATGGTAGAAACCACTTGATTACGAGTCAATAATGTGAACTGTTAACAAGTGTGAGAGTAACCACCAGTAATGTCAATGGCTCTCAAAGTACTCAGTACAATCCATGAAATGTGAATGAATGAGATGAAGTCTAACATGTCACGAAATCATTCGATCGAAGGTCAATGATGCAACCTATCATCGAAGGCGAGAAACCTGCCATTGAGGCATGCAGATTTCAAGGTATTGACAATTTGCAGATCAAATTCCTAGATAATGAGTTGTCGTCGATAGAAAGTGATGCATCCTAGGCAAGCCCACAACACGAAATCATAGATAAAGTTTTGAATAAATATATTGGCAAGGAATAACTCAAGGATGGCCAAAATGGAAAACAAATATTTTGCAGATGAATGGTTTGTTTGAACTATCCTCTTGAACACATAACAACATTGCAAATGGCTTGGTGACAATTGACCCAAAGCTAATACCTAGAAACCGACTAAAGACTTTCAATACGGTTTGTTTAACTATTAGGAAAATGATTTTCCCAACCCAAGTGAACAGAAGTGTCGTGTTCAAGAGTGGTTAACGATTTTCTAAATAATCAAAATGTAACAAATAGGTTCGTTTTTCTCTTTTTTCCCCCACCATTTCTGGCAAGTACCTCTTTATTTTTGACAAGCTTGAGGAGGATAACATTCACTTGTTTATAAGCTCATCCTTCAGATGAGTCCAACTTAGTTTAAAATTAGAACCCTAAGAAGGAGTAGTTCGTTCCTGTTTAAAATTGAACAGGTCCTTTACTGTTAAATTTTAAAGAGTCTAGTATAGGAGAAACTCGGTGATTTTTAATTTTAGGGATTCATAAGAAAAAACTTAAGAGAACTCCATGGGTTTAATTTTTTGTAAATTTAGTCTCTCGAGCCCAGAAAAAGGATAAAATAATGCAGCAAAGAACTCTATTGACCGTAATTAGTCAACGTATACCTTTTTCATAAATAGTCCATTTCAGTCCGTAAAAAGGGTAAACTTATACTCAAGGGACGATCATTCATTTACTTTAACGAGTTTGAATAGTCAATTACTCAGTAATATTTTCATTTTTAGAGAGTCTGAAAAGGGCTTAAAAGAGAACTCCATAGTTTCGCTTTTCACGTAAGTTTTAACGAGTTCAAAAAAGAAATAAAAATGTACTCATGGTTTTCACTTTTTTGTAAGTGTTAACGAGTTCGAAAAAGGGATAAAAATATAACCTTGTGGCTGACTTTCAATTTAATCTACGAGCAGGAAAAGACAAAAAGAACTCGGCATTTTCATGTGTTTTACGAGAATGAAATATAGCAAAATAATCTCGGGATTTTCATGAGTTTAACGAGTCTTTGAAAATAGCTAAAATCAACTCGAGATAGGTTTCATTTTTACAAAAGCTTGAAACAGAGAAAAATTATGCTTCAGATAGGTTTTAATGCCCCCTAAGCGTAATATGTTAGAGCGCATGCCCCCCCAGCTTCATTTAATTCAACTAAATAGACTACTGATAATTAATAGCTAGATGGAATGAAGGTTCATTTACGAGATCATATGAAAGACCCGACCTAAAACTGTAAGAAAATTATGAAAAAACTGAAATAAATAACCTAAATATATGACTTAACATTTACGAGATCTAGTTAAAGACTCGACTCAATTAAGGGAGGATTTTTTTCATTTTCTAATGAGCTTGACATAGGAAAATAACTATGCTCAAATATACTCTCTACAATCTACCCGTATAACCTACTAATTCATTTTTTAATGAGGTTGACATAGGAAAAGAACTGTCCTCATGGCCCACTGATTCATTTTTTACCGAGGTTGACACAGTAAAAGGAGCTTTCCTCTTGATCCACTGATTCATTTTTAACAAGGTTGACAGAGTAAAAGGAACTATCCTCGGTGACTTGATCATGGCTTCCAACTGGAAGAAACACATGTCAATGGACACACCTTGATCATGGCTTCCAAGTGGTCTTCATCAGAAGGAATAATATTTTTCTAGAAGGAAAACATGTCAAGGAACTACAAAGGGATAAGAACATTGCGTTCAAATAATCCGATAGAGTTTTCCATGTAAATTACTGAATCTAAGTCAAAGGAAGTTGAGCAAATAGTGAGAGGCTCGCTTACATCGGTAACTAGAAACATGGGACTAGTTGCCACATAATTAACCTGTGGCGGGGTGGATACCACTTTCTTTTTAGGAACATTTAGGGGTGTCAGATTATTGGTAGTCGAATCAAGACTAGCGAATGAAAGTTGGTCTACAGTCACAATGTTTCCATTGTAAGGGAAAGACATCACGCGAAAGCGTGTCGATATGACAACTTTCATTGCATAGACATAGTCTCTCCCAAGGAGTAAATTGAAGTCCAAGGGGCCTCGAACTACCATAAGATCAATAGAGATAGTTTTACCCTCCAAAGTAATAGAAAACTTAGGAAGGATCCCTAAAGGTTCACTAATGGTTCCGTTAAAAGCTTTCAGATTTTGCATAATAGGCACAACCTGAGGGGAACCCAAATCTTTCCAAGTAGTTGAGGATAAAATGCTAACAAAACCACCTTCATCGACATGTGTGCAGTGTACATCCCTACCACCAACCTTCACAATGATTTGGAAAGGAATGGAGGAAGGAAGATGAGGTTCTGTCAGTCTATTCCAATCAAAGGAAGAGACCTCAGTACTTGGAGGGCATTATGTAGAAACAAGTGAAATGCCCCCTGGCGTAGAAGAATCTGATGTAACAAGAATAAACTCAGCGGTATGAAGTTCACTCTCTTCTGGGAGAGTGGGATCAATCAAATGGGAAATTGAGTCGGCCACTTGATCAACTAATGGATCATCAACCTCAGTGATATGAGTTTCACTCTTCAATGGAAGAGTGGGATCGACTGTACTTGAAATAAGATCAATCACTTCGTCAGTTGATGGTAGGTTGGGAGAAAGTTGATGGTAACTAGTACGGTCCCTTTATTGCGTCAACCTCGTTAAAAAATGAATCAGTGGGTCATGAGGAAAGTTCCTTTTACTGTGTCAACCTCATTAAAAAATGAATCATTACGTCATGAGGACAGATCTTTTCCTGTGTCAGCCTCATTAAAAATGAATCAGTAGGTTATATAGGTAGATTGTAGAGATTAGATTTGAGGACAGTTATTTTACTGTGTCAACCTCGTTAAAAAATGAAACATGTAGGTGAATATACTTCCTGTTACTGTGTCAACCTTGTTAAAAAATGAAACACGTTGCCATGAGCATAGTTATTTTCCTTTTGAAACTCTCTAAAAATGAAACAAATCCTCCTCTAATTGAGTCAAGTCTTTGACTAGATCTCGTAAATGTTAAGTCATATATTTAGGTTAGTTATTTCTATTTTTGCATAATTTTCTTACAGTTTTATGTCGGGTCTTTCATGCGATGTCATAAATGAACCTTTGAATATCCAACTATTATTACAGTGGCAGTCTATTTGCAGATTGGAATGAAATATAAAGTTAGCAGGGGGAGCATAACAAGTATTTATTCTTAGGGGGCACTAAAAACTTATCTCAAGCATGACTTTTCCTTTGTTTCAATATTGTGTAAAAATGAAACAAACCAATCTCAAGCACAATTTTCTCCGTTTCAAGCTTGAGTAAAAATGAAACAAACCCTTTTCCAAGCATAATTTTTCCTATGTCTCAAGCTTGTAGAAAAATGAAACCTATCTTGAGTCCATTTCGGTTATTATTTTCAAGAGTCGTTAAACTCATGAAAATCCCAAGATTATTTTGCTATATTTCATTCTCGTAAAACACATGAAAATGCCGAGTTCTTTCCATCTTTTCCTGCTTGTAAATTAAATTGAAAGTTGACCTATGAGAACGTTTTTTTCCCTTTTTCGAACTCGTTAAAACTTATGAAAAAGAGAAAATGATGAGTACATTTTTATCACTTTTTCAAAATCGTTAAAATTTATAGAAAAAATAAGCTACTGAGTATACTTTTATCACTTTTTCAGAATCTTGAAAATTATGAAAAAGTGAAACCATGGAGTCCTCTTTTAAGCCCTTTTCGGACTCTCTAAAAATGAAAAGATCGTCGAGTACTTGACTATTCGAACTCATTAAAGTAAATGAACATTCGTCCCTTCAGTATAAGTTTACCCCTTTTCTGAACTGAAATGGACTATTTACGAAAAAGGTATACGTTGACTAATCATGGTCAATAGAGTTCTCTCTTTCATTATTTTATCTTTTTTCGGGCCCGAGAGACTAAATTTATGAAAAAGAACACCCACGGAGTTTTCTTAAGTTTTTCTTGTGACTCCCTAAAAATGAAAAACACTGAGTTTCTCCTATACTGGGCTCGTCAAAATTTAACACTAAAGGACCTATCAATTACAAACAGTAACAGACCACTCCCTCTTAGGGTTCGATTTTACTTATAAACAGGTAGATGTTATCCTCCTTAAGATTGTCAAAAATAAATAGGTACACCGAGTTTCTCCTATACTGAGCTCATTAAAATTTAACACTAAAGGACCTGTCGATTACAAACAGTAACGGACCACTCCCTCTTAGGGTTCGATTTTACTTATAAACAGGTAGATGTTATCCTCCTCAAGATTGTCAAAAATAAAGAGGTACTTGCCAGAAATGGTGGGGGAAAAGGGAGAGAAACAAACTTTTTTGTTACATTTTGATTTTTGGAAAACCGTTAATCACTCTTGAAAAAGACACTTTTGTTCACCTGGGTTGGGAAAATCGTTTTCCTAACAGTTAATCAAGCCATATTGAAAATCTTCAGCCATTTTCTGGGTATTAGGTTTCGGTCAATTGCCACCAAGCCATCTGTAGTGTTGTTATGTGTTCAAGAGGACAGTTCAAACAAACCATTCATCTACAAAATATTTGTCTTCCATTTTCACCATCCCTGAGTTAGTCCTTGCCAATATATTTCTTCAAAACTCGATCTATGATTTTTTTTTGTGGCCTTGCCTACGACAGATCACTTTCTATCAACGACAACTCATTATCTAGGAAGTTGATCTAGAAATTTTCAGTACCTTGAAATTTGCATGCCTCAATGGTAGGTTTCTCACCTTTGACAACAGGTTGCATCATTGACCTTCGATCGAATGATTCCGTGACATGTTCGACTTCAGCTCATTCATTCACATTTCATGGATTGTACTGAGTACTTTGAGGTCCATTGACATTACTGGTGGTTACTCTCACACATGTTAACAATTCACATTATTGACTGGCAATCAAGTGGTTTCTACCATGTTCGACTTCAACACATTCATTCACTTGGATAGAGTTGTACTAGTTCAGGAAGATGAAATCAAGACCCTGGATCTAGTTTCTACCATCCAAGTTGCAAGGAGTTTTTTTATTCGTTTATACAATGGACTATTCATAAACAGATGCCTTCATCCATACTATGTCTACACATGTCTATACTGTTGATGTATTGAAAAATCATTCCTATATCAGAACAGTTTAAGTTAGTTTTGATCTGAGTATGGGAATGCCTACCTCAGTGATGATATGTCTACATATATATATTTTTCATTGAATGTTTTTACAGGTTTCAACTAGGGTTTCCACAGGATGATCCTTGAAATGATAAAGTACTTCACTCTTCATACATGACAGACTCCATCTTCATCTATTACAGATTTCGCACTTTAGGGGTCAATCTGTTGTGCTAAAAATTGTCACCTTGACATTTTGTTGTCCGTATGAGCTCATTATCACTCATAATTTCCTCCTTTGCAAGTCAAAAAATATTATTTCCTCATTTCAAGCCTTAAAAATAAGAGAAAATATTCTAAAGCTCTCTAAGAATATAGTATCGCACTTTCTCTTTTTCTTACCTGCGATCCTGCACCTAATGGTCATGTTTCCTATATACCTGACCACGCTTTCTTTGTGTTAAGGGTACGAACCCCTATAAAATATTAAAAAGGCGCATGTAAACTCAAAAATCTCACTTTCAGTCATTTCTAGAAGCCTATGGAAGGAATCTTGCGGTTGCAAGTCCGCTCTTTTTAGGTTCATGTATCCCATGCCTTAAGGAGCTAATCCCTTGATGTGAGGAGCTTATCCCTTTGAAGGAGGATTCTATCCCTTAATTGTTGGAACTGAAACCTCCTCTTTTTCACTATAAAAAGAGACATTGGGCAGCCTCAAATGGAGTTCAAGCTTTAGTGTTATTTGAGGTAAAGTGTTGTTGGAACTTAGACTCCTTTAGCTGAGATTTTATGAGGACATATTACATACCTGTATGTTTATCGATTGGAAGAGTGCAAGACCTGTTAGAGTAGATGAAATTCCTGCTTCTAACCCTGGGAGGACCTATTCAACATCAAGGCTGAAAATATTGTAAGGTTCTTCTAGTATTTCAAGTTAATACAAATAAGTTTTTTTTTCTCAATAAGTTGCCATTTGATTTTTTATTTTATGGATTCTTTGATCACCATAATAGATATGATTTATGAATATATGCTATGCAGATTTTATTTGATGTTTGTTTGTTTTTTATTGTAGATCTTCAAACGCAACTCTTTCAGGCGATTGAAGGAAGACTACTACAAACAAGCGTTGGATTAAGGTAGGATCGTAACACCTTTGTAGCACTTACTTATAAATCGTTATATATCTAGGGAATGATATATTTAATTATATGTTTGTTGCTAGACTATATTCTAATACTAGGGAGATCGATCTTGTCCGCAAGATCGATTTATCCGGCCAACAATATAGATCTCGGTATTTTCGCTAAATTTATACGTACCTATATAGAATAGAACCCGCATGTATATGAACCTTCCTTGAGTTAAACCCACGTATAGATATGTAAATAATTCAGGACTATGAAACACTTCAGAAATTAAAATTTACATAGATCACATGCTTCACTACAAAAAATGTGTGCCAGACCATAGATCTAAACAACTCATAAATAGATCATGAAAGTACATAGTCATTTCAAGTATAAAGATCCCGATCCATCATTTTATTCATGAGTATATCATAATATCATATATTTCTAATGATTATAGCCCCATTCCATGTAGAGATACTTCAGACTGAGGTATTCATTTAATTCACATACTCATGTAGACCTAGCAGTATGATATTCACCTCCTTATATAGTTTGAGCCTTAGCCAATACTACGAGCCAAAACCACACAAGTGTTAATACTATTCTTGGATGGGATCGAATAACTGTTATTGTGCTCAATATTGTGGGCTAATACCATGGTAAATACCCCTGGTATTATAAAATTAGTGCGTTAGCACATATGCGACTAGGCATCTTCGTACCCACATGTACACAAGACTTGGATTTTACTAAATCATGTATAGTTCGTTGATTATTTACTTTATCCATATTCTTATTATGATATGCAAAGCTAGTGTCCCATCATTCTAACATTTTGATTCATTATTTTTTCACCTCTGAGCTTATCTAGAAACCATATACTTAGTTTTTTCCAAGTGGGTTGACATCAAGGGCAACACATGAAATCATAATTCCAACAAACCCAATCATAGAACTAGAATACTTTTGAAAGATCTAGTGATGGGCATCCAGTTTAACTCAGATGCGGCACTAGTTGATGAAAACAAAGATTATGGAACATATTTATTTGCATCTAGTCATTCATATGAAGATGTGAATTCTGATGGTGTACAAGAAAATATGACTGATTCTGAATAATTGTGTAAGACAATTTATGTAAATGATATTTTCATTGAGAAATGAAAATGATATTTTAACTTCTATATTATCTTACATGAAGTTATGAGTCATTTTTATGTTTGTTGGATTATGTGTTTTAATTATGATGAATTCATTTATCTAAAGTATTCACAATGAAACAATAAATTAGAGAAATATTTTATGTTTTGTTGGGTTATTTGAGTAATATAATTTGTTCATAATCTCATTGTTTTTTTTTGTAAGTCAGTAGTTGTATTAAGAGAATCAAATGTTCATAAATTACAAAGGGTTATGCCTGTAGAAGATTAACGGATAACCGTGATCCCCAATCATAACAAGAGTAACCATCTTAGACAGACAAGACGAGACAAGCCGAGATTTACAATAAAAGAGCCACTGATCGCTAAAGGAAGCCGACCAACATAGATAAGAGAAACATGAAAATTCCCGTGGGCTCGTAGTAGTGGTGGACCAAGCTATACAAATCAGAAAGAGAGAGACAAGATTAATCAGGAGGAAAGACCTGGGGCCTTACCAGAAGGGGTTGAGTGCGCAATGCAAAATTTCTTCCCTTTATTATTGACCACTTTGACCTAGCCATCGGGGCCTGGGGGTATGGATACCACTTGCATATCACTGCGGCTCCCAGGAGGAGCATCTTTGTCCAAATCGGAGGAGATGGAGATGTGCGGGCGTTTCTGAACAACCGAGGAGACGGGGGGCCTCTCATGGATATCGGACGGAGGAGGTTGCTGTTGAGTTGTAGTTTCTTCCTCTGAATCACTTTCTTCTTCTTATGAGCTAATGGAACCAAGATCCTTCAAGGGTGGGGGGTCAACAGGTTTCCAACTTTTATTCTTTGGTTTGCGTTTACCAGATTTTTGGCTGGCTAGAAACTGAGTGGATGAGTTCTGAAGATGCCCAGTCTGATGATAGTGCCGATAGCGGAAAGTTGTGTTCTCATAGTCAAGAGGCTGAGGCCAAGAGAAATCCCCAACCTTGAGAATGATATGGTCTGGAAGTCCTTTGCTGATATCAATTTCTGCACATATTCTTCCGTAGGTGTAGATGACCTTTAGTCCTCTAGATGGATTTGTGGCAAGGAAACGTCCTAGGGTATTCCCAATGGCTTCGAAGACCACACAATGCCAGAGGTGAGCAGGAAGGTTGGGAAGCCGAACCCAGATCGGGAGTTTGGTAATGACTGTCGTGGAGGGATCGAAGTCTGGAAACCAGGGGGTTAAGAAAAGCCCCGCCTTACCCTAGAACCATGGACCACCTGTGAGGGCAGTTTGATAATCCTTGCTGTCAGCTATAATGACAATGAAAAATCCCTTGGAGCACAGAATGATCCTACAGTGCTTGGTCCAAGTGGAATGAACCCAGCTGTAAAGATCTTCGGATCGTGGCCAGAGACCATTAAATTTGCAGATGAGGGCCTTTTCCTCATAGAAATTGCGCACCCCAGCCAAATCTAGGTGAGTTATTTCTGCTAAAGGAACTTCTTCCAGTTTGTATACCAAGAAAGGCTTGGGAGCCTCTGGGGTAGGGGCTGAGGGAGAAGAAGTAGGAGCCTTGATAGCCTCCTTGTAGGAAAAGCCCTTGGGATCAGAGGACTGCCCTGCTGCGCCTCCCCTTATTCGATAAGACAAAACCACTGTAGCATTCCTTTCTATATTGTAAAAAGTCAGAGGTAAATTATCAACAAGCTGCTTACCAGCATAAATGAGCCTGAACCAAGAGGATGGTATCCTCAATTTTTTTTCAAGGGCCTTAGAGAGGAGAAGCCCTGTAAAGAAGACTATACCCAAAGGAACAAGGTTTTACTCGTAGGAAGAGAGACCTGTATTTGAAAGAAGCTGGAATGGACTTGATGAGGATCCAAGCTGTGATTGGAGAGGGCTGGATCTATTCCAGAGGATCTGCAGGGTTGCATACCTAATCCTTGACCCGAGCCACGAAAGCCCTACCTTTGGATGTCGTGGCGGGGGCCAGCCTCAGGAGGAATCCTACAAAATAGACTGTGGAGGACATAGTTTCGGCGCCCAAGTAAGGACACGGCCATGTAACTCCACTGAGCCACCGCGCCACATAACGACAGCCGGTATTCTGTGATTCAAAGAGTTGCATCCTATGGAATCCTACGTCGAACTTGTGAGTCTGCGGCCAGGACAGTCAAAGAATAGGCGGTGTCTCGTAATACTGGTTGAAATCCGTTAAGCCAGTAACAAATATGCAAAGAGAGCTTACGTGGGAGCGAAGGCGACTGGGTAGGAGTCGCCGCAGAGCCAGACAGGAGAAAAGGAAGCAGGGTGGCGTCATAGGGTGATGATGCAGTAAACCTAGAAGCCATCTCCGCAAACCCTAAGTTATTTCGCGTCATCAAATTCCCATAATCTCATTGTTGAAATATCTTAAAAAGTTATTTTTTTTAATTCAATGGGTGAAAAATTGTGAAACATCTTTTATCTTTAAGATTATGGTTGAAAAAAATTACAATTTTAGGTATTTTTAATGTCATGATATTATATGTTAAACGACATTGATCAAAATTATTGTAATTTTAATGTGTTTAAAATCTATTTTTTTTTTATATTTAACGTCATTACTAAAAATATGGTGAAAGTGTATCTGTAAAATAAATTCTTTATTCTAGCACTGCCATTAGTGCTTTTTTCCATTTATTTGGCACAAGAAAATTGGTTTTACTGCCATTTTTTAAAATTCTTGAAAATTAACCCTAAAAAAATAAAACCTCATTCTCGAATACACACTTTTAATTATTAGGTTGCTTTTCACGCTTTGGGGTTTCTTTTTGTCTAGAGTTCCATTTTTTAGTTTATAGTTCCAGTTTCAAACTTTACATTGTTAGAGGTGTTGGAAACTATGCCAAAAGTTGAACTTGAAGAAGAAAAGAATGATAACAATAAAAAATTCTTATCACCACACCTTGAAACAATTAGGAGGAAAGAAACAAGAACAAATATATTTTCTACATTTTAGTGTAGAAAGAGGTGAAACTAAGTAGCCTTCATCAATATAAAGAGAAGGAGATGGAAAAAAAATTCCAAATAAAATACAAGTGAAGAAGATGAATATTTGTACTATGTTCAACTTACTTCTGCAAAAAAATCTCATATTAGCATATCTGGTAAAAAAAACTTGGATTTTGGTTCCATGATTATCTAATACCAAATCCTTTTGGATGGGTCAGCATGGAGATGGAGATAAAGATAAACAAATAGTGTAAAATTAAATTTTCTATCCATGATAATTTTATTGATGAAGTAGAATTAGTTGTAGTTCCACTTGATGCTTGTGGAATTTCATTTGGGATTTTCTACATATATATGATGGATCCAATGTTTGTGTGAGAAGCCAAGTAGTATTGGTTCACTGAGGAAGGAAAATCCTTCATTATCAATGTGCATAATGGAAACTGATGATTTCACCAAGAAGTGAGCTATTGTGGCCACAAAATTTATTATTCTTGAGAGAAAAACACTCTATAGAAAAGTAAATGATATAAAAGGCATCATTGTGGATGTGCACTTTACGGAATAGAGACAACAACTACAAAAAATATTTCACACATATATGGGATTTTTTTATGAGCCTTAATGGATAAGATCCGGGGAGGAAGTTGAGAACAAGATTTGATTATTTCTATAACATCCATTTCTAAACATCAAGTTCTATAGGAACTTCATACTCGAAAAAAACAAGGTTAGGAAGTAGCTAAAAAAATTAATCGAGTAGGATGTGACTAAATGAATAAAGTATTATCCATTAAATAATTCAATAAAGGGTGTGAATCAGGGAATAATACATCTAGAAGACTATATTCAAGGGTAGACAAGGTTTGTATGAGTGATTAATGATGCCATTGGGTTTATGTAGTGGATTGGGTATATTTCTGAGGATAATGAATGAGGTGCTACTCCATTATCTAGATTTATTTATTATTCATTATCTTTATGATATATTGGTTGATAGAGATATATGGGAGGACCACACCTAGAAGGTAATATAGGTGACAAAGACTTTCAAGAAGTTCCAACTATAGGAAAATCTCAAGAAACATGATTTTACATAGTATTATTTGGTGTATTTAGGTAACTTAATTGGTGGATGGGAAATAAAGATACATCCTACCAATTTAGATGTCTTTGTAAAGTGGCTAGTACCTATAAATGTTTCTAATGTTAGGATTTTCATTGGGGTCACGTAATATTTTAAGAAATTCATAGCGTCATTTTCGAAAGTTTCTACAGAACTCCATGCCATAAAAATTATAGCAAGAGTTTTTATTAGGGGGGAGGTTTAGTAGAATACCTTTAAAAAATAGAATAAAAAAATATGTCACACTTATTATTTAATTACCTAAATCACAACATCCCTCTAAGGTGGAGTGGTATTTATGCAAGTAGGAAAGTCTATATGATACCCATATGAAGTGTTCCATGTGGGGGTGCTCAGCTACCCTACCTATGAAGAGGATATTTATGCCTTGGTAAAAGCTATTGAAAAGTGGAAACCATATCTAATGGGAAAGGAGAAAGTCATCCATATACATGAATAATCACTTCACTACCTATAGGTATCTAATAAATTACAACAAACTAGGCATTACAAACGAATGGTATTTCTACAATAGTTTAATTTAATGATTGATTAGAAGAAGCAAATCACATGATAGTTAGAAAACATGATATCAAGGTTACTTCCATCATAAATAGAATATTTATGGAATTTTATGTACATGAATCATTTCTACCATGATGCATATAAGAAGCCATATGTAGAGGATGAGGACTGCAAGGAGTTGTAAGAACCCCTACTGGGAAAAAACCATGTTGATTATGATGATATGAAAATCGAATATAATATATTAGATGGGTTATTATATAAGTTAGAGAAGCTACATTTTTATAAACGTCAGTAACTACAACTGATTGTATGGGCTCAAACCTACAACATTGTAGGGAATTTTGGTGTTGGGGAGATAGCTTCCAATTTGTAGAGGTATGTATAATAACACATGATGTAGGGGAATGTAGATTGGTTGATTAGAGGATCTATATTTTATTGTATTATAAAGCCCATAAATAATCAAATGGGTTTTTATCATCCCTTGATTGTACCTAATCATTCATAAAGAGAAATTTCCATGCACTTTATGGGATGTTACCGAAAAATAGGAAGTGAGAAGGCTACACATTCATGGTTGTTGAGACATTCAAGAATATGTGTGCTCTAATCTCTTATAAAAATGTCACCAGGGGGGAATAAGCTACAAAATTGTTCTTTAGACAATTTTAGGTGCATTTTGGATACCATGGAGAATCATTTTAGACAAGGACAAAAAAATATTAGTGCATTTTGTAAAAAGATTGTGAAAGAATAGGGGTATGAAATTAAAGAGATTTAGACCATTCCATCAACGGAAAATTTTTAAAATAGAGTAATTCAAAAAGAGTTTCCTACAAATTTTGAGGGGAAATTTCAAATATCTAACAAGAAAATCTAGTCAATATATGTCACCATTTAAGACTTATTTTGAATTTTTCCACTTTCATATTTGTACATGGTACATGGAAAAGTAGGAGGACTGAGTAAGGATATTATAGGGAATTATCAAAAGGAAGAAATATTGTTTTAGAGGATTGAGAATACTATTTTGCAAGCATAGGAGTTGTTGAAAAAGTCACACACAAAAAAAATCCTAGGCATGATTACCATATGAAGGAGAGGAAATTTAGAGTTACAATTCAACAAGGAAAATATATAGGGTCCTAGCATGAAAAATAAATTATCTGCGATATGCTCCTTTTAATATATTAGAAAAGGTGGGAGGAAGTTTCTCCAAACACATTATACCACCATATATCCACAATTGCAAAGTGGTGAATGTGGAAAATATCAAACTTCATTAGCTTATTATTATAAAATAAGAAGATGAAAACGTTTAACCTTCCATAGAGAACTTAGCTCTATATGATCACACATAATTTACCAAGACTGCAAATTTTCAAAGGATGTACAAAAATACAAGATAGGTGTGGTATCAATTTTGAATTACTAATATAAAATGATAGCTTACAGGAGAGGATAAATGTTCCTCTAGGGAGAATATTAAGGAAACTTTTCCCAACCTCATTCACCAAATATTTTTGGGAAAAAAAACCTGTTGAAAATATTTTCATTGATGAAAAAGGATAAAAAAAGAGAAGCACCAGAATTATCATAAAGGAAAAGGAGCAGAGATGTAGCAGCAATAAGGCAAAGGAGCAGATCAGGCAATGATACAATGATAAAGAATAAAACAGAGGTAGAGGAGCAACAAAGAGGCAAGGAGTAGAAGAGAGGAAAGGATCAGCAGAGAGGCAAGGAGCATCATTATAATATTTATCAAGGAGAAAAAGTAGCAAAGGAAGTGAAGGTAGCAACGGAAACAAACAGGAAAATGTAGCAAAAGAGAAAAGGAAACAAAGGAAGCAAAAGGAATCAAGCTTGGGTGAATTCGTGAACGTACTGAATCAAGTCGTGAACATGCTAAGACAAATAATAAACACATTCAGCAAATGGAGAAAGTCGTGAATGTGCAGGTCAAGTTGGGCTAGTTTGTGTTCAGAATAGTGGACGAGGGCACGTGCAGTGTGTGCAGTTCTGTCGACAGATCCGGATAATTTCCAAAAGAAAAGTGTTCAAAATATTGTTTAGAGGCTTGATCACAAATCATAAATAAATATTAATATGCATGTACAGGTTGAGATAGATGGACAAGATTGTGCCATAGAGTGAAGCGGAGCTGGACAGTCAAAATATTATCGTAGAAATAAAGGTTGAGAGATGGATGGTTAAGATCTCATGTATAAATAAATTGTGAAAAATCCAAAGTGGACACTTGTCAAGAGGCGTTCCTTGCGCATATCGCATATCACATACCATATGGTATAACAGTTAACAACAAAATTGTAAACTTGGGAAGTTGCGATGTGATAAGACACATAAATTTTAAAATGTGAAGTGTGGGTGATGACATGGCAAGATGACATGACAATGACATGGAAAGTGGATGTGGCAGATGATGTGGCCCTGACCCCACAAATCACAATTAATTTATGATGGCATGGCAATGTGACATGGCAAGATGATGTGGCATGATGTCATGAAGATGACGTGGACCTGGCTCACATACCAAAAATTGCATATTGCATATGATAAGAGAAACTTGTTATTTCTATGAGCTAAAACTTGTGAAGTGAAATAAAGAGAAGCAGATGTGATGGAGTTACAAAGCCAAAGTCTAGAGGATTTAAAGTCCGAAGTGAGAGCCATTCACATACCTCACGACATAGATCAACAACGAAGATTATATCACAAACCTAATGGAATATCACACCTTGGCAATTTTTCTATTTATTTCCAAGTCATTGCAAGTTATATGTTTTAAGTTGCGATGCGATGAGGAGCGACATGTCGTCTGAGGATTGGCATCACTATTTCGTAATCAATGACTTTTATATTTACATGCTAAGACATCGCAGGTAAGTTTTTTAAGTTTCGATATAAATTATATCACATACTGGAAAAATAAGGAAAACCATTATGGTAAATGTTAAAAGGTGTGACATGTGATAAGGTTTTCAGGTTGTTTGTGAAATCATAAAATCATGAATATTGTGAAATTATTAAAGTCATGAAGTTGCAGGGAGGTAAGTTACTAAATTTTCAAAGTGTAATCCACCATGATTGGTCACCATTTATGTGGGCCCATAAGCCATAGGCTCCATACATATTTTCAAAATTTACAGCTTTGCTGCATCATTTGGAAGAAATTGCATCGAAGAAAAAAAAGGGAGAATATAACGTAAACCAATGGAATGCCGAAATGTGATGGAAAGGTGAACGTGATACATTATTTAGAGGTAAAAATGAATTTATTTAAAGTCTAATATTAATGTGTTTGTGTTATTTTTATGAAGAGTACCCTGGAAGTGGATGTCAATTTGGGTAACAAAGGGAAAGGATGAACGCAGGAAGAAAAGACTCGGGTAAATAAAAAGCCATGCAGAATATTGAGCCATCTACAGAGTAACAGTGTATTGTGGCCGATTAATAATAGAAGGCTGAACGCGGGCAAAAGGAGACTCGGGTAGATGACTCAACACAAAGCAAAGGAGTAGAAGGTTAAACGTTGTGTGCAAAAGAAGGAAGGTATCTGGGAAGAGTCGGGCTAAATGATATATAGTGCCACTGTTGGAAACGAAACAACATGGGTCAACTGGGGAAAAAAGACAGTTATACAGCACAATTATAATATAACAAAAAAAACAGAATAGAGAAGGGAATACCAAGAAGAAGAGGAAAAATGCACAAAAAAGATAAGAAGCTGAAAGGGTTGAGTTACAATATTTTGTATGAATGTAAATTTACTAATATATTTTATATTGTTTTTGATGCAAATGAAAGTCTCCAAGGCAAAGAAAAATTCCATTTGAGACTGAAATAAGTGTATATATTTTTGGAACATCCTGAATATGCTGAGTGAGGAAATAAGTGGGTCAAAGGAAAATATTCATGCCTATTCACTTCATATTCCCATATATAATGCAAACATCCATGAAGTTATCTCTATAAATGATGTTATTGTAATGTGCACAAAAATAGATTATAGCAGCATAATTTAAGGGAGCTGAAGAATGTAAGAGAGCTGCAGACGTTGAGAGAGTGGAAGAATCAGGAAGAGTTGATAGAGATGTTGTGCACATATAGAGTTGATATGAAGCAGATATGAAGGCTGAAAATGTAGCAGTCAAGAAGGAGTAGGACAGAGCTGATATCTAGGTAAATAAACATGTGATTTTACTGTAGTGTGAGGGAGTTTGAGCTTCCATTTCAAGTTGTAGCTTGATATATGACCAGTTTTAGCTAGTTGAGGTAGGAGCCTCTTGTGGATTGTAGCCTGCAAAAAATACAAGGGAGTTGGTGCTTCCATTTCAAGGTGTAGCTTGATAGATGTCCAGTTGGAGCTAGTTGAGGTAGGAGCCTCCTATTGGTTGTAGCCTACAGAAAATAAATGGGAGTTGGAGCTTCCTTGCAAGTTGTAGCTTGCAGAATTTGAGCTAGTAGCCTCCTGTATGTTGGATCCTATAGAAAATCAGTAGTGAGAGAGAGTTGGAGCTTGCCTTTGCATCAAAACAGTAATAAGATGTGGTTTTCTCCCTTATGGGTTTCCACTTATATCTTTTGTCTATGTGCATTATGATTATTTCTTTATGTATTTTGTTCAATCTGCTTATTACTTGCTTCCCACATATTAATTTTTATTATTCATTATATATTAAGTTATTTATGAAATTGAGGTATAAATAAGTTTAAATAAAAGAGTTTAAAATGTCTGTGAATGTATTAAACGGCTTCTCCCCCCCTCCCAATTTAGTTAAGAGTTCATTAATTGGTATCAGAGCTAGTGCCTTTAGTATAAGCCTAATAGCATGAAGGAGATCTGGTTGAGTCATAGGCTATCGAAGTGTACCCATGTTGAGTAAAAAAAACTTTCCTGAATGGAAAGATAAGTTTCAAGCAGATTTAATGGCTTGTGAACCTAAGGCATGGAAGCTTGTATGTGATGGTTATTCTAGAGACTCTCCCTCTTTGCAAGAGAAATAGTGGAATGTCAAGGAAAAATGTGTGATATATTATAGTCTTCATAACGAGGATCTTCATTCAATAATGGATTTAAATTCTGCAAAAGGAATCTGGAATAGATTTGATATCATGCATGAAGGAGACAATAGTGGTTTCATTACCATGAAGGAGATGATAGATAAGAAGAAGAAGAAAAATTCATTTCAAATGGAAAAAGGTCAATCAAATGAGATACCTGCCAGTGTGAATGGATGTAAATTCCCTGAAGAAATTACAGTTGAAGAAAAATCAAAACTTGACACAGCCTTAACTGAAATAGAAAGATTGAAAAATTAAAAGAAAGACTTGAAGACACTGGTGCAAATATGTGATGAGAGAGAGTATGAAGATAAGGAAGAAATTGTTGGCCTAAAGGCACAACTAGAAGAATCAAGGAAAATAGAGGATATTCTAAAGAGTCAAATAAAGGAGGAAAACCTGGGGTGAAATAAATTTGAAGGAGAAGTAGTAAGCCTGAGGAAGAAATTAGAGAAGGTCCAAATTGAATTAACTATGAATATTCCACAAATGAAAAGCTTTGGATAGTTGGAACAGATTCTAAATGCTCAAAGATCTCCTGTCATAAATATCAGATGAAGGAGAAACACGTAAATCCAAGGTAGAAGATAACAAGAATATAATTTTTGTAAAAGATGTAAAGGATAATGAAGCAGCAAAAAGGGAACCCACAGAATTACAAGGAAACAAGACCATGATGTGTAATGAAGCAAACTAAAACAAGTAGCAACCTCAAGTAACAAAGAAATAAATAAAGAAATAGTCAATTGCAAAAGGCTCATATGCTCCTAAGGATGAATTGAACAAATTTAGAAGATGTCAAAGGAGGTTACTTCCTCCTGTGAGAAGTATCACTTTTTTTGACTGCCACAAACTTGGACATATTGTAGCTCAATGTAAGACAAGGAAACTCATGTTTAATCAGAAAAATATGCAGCAAATGAAAAAAATACCTCAAGAAAACAAATGGATAGGAAAACCTTTCACTAGGTACACACATCGTTTCGAAGGATCTTGTCATTCATGCAATGAATTTGGAGATAAATCTATTGAATGGAAACTATGTTAAAAAAGGAGCACAAAATTCTATAGATCAGCTCAAATGTACATAGGAAAAATAACATGTTATGTATGCCACAAGCTTGGACACAAATAAAATGACTGTAGACTACCATATGCATTAAATAACTCTAGACATATGATGTATCCAAACCATATCAAACAAAAATTTGAATCAAAAGGAGATGCAAACGTTATGGGTAACCCCAACAAAGTATGTAAGAAGAAGAAAAAGGGGGAGTCTGTTACTTTAATGGCATTATGAATACATCCTAGGCTCAGGGGGATCTGTTGTAGGAAGCGACGCAGACATCCAACGAAGGTTAGACAAGAAGAAACTTATTAGGGGGAGAGCAGCCCATAAAATTTGCAACAGAAGAAATAGAGCTATGGAGCATGTAAAGATATGTAGAGCATTATTACAATGTATATCTCTTTGCAAGTCTAAATAATGAAACAAAATGTTCTTAAGAAGGATAAATAAGAGAAATGCTTATTATCATTCAATCATTCATCAATTGGTATTTCAAACAAGAAGCCTTCCAATTAGTAGAATATAAAGTATTATTAGATGAGTAGTGGTATGGTATAGGTCCTCGGGATTAGAGTATTATGGCAGAAGTACATCAAGTTAGTATTCCCAACATTCTCAACATTATAGTATATGTGGATTAAGCTCTAGTTTCTATTATTATTGCAAAGTGTATTCTGATTCTAAATGTTGGATAATTTCGAGTTGCATTACTAAAGAATGTAAAGGTCATTGAAAGTGCCAAGTGATCATTATCTGGTTTGCATTTGAAGTGTTATATTGATAATTGAAGCAATATCTATTCTTGGATATAATTGCATGCCTTCCTCAAGTCAGTATTGACATACCTTTAAGGCCTCTTTCTTAAGTCATCCATAAGCTTGTTTAAGTCTTTCCCATGAAAGTTCAAGTAGCCAAATGGAAGATGTTTCCTGAAGAACAAGGGTATAGAACAATTGAAGTGTTTAAAGTATGATGTGTTAGTTGTGTTAAGATTACTATTGAAGTTTAAGAGTCTATTATTGATTCATCTGAAACATAATTCAGAAGAAAGGAATAATTGATATTTCACCATTACAGAGAGTTGATCATTAAACTACATACCCCCTTGTGTCATAAATGAAAGTGTATAGTTGATAGTGAGACTATTCAATGCATGGAATGTATCAAGCCTCGAGGGTTTTATGTTTAAATATGTAACTATTCAGTATTAAAGTCATTGTGCCTTTTAGATTGAAATATATTGTCTAATACTACAATAAAGTGTAAGGAATTTTTGGACTCATTGATCACATCAACATCAAGGTATTTTGGCTTGGAGTGGTTATATCCTTAGAAGTCTAGCACATATCACCAATATCAAGTAGTAAGGGATAGAAGTACAAAGCATTCTATAGTGACATGCCTTCCTGCATTCTCATGAGTTTGGGATAGCATCAATTTGCAGCATATGGATGTAATATTTATGATTTTCAAAATGTTACATCAACAATGCTCATATATCTTACGAAGTCTAACTTGTAGTCACATCGATGGCCTACTACACTCTTGTAATGTTGAAGTGCACATAAATTGATGGTTGTGTGTAACATATGTTACACAATTTTTTGGTCATCTAACCTATTATCATTAGATGGACCCAAGTACACCATGTAAGACCAATTTTACCCTAAGTAAAATTGCCTTCACTATGTTAAAACAGGAAACCCCAAAAGGAAATATTAAACAAACCTATATTTGTTTGATTTTCCTCATGGAATAATTAATTAAACCACAATTTAATTATTATTCCCAGTCATGTTTAACCCAAAAACAAAGAAATTAATTAGATAAACCTTTATTTATCTTATTATTTTCTAGGAATAATTATTTAAATCTTATTTAGATAATATTACTTGTTAAATATGACCAAATCACCCACAAATAATTAAATAAATCATTATTTATTTAATTATCTTTCAACCACTTCCTTAAATAATTAAATAAATCATTATTTATTTGATTATCTTCTAACTACTTCCTTAAAAAGATAAATAAATCATTTATTTATTTATTTTTGACAAATTAAGGGATTTGACCCAAGTCAAATACCTTTTCCCTCCAACAAATATAATAAAATATTCCATAAAAGTGGATCTAGATCTGGTTAACCCATGCACCAAGATCTAGAATGACCCAATATTTTGTTATAAATAGGAGGGTTTTTCCTACCATTCTTCACCTTTTGTTGCCTATTAGATCACTCTCGATCTATACACTTGGTCCCATTTTTCTACCATTTGCTGTGTGAGCTCCCTTTGAGTTCCATTCTTTGTGTGGGTTTTCTACACCAACAAGAGAGATAAATCTTAGATCTGAAGCGCTGAGGACTTCCAAGAACCCATCCCACTGAGGAGAATTGGATACGCCTTCTTGTTTTCCTCCCAAGTGCCCAATTAATATAAAAATTCTTTCAAAAAATGTTCTTGTCTTGTCTATTGGTATATGGAGAAAACCCTTATTTTTTCTGCTTAATGTCTTTCCATGCATAGATCTGGTTTTTGTAGCTCTTTTATGTCCAACTAACCGCAGATCTGAAGATATTGGCAGCCACTTTTGTTGTTAGGGCTATTAGTTATGCGTAGCTAAAGTGGTCCTTTTTCGTACACTTCGACAAAGGATTCATACTAACAACATAGAGCATCACCCACAATGTATGCATAAAATCAGAAAGCATTAATACAATGATGGAGTGTGTATGTTAATTCAATAACAAAAGACCTAAATGAATTATGCTTATACTGAACTCAAAGATGAGCTACTCTAAGAATCATCCAAGCATTGTTATTAGAGAAACATTGGTATTGGAGCAAGCATTACTAATGTGCTGAGCTTGCACTCGAGTTGGGAATGTTTTGTTTTGGATATTCTATATATTGTTTATTGTTGTTGACAAAGTGAAATTACCTCATGGATTATCAATTCCTATCATATTATCTCATGGCCTTGGATGCGTAAACACTTTTGGCATCATTGTATACCACAGAGATTAGATATATCAAGATTTAACTGTTAGTCTTCCCAAAGCATGTGTTACACCTAAAAGGTATGTAATAGAGGTATGTGCGTGAATTTGAAAATCTCTTATAAGAAATTATGAGCAGATAACCTATGAACCAAGTTATGTGGAAAGAAATCCTTGAATCTGCAACAAAATCATTGTGTAATCTAGTAGTAAAGGTGAACCGTGGATGAAAAAGATATATAGGAATCATCATGTTTGAATAGATGTGTACTGCAGATGTATACTAAATAAGAAGAAATATTCCATCTACAATATCCCTAAACAAATGTATCTCGGATGTAGATCATAATATATACTGAAGTATATTTGGAGAAGAATTTATGTCATACAGAGCATTCTCAGTACTTTAGTATTATTCCAATGGTGCATTTATAATTATATAATTCTAGTATAGTTTTCTCTATGGAGTTTCCTTATCATCACTTTCAACATTATATGAGTGCAATGAGTCTGTGCTTCGGGACAGTATCATCTTATTGTGTATATACATACAAGTTCAATGATTCCAAAAGCATTCTCCCAACAATGGTTATACACCAAATGGAGTAGGAGTCCTAGCTAGGTATGTGGATAGAATGAAGAATGCTTATGCAGAAATCTAATAAGGAAATCATGGGAAATACACTGGAAAAAGGTGTAACCCTTTTCCATTGATGTCAAAGGGGGAGGAAAACAAAGCAGAAGAAGATATACACTTCTCAGAATGAAAGGGGGAGGAAGTTTTGGAGGAGTTGTCGCCATCAATGCCAAAGGGGGAAACTGCTACAAATATTGTCATTGATGGAAAAGGAGCAAAATGAATAGCACTAGAATTATCATAAAGGTAAAGAGGCAGAGAAGCAGTAGAAATAAGGCAAAGGAGTAGATCAGGAAATGATGCAATGAGAAACCATAAAAGAGAGGCATAGGAGTAGAAGATAGGTAAGGAGAAAAATTAGAATATTTATCAAGGAGAAAATGCAGCAAAGGCAACAAAGGAAAGAAAGGTGAAAAGATAGCAAAAGAGAAAAGGAAACAAAGGCAGCGAAGGAAACAATCTTGCGTCAAGTCGTGAATGTATTGAATCAAGTCGTGAGTGTGCTAAGAGAAGTAATGAACGCGTTCAACAAATGGCGAGGGTCATGGACGTGCAGGTCAAATCAGGCTAGTTTGCTTCCAACGCAGTGCACGGGGGCATGTCTAGCGTGTGTAGTTCTGTGGTAAGAGTTGGATAATTTTCAAAAGAAAAGCATCCAGAACAATGTTCGGAGGCTTGATCGCAAATCATAAACAAAATCTTAATATGCATGTACAAGTTGACATGGACAGAAAAGATCATGCCACAGAGTGAAGTGGAGATGGATGATCAAAATATTATCATAGAAATAAAGGTTGAGAGATGGATGGTTAAGATCTCGTTGCAGAATAAATTGTGAAAATTTCAAAGTGTATACATGTTGGGTGGAGGTCCTTGTGCATATCTCATATCGCACACAATATGGTATACAAATTAACGACATAAATGTAAACTTGCAAAGTTGCAATGTGATAAGACAAAAAAAATTGCGAAACACAAAGTGCGGGTGATGACATGGCAAGATGACGTGGAAAATTACATGTCTGCAACCCCACAGATCGTAGTTAATTATGATGACATGTCAAGGTGATGTGGCAGTGACATGGAAAGGTGAAATGGCATGATGGAAGTGGAGATGACGTGGACTTGGCTCACATACCACATATAGCATATATCATATGATGAGAGAAACTCATTATTGCTATGAGATAGAACTTGTGAAGTGTGATAAAGAGGAGTAGTCGCAGTGGAGTTACAAAGTGAAAGTATAGAGGATTTAAAGTCGGGTATGGGATCCATTCGCATAATGCACAGAATAGATCAACGATGGATATTGAATCGCAAACCTAGTGGAGTATCGCAAATCAATGATTTTTATGTTTGCTTCTAAGTCATCATAAGTTATATGTTTTAAGTTGCGATGCGACGAGGAGCCATGTGTCATCTGAAGATTGACATCCCTATATCGCAATCTGGGACTTTTAACTTTACATGTTAATACATCACAATGTAATTTGTTTAAGTTGTGATGCAAATTATATCGCATACCATTGAAAATAAGGAAAACTCATTATGGTAAATTTTAAAAGGTATGACCTACGATAACGTTTCTGGGACGATTTGTGAAATCTCAAAATCACAAAATAGCGAATATTGTGAAATTCTTAAAGTTGCGAAGTCATGGGAAGGTAAGTTATTAAATTTGCGAAGTGAAATATGTCATGATTGGTCACCGCTTGTGTGGGCCCATAAAACACAGGTTCCACACGTATTCTGAAAATTTGCATCTTTGCTGCATCATTTGAAAGAAATTGAATCGAAGAAAAAAAAAGGGAGAATATAACGTAAAACTATTGGAATGTTGAAATGCGATGGAAAGGTGGACACGATACATTATTGACAGGGAAATATGAATTTATTTAAAGTATAGGATTAATGTATGTGCACTAGTTTTATGAGGAGAACCCTGGAAGTGGAGGTCGACTCAGGAAACAAAGGAAAAGTCTAAACGCAGGAAGAAAAGACTAAGGTAAGTAAAAATCCATGCATAATAGTGACCCGACTATAGAGTAATGGTCTATTATGGCCGATTAATAAAAAAAGGTTGAACACAAGAAAAAGGAGACTCGGGTAGATGACCCGACACAAAGCAAAGGAGCAGAAGGCTGAACATTGTGGGTAGGAGAAGGAAAGTAGCTGGGCAGAGTTGGGAAAAAGGAGATATGATGGCGTTGTTGGAAACACAACAACATGGTTCAACTTGGGAAAAAATGTTTTTATGCAGCACAATTAGAATATAACAAAAAAAAACATAATATAAAAAGGGACAACAAGCAAAATATGACAAATATGCAGTGATGCTAAGAATTTTAAAGGGATGAGTTAAAATATTTTGTATGAATGTAAATTTACTGATATATTTTATATTGTTTTTGATGCAAAGGCAAGTCTCCAAGGAAAAGAAAAAATTCATTTGATACTAAAATAAATGTATATATTATTGGAACATCCTAAATATGCTGAGTGAGGAAATGAGTCGGTGGAAGTCAAAGAGTGATGCATGTTCACTTCATATTCCCATATATAATTCAAACATCCATGAATTTATCTCTATAAATGATGTTATTGTAATGTGCACAAAAAGATATGATAGCAACATAATTGAAGAGAGATGAAGAATGTAAGAGAGCTACAGAAGATGAGAGAACAAAAGAATCAGGAAGAGCTGATAGAGGTGTTGTGGACATCCAGAGCTGATATGAAGCAGATATGAAGGCTGAAAAGGCAGCAGTGAAGAAGGAGTAAAACATAGCTTATATCTAGGTAAATCAACATATTATTTTATTGTAGTTTGAGGGAGTTGGAGCTTCCATTTCAAGTTGTAGCTTGATAGATGACCTGTTGTAGCTGGATGAGGTAGGAGCCTCCTATGATTTGTAGCTCATGGAAAATAAAAGGGAGTTAGTGCTTCCATTTCAATTTGTAGCTTGATATATGTCCAGTTGGAGTTGGTTGAGGTCGAAGCTTCCTGTGGGTTGTAGCCTACAGAAAATAGATGGGATTTGGATCTTTCTTTCAATTTGTAGCTTGGATAATGTGAGCTAGTGGCCTCTTGTAGGTTGGAGCCTACAAAAAATCAGTGGTGAGAGGGATTTGGAGCTTGCCTTTGCATCAAAAGAATAATAAGATGTGGTTTTCTCCCTTATGGGTTTCCACTTATATCTTTTGTCTATGTGAATGATGATTATGTGTTGTTGTATTGTGCTCAATCTGCTTATTACTTGTTGCCCACATATTAAGTTTTTTGATTCATTATTTATTAAGTTTCTTATGAAATGTAGGTGTAAATAAATTTAAAGAAAAGAGTTTTAAATGTCCATGAATGTACTAAACTGATTCACCCCCCTCTTAGTTTCAAGGGTTCATCAAAACATCCCAAAATGGGAAGCTATGATGAGACTGGATCATGATACCATTTTTTATCATATCAATAATTTATGAGTAGAAGAATTGAATGAATTAACATGTAGGAGTAGTTTTACTACTTGTATCTAGTTTTTAGAGGTGGAATATGAAACATTCCAGGGATTAGTATGTACATTTTAATTTCATTTTTGTTATCTATAATCTATTAGTATTATTTTGAGAAAAATTATACTATAGTTAGTACCATATTAATACATCATTATAGGCTTTCCTTTATGATAAATAATGGTATCATTTGTCCCATCTAAATATGTAGATATATTTACTCTTGGTGCAACCCTAGTATAATTCTTCAGATTCTATGCAAGTTTTCCATTATAGGAATCTTATTGACTACAAAACGACATTTTCATACTAGAAATTACACATATAAACTTTACAAATGGCCCCTCTTTACAATAATAGGAAAACCACAATATTATATTGAATAATTCTTCTTAGTGCGGGAATGTTTCAATTGTATTAGATATCTTGGTGATCATAACAATGAAAATGAAATATACTATATTATAATATATAAGTTTAGAATCAGCAGTCAAAGTAGATATCTAGAAGGTAGAAACCATGATTATCACAAATCCTCTATGAGAACTATTCTTACATCTTGAACATAGTACAAGACTTTTCAAACACACTTTGACTTGTCCACTACATTTTTTAAGTAGGCTAGACAAAGGCCTCAATACTAGAGTACTAAAAGAGTGTTTCTAGTGTGTTTCTAGTATTCTCATATTTTCAAGTTACTAAGACAATTTCTAGTGTGTTTCTAGTATTCTCATATTTTCAAGTTACACACAAGGTCAATTCATTTGTACGATGGAGCTCTTTGTAGAAGTTGGAGATGGAGGTCAAAAATCTTATTTCAACAAAAGATTCATGTTTATGAATATAGTGGAATATAAGTCGCTTATTTACTAATCATACACAATGATATGAGTTGAATCCTTGACCATGAAATAGATTCTAAATATTAAATACCTTATCATGGGTAAGGAAATAATGAAAATTTTAAATGGTACACATTAATGATAATTTCAAATAACAAAACTAAAACATAAATTAATGGATGCAAATTTTAAACTCAATAATCAAATATATGGAGAAGAATATTGAGAACTCTAAAAAGATATTTCCATTGTTAAAGAATGTTATGAAACCAACTCCAAAAACATAATAAAAGAGAGATCAACGCCTTAGAAATCAACCACTTTGAGGGGGAAACCTAAAATGCATTACATAAATGAACAATTCTTGGATGACACAAATGAAAAAACCTCTTTCTATATATAGGAGTCCATGGGGTCACAATATAATCCTAGCCGACCTAACAATAATAATGTAAGGGAACAATAATAACAATATGGAGGTTACAGGGGTACAAATATAACAATATAGGGGTTACACTAATAAGAATAAGGGACTAAACTAGTAATATGGGGACCTAACATGCCGATCTCCTTCAAAAAAGTGTTGTCCTTAATGCTTGAGTAGCTCTGGATGCTTCTTTATAAAATTTTAATTCTCCCAAGTAGAATATTCAGTGGCTAACTTCTTCCACTTGATGAGATACTCTAAAATTGATCGATTTCGTCACTGTCTAGTTCTTGTTTTCGTGACTGTTTCAGGTTCCAATATGATTTTTCCTTCTTCATCAAGTTCTACGAATATTGTTTGAACTGTGATTTTTTCACCTATAACCTTCTTAAAGCATGAAACATGGAAAACTGGATGCACTCGAAAAGAAGGAGGAAGCTCTGATTTGTACGCCATAGTACCAATATTTTGCAACACCTTGTAAGGACCATAGTATTTTGGCGACAATTTATTATCCTTCTTAGATTTCTCGAGGGACATTTTTTTGTATGGTTGTAGCTATAAAAATACGTCGTCTCGTACATATAAAGTTATCTCACTATGATTTTGATCTACTTGCTGTTTCATTCGATTTTGTGCCAAATTTAGGTTATCCTTTAAGACTTGGAGAACTTATTGTTGATGCTTGATGTGATATTTCACTTCTTTCACCTTAGAATTTTCTCTTAAAGATGATGTGATGGATGGTGGATGATATCCATAAATTGATATCCATAAGATGAGCTATTATCTAGTTGAGTACCCAAAAAAGAAAACAATTTCGTCTAAACATTTCTACTAAAAATGGTATCTTTGTCGCTTACAATAATATTTGGGTTTCCATGTAGCTTTTGAATTCTTTCCATAAATGAATTAGCAACTATGATTGATTTAAATGGATGAGATAATTCACAAAATATGCATACTTGGTAATTCTATCGACTACTACCAGAATGAAACTCTTTCCTTTGGAGTTAGGTAAACTTGTGATAAATCCATTGGAATCTCCTCACAACGTTGACTTGGAAGGGATAAAAGTTTTAGAAGACCTGGGGTCTTAATTGTCTCAAGTTTATTTTGCTGGAAAAGTAAACATTCTACCAAAAACTTTTGAATATTAGATTTAAGGCCATCCACAATAAATTCTTTCTTCACACTGTGGTAATTTTTCAAAAATACTGAGTGTCCTCCTAAGAGACAAGTGTACAATTACAAAATAATATTTTTTTTTAGTTGGGAATTATTAAAAAGATATAAGAGATATTTGTACCATAAGGAATCAATTTTCCAAGAAAATGTATTATATGTACTAGGATCTTTCCACAACTTTTGATTGAGTGTCCAAACTTCTTCATCCTTCTTCCATTCATCCATTGCTTCAGTTATCCAATCTAGTTGAATAATGGAAATTTCAAAACACGATGCTTCCACCTCTTCATCCTTTCTTGAGAGTGCATCTACAAAAAAATTTAGCTTCCCTTTTTTGTAGATGATTTCCAAGTCATAACCCATCATCTTTCTGAATCTTTTTTCGTTGTTCTTCTAAAGATATTATTTGTTCCAAAAAGTGTTTAATACTATCATGATCATTTTTTACCTTGAAGTTCCTTCCCATTAGGTAAGGTCTCCATTTATTTAGTGCATGTAGTATTGCCAACATTTCCTTCTCATAAATAACTTTGTGTAAATACTTTCCTTTTATTGGACAACTTTCAAAAGAAATGGGTCTTCCTTCTTGCATTAAAAAAACACCAATTCCATTACCTGAGGCATCACATTCCACAATAAAGGTTTTTTTGAATTTTGGTGTAGCTAATACCAGTGCTAGGCACATTGCCTCTTTAAGATTTTCAAAGGCCTTAGTTTCTTTAGGAGTTCATGAAAATGCATCTTTATTCAATAATGTTGTTAGAGGTTTTGCTATTCTCCCATAATTCTTAACAAACATGCGATAATACCCTGTTAACCTGAGAAATCCTTGCAACTGCTTTATGGTTGTGGGGAATTTCCATTCCTTAATGGCTTTAATTTTGTTAGGATCTATATTAACACCCTCGTGAGATACAATATTACCGAGATATTCCACCTCTTGTACTCCAAAGAAACATTTGGATATTTTTTCATATAATTGTTTCTCCTGCAATAGTTTGAGCACCCTGTCAACATGTTGAACATGATCCTTCTAACACCTGGTGTAGATTAGCATGTCATCAAAAAATACTAGCACAAATTTTCCAAGGAAGGGTTTGAAAATGGAATTCATTAACCCTTGAAATGTAGAAGGTGCATTGGTAAGGCCAAAAAACATGAACAAAAATTCATAATGACCCTCATGAGTTCGAAATGTTGTTTTTGGAATATCTTCAATCTTCATTACTATTTGATGATATCCTGAATGAAGATCCAACATGGTAAAATAAATTGCGCCATGTATTTCATCCAATAATCCATTATTCACAGGAATGGGAAATTTATCTTTAATAGTGAGCTTTTTGAGCTCCCTATAATCCGGACACATGCGCCATGATCAATCCTTCTTGTGTAGTAATACTACTGGGGCAGAGAAAGAACTTTGACTAGGTTGAATTATACCAACCTATAACATTTCTACAATCATATTTAGTTCTATTTAGCTCTTTTGGACATAAGGATATCTGTAAGGTCTGATGTTTTGAGGGACGCTTCCTGGAATCAAATTAATAGCATGATCATGATCATGAATAGGTGGGAGTTTCAAAAACCTTGGAATGATTGTCCAAGAATTTTTGCAGAACTTGAGAAATAGATTATTTTGATGTTGGAACTTCTAGTGAGCATAATTGTGAAATTAAGCCTCATTGTTATTTCTTAAGAAGCTTTGTCATGACATTAGAGCTTATTATATTTCCTAGCTTCCTTGCGATACCTCGTAATTTTATTTCCTTTCCTTTCGAAAAAAAATTTATGAAAAATTCTTGAAAATTAAAAGCTACAGTCCCCAAATATTGTAACCATTGTACTCCTACTACACCATCAACACCTCCCATTGGAATGGAAAGCATTGGACTATTCAAGACATATTACCCCATGGTTAGCTTGATATTATGGCATTTTCCAGAGAAATTTATAGTTGCTCCATTTGCAACCATCACTTGACATTTTGGTGCTGGGTATAACAAACAATTCAATTCCTTGGGTACCTTACAATGAATAAAATTATGGGTAGTAGCCGAACCAATCAACACTATTAAATTTTTTTATTGATATGTCATTATATCTTGAGAGTTTGAGGAGTGGTAATTCTTGCCAATGCATTACACGATATGGTGGGACTCATTTCTTCTTCTTCTAGGGTTGGTTCTTCGTGTATATCCTCTTATTTTGAAGTTTCTTTTTCATTTTCTTCCTCATCTTCATAATCTATTGAAAATAATTTCTTCTCAACACACTTATGACCTTTATTGTATTTGCAATCACAACTGTAGAAAATCGCTTTTGCTCTTTTTTCTTCCAATTCTTGTGGTGTCAACCTTATAAGTTGTGGAATTCTAGGAGTAGCAACACTTCCATCTTTATAGATGTGAACGGTAGGCTTCCTTGTCACCATAATTTTACATTCATTTTTTCTTGCCAACTTGAATTCCTTTTGTAATGAATGAGGTTCCCAAACATGAACTTCATGTTGGATGTTATCCTTTAAAGTCCCTATGCAGACATCAATCATGTGCTTCTTTAGAATATCAAATACCCTTATATTCAATTTTTTGATGTCCTCAATGTGCTCCACCACTGAACCCTTTTGTTGAGATTTATCAATTGGCTCAAGAAGGTGTCACTCTTTGTATCCTCATAATGTGCTATCATTTCTTCCATAAAAATCGACCAAGCGACAATTTTTTTATGGGGGCAAAGCCATCGATACCATACAAATGTATTTTTTTCTAGATGTAATGTTGAAATGCGTACCTTTTTTGTGTTTTGCACATTATTGAGATCAAAATATTGCTCCATCTGTAGTATCCATGCTATAGGATCATTTCCATCAAACTTCCTCATATCCATATTTGGAATATGTAGGTTCTTCCATCCAACATTAGAGTTTATGAAATCACTATTAACATTTATTTTTTTCTCATCATGAGTTTCCTCTACTACATTTTTGTCATTAGGAAAAATTTCGTGTATCAAATTTTTTAAACCTTCCATGTCTTCTTTTAAATCATTCTTCATGTTTTCCATGTTGTCTTTCATTCTTTTTTCCATGTCATCCATCTTAACTTCCATGCTATCCTCCATGCCATCCATATTAGCTTCTACGCCTTTCATCAAACCACCAATATTATTCTTCAAACCATCCATCTTTGCTTCCATGCCTTTCTTCAAAACTTCCATTTCATTTTTTGTTGCTCTTTGTGAGAGTGAAATTTGGTGCACTTTCTTTTGTAATTTTGATAGATCATGTTGCATTCTTCATCTTCATGAGTCATAGTAGAGTATTATGAGGGATTAATGGGTGTTTAATTATTTTTAGGGGGGGTTTTAGAACCCAATACTGATATCTACACTCAATAGACCCTTGGAATCACTTAAAATTGATGTTTCAAACAAGACTAATGCAATTTGAAAAAAAATATACACTTTTTTCTTGCTTTTAAGGATCTCGATATTGAAACTGAATTATCTATGAAATTGTGGATATTCAATATCTGAAATTTGGTCCTATAGTATCCCTCTGAATCTTATTTCGAATTCCATAGGGCTGACCTAATTTGGATACTTAAAGAGAAAGGTACGTCGAATCTCCCACGATGACCTAATTATGGACTAGTTCAGTAGAGCACACTTGTATGGCATGCCACGTATCATTGTCTCCTCCTTCAGCTTTGAAATTACTACACAGGAAATTACAATCCATCTACTTGCAGTCATGTTTTACAGAATTCCAATACAATGGTCAAAGATATAGTTATGATGATTTTCCAAAGGTAACCTCTTTGAGATGAAATTCAAGAGCCTAAAAAAACCCTAAATTCCAAAGATCATATCTCCGAAAATATTGTGAACCAATATCTGAAATTTTTACAAGAGGTTATTCAGGAATTCGTCTTCACTCTCTTGAAATTTCAGCTTCTGAACCTTCATAAAAACAAGTTAGAGTGAAAATTTCACGTTCACCTTTTTAGGTGAAATTCGAAAGCCTAACAAAACCAAAATTTCCACAAATCATATCTCCAAAAATATTGTGAACCGAGATGTGAAATTTTTACATGAAGTTCCTTGAGATTTCAGCTTCACTCTGTAAAAGTTTTAGTTTTTGAACCTTCGTAAAAAAAATATTATGGTGAAAATTCCACGATGACCTTTTTGGAGTAGCGAAACCCTAGAATCCAAAGCTCTGATAGAAAATTCTATGAAACCAACTCCAAAAATATAATAAAAGAGAGCCCAACACCTTACAAATCAGCCACTTTAAGGGGTAAACCTCTAATACATTACATAAATGAAAAATTCTTGGACGATACAAATGACAACACCTCCTTCTATATATAAGAGGCCATGGGGTCAAAATATAATCCTAGTTGACCTAACAATAATAATGTAAGGGAACAATAATAAAACTATGGGGGTTATAGGGGTCCAACAATAACAATAAGGGGGCTACACTAAGGGACTACACTAGTAATATGGGGACCTAAAAAAGAAGTAATTATACGAATTACAAGACTCCCTTGCTATGGTCATGGAATATTGGGACAAGCTTAGAGTTCAAATTTAGGGCATAGGAGAGAAGTTAATTCCATTGGATGGTAGGAAAGATGAAAATCAAACATGGATAATGATTTATCTAGATATGAGTTGGAATAATAGGAGGAATCATTAGAAGAGCTCCAGAAATATTTCCAACTTCTCTAGGAAGCCAAGCCACTTTCGATTACCATTATTTAAGCTTGAAACAGGAAAAAAAAAACTTTGGTAAGATCACCTTTCTTTAACATTATTTAAGAGAACATTGCTTACATACAAAATAGATTCATAGGTTCAAATTATTGAGGAATATAGTCTATGATGGATATAATTTAGTGAAGAGAAGGAATTGAATATTAATACTCATTGTAGCTATGTGTATCTAAAATTTCATTAAAAGAAATACATTTATAAGAAAAAGGACAGGGAATAATAAGTTTGCTAATCATAAAAGTGGTAATATATGAAGGTTCTAGCACACTAAAAACCAAACTTCTTATGAAGTATTGAATAGTGGAAGTGATGAATCTAGTGAAGATACTCAACCTATTTCAACACTTCGAATAAATGGTAAGAGAATTAACCAAGGAAAGAGGGAGAAATAAGAATAATATGTTCACATCATGCAAACAATGCCTTCTTTATCATTTTCATTGGAAGAAAATCTATAATACAAATAATGTTGTTACTGAACGATGTGTTTACTCGATGGGAATGTAGTCCATATGTGGCATCTTAATAGGATATGTAAGGTACATTAAATAAGCCAAATTTATTTTTCCTAAGGAATGGAAATAAGATATTCCAAATATAGAAATGATAATATCATAACCACATTTACTAATGTGGTTTATATACAACAATCGATGTCATTTTTATATGATGATTGACATATAAAATGTGGAAAACAATGTTGATCAACATATATCAACCAGATTAGCAAACATGGGCATGCTAGTTACAAATAATGTATGTGGGATTGATTCATTGACCATATGGATGACCATGGTTGATGAGGTTTACCATGGGAAATCTTACATTAATTTTAATGCCAATGTTACAATAATGCTACAAAAATGGTTACATTAATGGTTGACAATGTTGATGGGGTTGACCATTGCTGAAGAAGGTTGACCATTATTGATCATATTAAATCATATTGATCTTGATTAACCATTACAGATGATGATATTCGACCATAGAGACCTTCTTTGACTATGTTCGACCATTCTAACCATGGTTCACCATTGTTGGCCATTAGGAGTTGGTATAGAAAGGGATATTCGAAGTTGAATATCGTTGATGAAAAATGACCATGCTTGATCATTTTTACCATGGATGACCACAAATGATCAGGGTTGATGATATAATCATGGTTTATCATGATTGATGATGGTTTACCACACTTTATCATATTCAACCACACTTGACAATGGTTTACAATAGTTCACATTTTTTCTCCATGGCTTATAATGCCTAACAATGGTTAACTACTATTGATAATGATTGACCATGGTTGAAAATTAACTATAATGTTTTATAATGGCTTAATATGGTTGATAATATTTTACCATGGTTTATAATGCTTGACCATGGTTGAGCATGGTTGAAAATAGCTGACCATGGTTCATCATTATCAATGGTTGGAAATTTTTCACCATGGCTTATAATGGTTGAAAATTGTTAACAATGATTAACCATGGTTGAAAATGGTTGAAAATCATTGAAAATTGAAAATTGTTGATTGTGGTTGACTATTGTTAAATACGGTAAACATAGGGTTGACGAACTGTGATCATGGTCAAATATCTAAAAATTTAGTATAAACATTCAATTTCTTTGATTATGTTTTTGACTAATGAGGTTAAATATGTTTCATTATTAATATTATTTAATAATATGAATAGGCGATTATTTGATGAAAATTGAATATTATTGATTTTCAAACATAGGAAAACAAAGTCTGATAAATTCAACCAAATTAGTAAATCTGTTTCAATAATTTGGTAATATTGAAATGTAGTGTAACAATGAGAGAATTGTTGTCACATTCTCATATTCGATATATTCATGTGCCATTCCAATGTCACAACATGTTAGATGATTAATATTAATACAAAATATTAATAGGAAATTATATTTAACTAAAGGATAATATTGTTGATTGTGAAAGATAGTCAAATATATTCAATCAAATTTTGTATTGTCTCATTGTGATGTTGGATAAATTGCAATATAATGTAACATTTTTACAACTATTATGACTTTACAACATCAGATAGATTTCTATATGATTGAAATTCCACAATATTATTATTATTATTATTGTTGTTGTTGTTGTTGGGTTAATTTACTGTGTAAACTAACACAAGTATTTATTCTCAATCCGGGCTAGTAGGACTTAGAAGCATTCCCATAATATATGGGTTTCAGATATGATAAACTTAGAAGATGATTTATCAATGATTAAAGAAATGCATATTACAAATATAAATATAACTTAAATAATTTATAAATTCAAGTGTGAAATCAGAAGAAGAAGAATATCCTAACTTAAGAGATTTGTTTGTCCTTCTCTAACAAGATTACTTCATGAATTAGAAATAAAAAACTACTAATTGAGAAATATATTAAGATTCATGAAACAATAATTGAAGAAGATATTCACTAAAGAGGATTCCTGGTTTTCCTTCATCATAAATTCATTTATCAATAATGCTATTGTTAGAAAACATGAATTCAGAAAAGCATTAAAAGCACGTAAAGATGGATTCTAGCTTAAGATATCAATCATATAGAAAGAATGTTTAAATTAAGCATGTGTTTTTCCTTTCATATGCAGAATAAGAATGATAATTAGATTCATCATTACTCACAAATCAATAACATAATTTAAATAAAAAAGTTACGGATAAGAAAACTAATTCAGAAATTGCAACTACAAATAAGATAGGAAGTGCACTTAGCTTAGTGTGGGGGCCCTCCACCCTTGCCTCACATACTGAAGGTGTTTTCAGCTACTTAAAACTTCAGTCAATGAATCAGAATATAAAAAAAAACAAATGGAATAGAAAAAATCTTCAATTGGGTCTCCAAAGTCTCAGAAATAATAATGTTAAGTCATACAAATTCTACAAATCAATGCCTTCAAAGTTTGAGGCTTAAATCGATAAAGTATAAAAGAAAATCATATAAAATATCTCCTATAGTCATGAATATCCTTATCTTATCCAATCAGGTCAAATTCATCCATTAGATCCATAAAAATCTCAAAAAGTCCACAAAATAAGAATTCTTACCTAGTTCCTAGGGATCGTCCATAAAAACAAGTCTTGTTTGACTGCCTCTGACTGGTCCTATTAAAGCTCAATTTGATTGTAACGTCAGTTATACACTTAATATTAGTTCTCAAGCCTTCTAGAAATATATCCAGCTCAAGTCCTAGTGTCCTGCAAATATGAAAACCATGAGGCCATTACGTGAGTTTCTGATGTTGTCCAAAAATGCACTTAAAATTCAATTTTTACAAAAGCTTCCAGGAACTAAAAAACTTAATTTAAATACAAGTATATGCATTTATTGGTTTAAATAAGGTGGATATGATGGTGTAGAGATGGATAACATGGAAAATAAGATGTATTTCATAAAAAAAAGAGATAAATAAATGAGGGCCATGAACATCTCACCCAAGTTGATGTTCAAGCATGTCCTCATGCTTGCTTTTTCCTTTTGGACCTCCTGAGCTCTAATGCTTATCCTATTCCTTACCCTGAAACTTCTTGTTGTGCTGCATGTAGAAGAGAATCCATATCTTTTCATTGTTCTTCCTTGTATATTTAGTTTTTAACCTTTTATTTCTCATATTTGGCTTTCCAAGAATTCTTATCCTTAAGCCACCTGAATGCTTGTATGTAAAGAAGATTGTTTTTGGCTTTAAATTTTCCCATTTCTTCACTTATATTCTCATTTTCTTTAATATATTTTTCACTATTTCTCTTATATGTTTCATTCTCTTTTTTGAGGTGCCTTTTCATTATTCTTCTTACCTCCAGGTTATCAGTTAGCTCTCTGATCCTGCTAAGGTTTTGTTCTTCCTCCTTGGTATTTTTGGAAACTGCAGTAGCTTCAACCTCATCATTTTAAAAATAAGAATATCTCTCTACATGATTTTCATAAACTTCTTGCTGCAACCTCTAAAGGATTTAATTTTTTTCTTTGGTTAAAGTAGATGTTTCTATGATTTGCATTTATTGTTATTTTTATTTGGTGCTTCTATCTGTAGAATTTTGCTTCCTCTGTCTCCTAGAAATGGTCAAGAATGATGTTTCCCTCTCTACCATGACTGTTTCATATTGTTTCTTTGATCTGCTCCTCGGGTAGAGAGGTGAATTCACTATATTTGTTGTTTCTTGTATTGGTTTAAGTTTGTCTTTTGTTTCTTGCTCTACAAACTTATTTTGAATCAGTAAATCTTTCCAAACCATTTCCTTAGTTTTTAGTTGGTAGTCAACAAATTTTTCATGAGTCCCTGGTGATAAATTTGTGTTTCTTTGGGTTTGGTCTTAGACTTTAAACTTTCAATCATCCCCATCAAGTTTCTATAAAATAAGTATGGAAAATTGATCCTGTTATCTCCTTTAACATTCTGTAGCAACCTAATGTGATATAAGTGTACTACATTATTTCTGCTATCAAAAGTGAAAACATTTTGGATTATCAAAACTAATTTAGCCCGAGGTTCATTAAACCATTCCCTGGGAATCCTATTTGACATGTCAAAGGAACCCTTTATTTTCTTATCTAGGAAGAAGGTCTGGCCCCTGTCCTTGAAATGCAATCCTTTGTGGTAAAGTTCACCTGAGAATGGAAACTCTAGGGATTCAGAAATAGATTTTGGAGTTAAATGAATGTTTAAAATAATTGGTTTCATCTTGTTTAAAAGTGTTTATAAACTCCCTTGTGATATCTTCATTGTTCCCTTTGAATTTTTAAAGGAAGCCTATTAAGCATGATTGATAAAGTTTTTCGACTGTGTCCCTACTTCAATGTTCAATATGAAAATATTTGGGCTCTGTTCTTGATGTCATATTTTCTAAAAACCATTTGATGTACCCCTCTACTATCATTAAATTCATTTTTGAAAACAAAAATTCAAGTACTAGATGTTATTACAGTAGTGAGGCTTACCTTTATTTGCTGCCTTTGCCAATTAATTGAAATCAATCCTCTATATTATTTAGAAGAACTGAGCTTACTGCTTAAAATAGACACAAGATTTGATATAGAAAGTTTTATGAAAACATAAAAAAAAAAAATCATGTTTCTATTATCCTACTCTCTATTTGATCCATTATCTCTTAAAAATAAAAATATTATGCCTCTATTTTGTATATTTTTTTCTTCTTGTTTGAATGTGTAAAAAAATGAATTTTTTTATACAACATTGTCTTCTAACCCTTTGATTCCATATAAAATTCATTTTATAGGGAAAATGATTATATATATAATACAATATCATTGTTTATGCAAGATAATTTGTAAAAATAGCTCACTTATTTCATCGAAAATCTCATAAAATGAGTTCATTGTTTTCTTCAAAATTCATGAGACTCTACCCTTTGTTATGAAAAAATGCAAAAACATCTTGATTGTGCCTTTTAAACCAAACATTCACCACATAAACTAATTCAAATTCTCTTACTTAGTGTGCAAATTAAATTAATTTACTACACAACCAAATTAAACTGAATTCACTGTGCATTTCAAACCAAACTCTCCACTCTATGTTTGCATTCAAATTAAAATAGAAGACTGTGCATGAACATGTTTTCAAGTTTACCTATCTTTGCAATGATCCTCTGTTTTTCTATTATGATCCTCATGATTTTCCTTTTATTTTAACCAGAGTCTCTGTGTTTCAAGCAACACTAATATTATCAAAATATCACTCAATGTATTCATCATTTACTCATTAAATCAATAGAGGATTTAGTGTTGACTAATGGTAGAGTGTTTATGAGTTTTGTAAATGAAAAAACGTAAATCAATGAAAAGTTTTATAAAAATGTGGTAGAATAAATCCATTTATAACTGATAGTTTTTTAACAACCCTAATATTTACTCATGTGAATCATCATTTTTTTAAACAAGAAAATCTAAGTTTTCTTCTTATCTCGTTCTTCGCGGGATTTTTTCCTCCTGAAAGCGTGCTCACTTGACACATCTTCTAGATATGTTGGCTTGAAACTTCAGTCAATTCTCCTTATCCCTCTGTTACTCTCACTACTATATCTCCTGCCTTCTTTGTTATGTTATATTTCTTCTGTTCTCCTCACAGCTCTCCCTTGTCTTCTCTTGTTTCTCATAGAGTTTCAAAACCGATGCCTGTTTCGATTACACACCTTCCTTCTCTCACTGCGCCTTCTAAAGGAAATGATGGTGAAAAACATAGTTTGTTTTAGTTGATCGAGGTCTTAGAAATGGCGGAGGTTGTCTCAACAATTTGCAGCATGTTTTAATATTGCATTTTGAATTTGTTTTGACTGTTCATGAACCGCTTGACCGTTCCATCTATGGCTTACCTTTCCAGACTGATTTGGCATGCTGACTCCACTGTGTACATCTTGTCCTTGGCTTCACTTGTTATGAAACCTTTTTCGCATTTTTATTCTCATTCTTTGTGTTGATAACTGTGTCCGCTTCCATTCTCCATTAAAATGCATCATACCTCATCAAATATGTGCCATCATATTTTCATTTCATCAGTTGTATATACATAATTGTGTAATCAAATATGTGCCATCATATTTACGTTCCTCCACTATGTACGTATCAATGTCTCATCATATTCTCGTCCATCCATATATGCATCATTTCCATAAATTGTTTCTCATAGCATCATTTTCATACTTTAGGTTAGTTTGTTGCATATGCATTCCATTGTTTGAATTATGATTGCTCTTCCGCTCCATTACCTTAGCTCATAACCATATTTTGTAATTGCACTTTTGTTTTGAAATTCAAATAGTTGCACTATCATATGATTTAGACTTTAGGTTTTATGTTTATTATTTAATTTTAAAAATGGCCAATGAATTGGTCATGTTTTAAAATCAAATATTTAAATGAAAATAACCTCTTTTCTTCTTTATTGTAGGTCCAACAGAGGTTAAATGTGAAGCATTTTGTTTATGATTCTTTTGTTTAGAAAATTAGGGTATGGTATGGTATGGATAGATTATGGAATTTTTATTGAGTGATTAGGATAGTGGTGTGGATGTGGATAAAATAGGGTTAAGAACATAGGTGATGAAATGAAGGTGATAAAAATGCATAACCACCACTAAATTAGCTTTAAAATTATATAATATTTTCATAAAAAATTGAAATTTTAAGAGAAATTTTCTTGCTTACTATTCTTCTATTCCCTCAAACCATTTGATGTTCATGATGGTCAAGATTATGTTTGTTTGTCTTCTAGATTATGTAGAGACTTATTTCTGCTTCGCATTTGATTTTATTTGGAATGATGTTGTTTAGGTCCCTTTCGCAAGTTAAATTTTGATATTTCAGGTCCCTTCTGTCATCATCTTCAATATTGGTGTAGCTCAGGTCATTTCTGACATTTTGTATTTTTAGGTCCCTTATAGCATAATCGGCAATAATTTTTGAAAGTTTCTTTTGTCGTCTACAAGTCCCTTCTGTATATGTTGAATGATGTACCAGGTCCCTTTGTAATTGTATTTCATATTCCCTCTTCAATTCAACCATTGGAAACTATTTTCGTAGTTTTATTACACACCTTACCCCAAGCTGATGTTAAGACTTGTCCTCAAGTATAACATCTCTCGGAGGGTATATCTGAAAAATTCATAGTGACGTAAAGTGAAAACAAAAATAGAATTCATATTGGCTAAAAAATTTGGTTTTCCGATATGAATTCGAGTTTGCATTATGCCAGTTTCCTGGATTTTCATAGCCAAACTCTTTTATTATTTATTATCTCTTATTTATTTTTTATTCATATTTTTTATTCTTCTTCTTCTCTTGGAATTATGGGAGGAATATTTCTATGCTACACCATTAGTTCCAGATCTGAATCTATGGAATTTTTTCTCATAAAATCCTCTTTAGTTATAAGCTTATTGTAGAATTTAAGCCTATTTCCATTAACTATAAACGAAACAGATGCTTCGTCAATTGTTTTTATCTTCATAGCTCCATTGTAAAAGATTTCTTCAATCTCATATCGCCCAAGCCAATGAGTCATAAACTTTGCTTTGAAATATTTGAACTTGGAGTCGAACAAGAGTGCCCAATCTCCTTTCTGAAACACTTTATTCTTTATGAACCGATCATGCCATTTGATTCTTTGATCTTGCACAAGAGATGTGTGTTCTATTGTTTGTTGTCGTATTTCATCCAGTTGATTTAATTCCATAATTTTTTTTTGTGTGCCTCAGATAAATCCATCCCCACTTCTGTTTCTAGCTTGAATGTATTTGAAATTCTATCCGTAATAGAAATTATTTTCCATACACTAATAGATATGGACTACACCTAGTTGTGTTTTTCCATGTTATACTATATGCCCATAGTGCATCTCTCAATTTTTTTGACCAGTCCTTTCTATTCATTTTTACACTATTTTTCATAATGTTATTTAGGAATTTGTTTGTTGATTCCACTTGCCCATTTGCTTGAGGATGATACAAAGTTGATCTTTTGTGTTTGATATTGTATTTCTTCGTAAGATCTCGAATAAGTTTTGATGTGAACTATGTGCCTTGGTTAGTTACTATCTATCTTAAAACTCCATACCTTACAAATATCTCTTCAAACAGAAAAGACAAAACAATATCTTCTATTGCCCGTGCTACTGCCTTTTCCTCCACCCACTTAGTTACATAATATGTACATACTAGGATGTACTTATTTCCATTAGATGGAGGGTTTATTGGTCCCATGAAATCAAGATCCCACATTTCAAATGGTTCAGTCAGTACTTGTGGCTTTAATGGAATTTTTTCCTGATGCCACTGGTCTACAAATTCTTTGGCAATTGTCACATCTATTCACATAGGCATTGGAGTCTTTGAATATGGCCGGCCAGTAGTAGCCAAGTTTCATCACTTTGTATTATATCTGTTTATCTACAAAATAACCACCACATGGGTTGTCATGACATGCTCTCAAAATATCAATAATCTCATCTTCTCGAACACATTTTCTAATCATTAGATCAACATTAGTATATAATAGATCTCTATTGACCCAACTATATCTATCACTTTCTCTAATTATTCTTCTTTTCTGTTTATTTGTGTAATGAGATGGTAAGATGCTAGATGTTAAATAGTTAGCTATATCTACAAACCATGGAGTTTTGAAATTTATAGAAAATATATGTTCATCTGGAAAATTATCTGATACTGGATTTGGATCACCAGGTGAATGTAGTCTTGATAGAAAGTCTACAACTTGATTATCTTTGCCACGTCGATCTTTCACAATGATGTTAAATTATTGCATTAATAATAGGCATCTAGTTATTATTCCATTTGTGATTTATTTTTTCATTAAATATCTTATGGATGAATGATGTGTGTGGATGTAAACTTGATAACCTGTTATATAATGTCACAATTTATTAACTGCATGTACTATAGCTAACAATTATTTTTCTGTAACAATGTAGCTCAATTCTGCCGATGTTAAGTTTTTTCTCATGAAATATATGTCATAATTAATCTGATTCTCTTTTTGTCCAAGTGTTGCTCCAATAGTAGTGTCAGATGCATTAGTTGAAATCTGAAATGGAAAAGACCAATTAGGTCCTCGAAGTATGGGTGCAATTGACAATTTTTCTTTTAATTTTTCAAATGCATTTTGACATTTATTTTTCCATTGGAATTACACATCTTTTGCAAGTAACCTTAATAATGGCAAAGATATTTTATTGAAATTTTCAATAAATCTCCTATAGTATCCTATATAACCCAAGAAAATTCTAAGTTCCTTTTGTGTTGTGGGTGGTATTAAATTCACAATGACTTGAATTTTTGTTGCATCTAGCTTTATTCCCGAAGAAGAAATATGGTGTCACAACACTATTCCATCAGTTATCATGATAAAACATTTTTCATTACTGAGTGACAGATTTTCCTCTATGCATATTTTTAACACTATTTCAGTATTTTGTAAACAATCATCATGTGTTCCACCATACATGGTGAAATCATCCATGTAAACTTCTACACACTCATGGATAAAATCAGAAAATATTGCAAGGAATTTTGTATGAAAAGTAGTAGGTTTGTTACACAAACCAAAGTGTAATACATTTTATGCATATGTTCCCCATGGGCATGTTAATGTTGACGTATCGCGATCTTCCAATGCTATCTTTATCTGATTGTATCCTCTAAATCCACAAGAAATGAAAATAATTTCTTTCCAGCTAATGAATCTAACACTTGAACAATAAATGGTAAAGGAAAATGATCTTTTAATGTACCTTTATTGAGCTCTCTGTAATCCATACAAATTATTCATTTCCCATTTTTCATAGGTACTACAACTAAGGGTGAAACCCATTGACTATATGAAATAGGATAGATAATTCCAACTTGTAATAGTTTATGTAATTCTTCTTTCACTATATCCTTCATCATGGGGTTCATCCTTCTTTGTGGTTACCTTACAGGTTTAACTTTATCATCATTGTAAATGTGATGGATACATGTTTTTGGATGAATCCCCTACATATATGTGTAATCCCATGAAAAAGATTTTGAATATTTTTGTAACAATGTTATTAGCTTTTCCTTTTGTCATGATTGTAAGCTATTACCAATATTCAAATGTCTCACGGGACTGATCTCAATGAATTTTCTCTTTGAATTGGTAATTTAATTAACAGGAAAAATATGTTTAATTGTATTTTTCAATGATTGTATAGTGCAATTTTCCTGAGAAGATTCATTTAAAAGATAACTAGCAGCTTCATATTGAGTTATTCTAAGCTTCTTTGAAATATTTGGTTCTGAGATGAAAAGATCTAATAAGTCCTCATTTTCTTGCTCCTCTCTAAAATTAGAAACTTGAGTAATACTAAGAACAGATTGAAGTTCTTTTTGTTCCTCTTCATCAAGCCATGATTGTAAAGAAGGAGATTGAGCAGGGGGATACAATGTAACATGCTTTCTTTCATATCCATGTGCAATAATAATACTTCCTGACCTGCATCCAATGTAAGCATCTGCAGTGGCTAACCATGGTCTGCCTAAAATTAAGGGATGCCCTCCTAAATTTGTTTTTGGTTGCAAAATCAAAAAGACTGCAGGATACTCCCATGAATCCAATGAGACAATGATATCTTCCAATATACCTTATGGTACAATTTTAGATCTATCTGAAAGTTCTAAGACTATAGTAGTAGGTCTAATGTTGTTCAGATTCAAATGTCTCATAATATTTGTATTCATAACATTGATAGCTGCTCCCAAGTCTATTAAAGTATTTGGCACTGAAAATTTGTGAATCGAAGTGGTAACCATAGGAATTTCTATTTCAACATATTTTTCAATGGTTGTGTTTGTAGACATGAGACTAGTTAAACTTCCAATTACCTGAATTGTAGGTGGATCCTTCTTTCTTCTACTAATTTTCTTAATGCATAATTTCTTTATTGTTTTTGCATATATCAGAATATCTTTAATTACCTGCAACAAAGTAAATTTGACATATGTGTTCTTTAATTCATCCAGAATATTAAATTCAAGCAGAGATATTGGGATATTCTGTTGTATCAAGCTCTCTAGATATGGTGGAGTCTGTGTCATAATAGATTTACCTTTCTGAATTTGTTGTTCTGGTTGAGATTGTTGACTTTGTTTTCCTTATTCAGTTTGTTCTTCAATTATTGAAGGAGAATATTTTTGTAACACCTTCCTAGACCTTAGGTGGACATCTTGTATGGGAAGAATTGAATAAGTAGGATAATATGTTGCTTCTTCCACATGATATGCTGGTCTATCCACCTTGTTACTTGGATTAGCTATTGGCTGAGTTGGAGATTGTGTTGGTCTAGGAGGTGGTTGGTTAGTGGGCAGCTGAAGCTGCTAAGGTTGAGTTAGCATTGGTTGATTTTGAGTTGGAAATGGCATTGGTTAATGTTGCTGGAATTGTTGGTATTGAGGAAGTCGTTGTGGAGGGTATGGTTGTTGATATTGATACTGTTGAGGATACATATGTCGAGGTGGCTGGTTTCCATAACCATATCCCCTCCAACCTTGTGTAGGTTGGTTTTGATATTGTTGTGGTGGCCAAACCTGCCATGGCATTGGTGTATTCCATGAATTTTGAGGATATTGAAAATTTTGGGGGTTTTGTTGAGGGAATTGTTGAGGCATCCTTGGTTGCCAAGGTCGCCTTGGTGCCATATAGTAGAGAGAATCTACTCCTTGCACTCCTTCTCCTTGCAATTCTTTTAATTTGGGACATTTTTCTATTGCATGATTTTCTGTGCATAGCCCACACACTTGTATACCTTGCAAAGGACATTCCCTGAGTGGATGTTTTTGCCTACATTTTGGACAGAAAATTGCTAAGATTTCATCTTGCTCTTCTTTCTTTCTTTTTAGCTTTCAAGACATCTAATTGTGTTCCCAAAGTGCTCAAGAGATATGTTTTGAAATTTTCTAATAAAATTCTTATTTCTGCTCTTGTTACTACACTTGCTGCAGATTTGGAAGCTTTTGATGAAATATCTCCCTTTCCGCTCTTTTCTCTTCCCCTAGAGTATTTCTGACAAAGTTCAACAATTTCTTCAAATGGTAAATTGGAGATATCTCATTTTCCCATCACATTAAGGGTGTCTAAATATTCATCTCTGATACCCTTAAGAAAGATGGTACAGATGGTATTGGGACTTAGAGAATGATGTTTGTATTTCTGTAAATTGTAAAGAAATCTTTCCAAATATTCTTCCAAACTTTCGTCTTCTTGTTATTTCATTCTAAAAATGTCTTCTTTTGAGTCTCTAGCCTTGCAGTAAGCTTGATACTTTTTAAGAAAAAAATTCTTCATATCATCCCAAGAAGCTATTGTATGTTCTCCTAATCCCATAAACCATTTCAAGGCTGCTGCTTTCAGAGTAGCAGGAAAAAGTCGAAGCTTGTGTGTGTCATCCGTATATCCATAAGTTCTACACAAGATATCAAACTCGAACATGAATGCATCAAGATCTTCTATTGACATTCCATAGAAATTAGGCAATACAGAAGGTAGAATTTTTTTCATTTTTATTTCTTCTCCTAATATTTCTCTTGCATCTAACATTGGAAAGCCAAAAGTAGTTTCCCGATCATTGTTATTTTCTTGCTCATTTTCTTGTGTTCTTCTATTTTGATTTTCTCTTCTTGCTTCTTCCTCTATCCTTCTAAGTGCTTATGCTCTCTTTTCTTCCTCTGCCTTTCTTTCTTCCTCTCGTAGTATTCTCCATTCCCTTTGTTGTCTTTCATATTCAAGCCTTTGTTTAGGAGTCATGTTTATCTTAGTTGATCCTTCTCCTTATTCATCCATTTCTTGTTCAGAGATATGTAGTGTTTCAATATGAGGTTGATTTTGTATTTCTTCCACTACTTTGATTTGTTCAAGGACAGGTTTCTCTAGTTGTTCAACAATTGGTTTTCTTGTATCTTTTTGTTTCCCTAAGGAAGGAGGTTCTTTAGGTGATTATTTTCTTTTTACCTTGAAGGCTAACAAGATTTGTCTTTCAACTAAAGTTAATCTTTGTCCTGATCTATGTTTTTCCTCTAACTCTTCTATAGTAGGTCTTCTAGCAACTGGCGTTGTTAGTCCTGTGGATAAATGAGCTGTTGGGGGGTTTTGTTTCACAAAGCTACCCTTGTGATCTCTATCTCTAGGCATAAGAAAGCATTACTTGAAAGAAAAATTATGTTTTTGTTGTTTTTGATGATTATATATATATATATTTTATCTTTTTATCTTCCTATTTGACCATTTTGAAATATGCTTTTCCGACAATGACACCAAATTGTTGGGTCAATTTACTGTGTAAACTAACACGAGTATTTATTATCAATCTGGGCTAGTAGGACTTAGAAGCATCCCCAAAGTATATGGGTTTAAGTTATGATCAATTTAGAAGATGATTTATCAATGATTAAAGAAATGCATATTACAAATATAAATCTAACTTAAATAATTTATAAATTCAAGTGTGCAATCAGAAGTTGAAGAATCTCCTAAGTTAAGAGATTTGTTTGTCCTTCTCTAACAATATTACTTCATGAATTAGAAATGAAAAACTACTAATTAAGAAATAGATTAAGATTCATGAAACAATAATTTAAGAGGCTCTTCACTGAAGAGGTCTTGGTTGTCCTTCATCATAGATTCATTTATCAATAATGTTATTGTTAGAAAACAGGAAAAATATTAATTCTTGTTGTCTTAAAATGCACTTAAAATTCATTTTTTACAAAAACTTCTAAGAATTGAAAAACTTAATTTAAATACATGTATATGCATTTATTGGTCAAAATAAGGTGGATATGATGGTGTATAGATGGATAGTATGGCAAATAAGATGTATTTCATAAACAAAAAGTGATAAAAAACGAGGGCCAACAATGGCTTATGATGATTACATGCGATTTGTGATTTTTACCTATGATGGTTGTGTTTTGAGCTAACCATATGTGACATGTTTATACATGATTATTTGATCAAACAATTGGTTTTACTTGTTGTGACAAGAAGTGAACAGAATTGCAAGTGTACCTTATTGATGAGATACCAAAGAGGTATGATGTGAATTTATTTCAATTTATTTTGAATCTAATGGCAGTAATGTGCTTGGTACAAGAAGCACATAAATGCCCTATTGGGTGGTTAAAAATGAATGCAAGCATTAGCAGCAACAACAAAATGAATTGAAACAGGAAGCAGTATGCTGTTAAAGCACATCAGGAGCAGGGCCATTGTGGGACACTAGTACCCAATAGTGTCCACTGATTTCCATGAGCATGTTATGACCGGTATGATGGTTTTGAGGCAGGTATATGCCTTGGTTATTTGACATTCTGATGCAAGGAATCCTTTCCAAAGGATGGATTTCCCAAGATATGGGATGTCAGGGAACTTGGAAGGTGAGAGACTACATGGAAAGGGATGACTGGATTGCCTGAGGGACTATGTATCATATAAGGGGAGGTCGAGTATGGATTTGTTTTAGTCATTAGCATTTTCATATGGAATCATATGCACATTGGGAGTGTGACCTAGAATAATGAGCCAGTAACTGTTCACTGAGGGTACATTAGCGCAGGATTGTAGGGTTGGACATTGGATGCAAAATTTGGCAATGACAGTGGATTATGGACTTCCTGGGAAGGAAGCGAATCCTCGTACTACTTTGATGATGGAGGTGTGAGCCTTTGGATTCCCTTGTCGCTGATATGGGAATTGTATCCTTTTATTTGTTGGTTGATAAAACATACATATGTGTATATTATTGTAAATATTGTAATGAGTTGTGTTATAACTCTTCAGTAAATGGTGTGTTTGTCATGTTTTCAACAGTGGTTATTATAAATATTGCAACGAGTTGTGTTATAAAGCTCCATAGGTAGTAAGTTGTATTTTTAGCGGTTTGTTGGTTTGTAGGTGTCATTGAACATCAAGGACAGTGTTCCCCCAAGGGGGAGTGTTCTAGAACAACCCTCGTGAAAATTCCATGTAATAAAGTTAAAATAATAACCACGGTTGATGGGATACATATTCTAAGTTGAATGTTGGGCAAAAAAATCCTAGTGGGTTTTCATTTCGGTTATTATGGCTAAAGGAAATTGGCAAAGGGAATGGATAAGGCATTAGAGAGGCAAAAAATATTTCCAGCACATTTATTTATGAAAATAATGGAAAATAGGAGAAAAGGAAGGTGAAAGGTCGCATATTGCATGTGAGGAGGAAATTGAATGAAAATAATGGAAATTGAGGAAAATAAAGGCCTCATTGATAAAAAGGATTCTAAGGATTAGTTGGCAAGTTTTTTCTCACCCTTATGGCTCTCATTCTATTCTCTCTCTCTCTCTCTCACTCTTAGACACTTAGAGTTTCTTGGAGCATTTTGGCATTGGGCCAAGACATGCAAGAAAGAAGGAAGAAGGAGGAAGTAAGCAAGGAGGAGCAGTGATCAAGCAGCTACAAAAGGATTATTGGTAGGTATCAAATTGCATGTATGTTTTCCTTGCTAGATCTAGCATGCATAGCATTACATGTGGTTCTTTTCTGTCTTAGCATGGGTTTTTTCCAGGTGTGACGGTGTTTTCAGCCTAGCCTTGCCATTCTTGGATAGCCATGGTGTTGTGGAGTTCTCATGTCTTATTTTAGTTGGATTATCGGATGGATTCAAAGTTGAGTGAGGTGGATCTCCGAATATTATTATTATTATGACACAAAACCGGTTTATGTGTTTCCTAGGTTTAGGGCCTAGTGATATGGGTTTGGATTGCGGTAAATCCTAAGAGGTGTTGCCTTGGTTTAGGGCCTAGTGATTTGGGATTGGATTGTGGTAAATCTTAAGAGGTTGTTGCCCTTGATTAGGCCTAGGAATCCTTGTCGGTGAATGGCGGGATATACGGTAAAGCGTAGAGGGTGGTGTCTTGGTTTAGGGCCTAGTGACCCCTGATTTCAGACTGTGGGTTGCGGTAAAGCCTGAGAGACTAGGAGACAGGAAATTTCCTCATAGTGTAGGTGGAGAGAATCCGATGAAATCCGTTCTTGTGTTGGCCTAGTGATCGGGTGTAGATCACAGTAAAGTCAGTTATGACATGTTTATTGTGTTGGCCTAGTGATTGAGTGTGGATCATGGTAAAGCTTGATTCCTATTGATTAGGGTGAGGTGGTTTAGCCTCGGTATGCCCTAGATTGATTCTTTTGGTTTGAGTCCCACATTCATGCTTGGAATACAACACGGGGGTGATTGGATGAAGAGAGATTTGGCTCAGCTAATCTATGTTCGGGTGGAACGTGGAAGTCCCATCTTCAATTGGTTTTAACATTCATTAATGAGAAATTCATTCCCTTGGTATTTGGTATGCAAATGTACTGACTTATATGTGGATTCTGTTGTTGTTGAATCCATGGTATTTCTGTTGTTATTATGTTGGTTATGAGCATGTATTTTAACAATGATGATGTATGGCTCTCTCCATGTTTTTACTTGTAAATGAATGGAAATTGTATCTATGGTCAAATAAATTATATGGTAGCTAATGATGTAGGGGAGAAATGCTTCTTAGCGATTCTCAGATAAGTATGAGACCCCTTTGCTCTATTTTTTTGTTTATACTTGTAGCTTTCATGTTTGTGACATGATTAACAAAATTCCTGTCATGGCTAAGAGGGGCCTAGATGATTTCTTATTGATGTGATTACTTCTGGTTCATCGTCCTATTGTTATTTATCATATCTGAACTTTTCATGAAGTTTTGCGCTCAAAGAGGTCAAAAGGTCAGCGTGACCGAGAGGTAAGAGGCTTGAATGGTTGGGTTAGCTCTTGGGGGTTTCATTAATGATGTACAAGGTATGTATGTTGTGTTTTCGTCGGTTCCACTTCCTTAAGGTCACCTAAGAGGTTGAATCTCATTATAGTATCCTCTTGTCGGATGTTTACCCCGATTGGACGATTACTTGGGTAGATGTGGGAAGAGGGTGTTACATAAACATACCCACGAACCTGATCACTCAGATAGTGATAAGGAAGTTGACAAGTTGTCAGAGCATTTGGAAGTGGAAGCATCTCAAGGTAATGTTGTTATCTCATCTACATCTGCTCAGGACAACCCATCGGAAGGGATATACATTCGGAAGAGAAAAAGAAAAAAGGATAAACCCATGAATAGTCCTAGTATATAAATCCAGGACCGAAGAATATGTATGCATGTGCAATGCAATTTTGTAAAGCATGATGTAGTTTGATTTTTAGAGGTAACATAAACTCATTTACAAAAAGAAAAAATGAAATCTTTGAGATAAATATTTCATGCACTATCTCACTTGTAAAGTAGATGATTTCATATAGTTGGCCTTCTCCATTCTAATGGACCTCTCATGATGCACACGAGGTTCCAAACCTTGCCATGAGAATTAACACATTTGGATAGGTTTATAACCCTATCCAAAAGGTGAGTTTATTTTAATGAACCCCATTACATGGATATATTATATTGAGCCATCATGAATGGGTTAGAAGGTTTCACTCATTCATAATCTTGACTTCTTCTTTTATCATAAGATTCCTCCTTTTGTTGTAAAATTAAATGTATACGTAGAAGAAGTTTTATACCTAAAAAAAATTGCCACATAAACGACCATCATAAGGAAGTAATCGTGTATATTATAATAACAAATATAAAAATGTCACCCAAACTTCATAAAGTGTATGGAAAAACAAAACAAAACAAAAAAATAGTTAGTACCAAATCCTCTTCACTATCCAACCATGAATTAGTGACAACTCAAGAAACAAAAAACATGCTTGCATTCAAGTGGAGGTCATATTTGTTGTTGGGGAAAGACCCCCATATTTCTATAACAAGATTTTGATAAGTGATATGATGGGATATGATCCAAGTGGTTGTCTAGGGTAGTATTTTTAAACTCGACCCACTAAAATTCAGACTCAACCAAGTTGACCATGTTGACCCCAAACCAAGTCATCTAGACCCTCCACATAGTTCAAGGACCTATTTGGTACTAAATCGATCCAAATTGACCAAGCTGGTCCCAAACCCCAACATGGTGCATTTTATTAGGAAAATATCAAGCTTGAAAATTATTAATAATAAAAATAATACACCAACCCTAATTGTTAGCACCCTAGACACTACCAAACAAATATAAAAAGACCCTTGCCACTTATATTTACTTTGCACCTAGCAAAGGATCTTAGCTCGAGTGGTTTGGTGAACAATTTGTTTCCCAAGCTGTGTGGGTTCAAGTTTCTAAAGACATGTTGTAATTGGCCCATTAGTGGCATTTATGAAATAATTGTACATGGTGTAATAGTGGCAGTTGATCTTTCAAAGTTATTGATTCTCTATAAATTCTTATTCTAGTTCATATAAAAATTATATAAAAAAAGGTTACCTCGTACCTTTCTCACTAAGCATCTGTGATTATTTGGAGTTTTTAAGAAGAGTCCAAGAGTTGTGATTTAGAGTGAGCTTATTCTTATACTTCGTTTGGAAAACATGTTAGGTTGTTTACAATGATTTTAACATCTTAAGTGAGAAGGTATTAGTCCATCTTCAAGCTTGGAGCAATTGTGAATCAGATTCTTGTACCTATTACCCATTCGTTTCATTCCAAGGTTTTTTTTTTTTTGAAGTTAGGCACTTTGCATTATGTCAAATGAGGATTACATAGACCAAAAAATAAATTGATATTGGTTTTCTCGAAGGGAAACCATACCGGTAACATAAGTTCAAAGTCTTAAGGTTGCTAAGACCTCGTCTAATTAGAGCATCTTATAAATAGAAACTTATAAATACAGGTTGGTTGTGCCAAACCTTGACATACATCAACATGAAAATACAAAATAGAATACTAGTGCTAGAAGCAAAAAACCAATGATTCATAACAAAAATTGGGCAGAATCTTCAAGAATGGTCATTAAGTTTTTTAAAGGTCTTTTCTTCCTCTTTTCTTGGAAACGTCAATCCATCCCAAGAAATTTCCAGGAGCATATGACATCGAGACAATGGTTGCATTTCCTTGATACATTTACATTTATGGAGGTGTTGAAGCCTTAGAATTCTGTTGCAACAACATGGGGGAAAGCCACTCGGTCCGGACCTTATAGCAAGTCCTTTTCCGTTTGGTGTAGTGGCTCTGATTGGGGATAAAGGGACCAGTTTCCCAATAAGGATGATGAGGGAGTGTTTTGTTTATAGCATGCAAATGGGAAATGATTTAATCTATCATATGCATTTAACTAAAAAAATATATATTCTTCTATATACCCGAGAGTGTTCATTCCTTAATGCGATCTAAAAAGATATCTTCCAACAATTGGTAATGAATATTATCAAAAGTTGAAAGGGATGAAAATTATGTAAAAATAATTCTTTCGACAAAATAGTTTAAACAAAAGGATTGTGAAATATATATCGCATTTATATGTTTGATTATATATAAGATAAGTAATCATAAACAAATATCAGTACATAAGTGCATTTGACATTCACTTATGATAACAACTCTAATATATAATATAGATAAAAAGATGACTGTCAATTTAAGAAGAAAAACTTAATATAATGTGTAGAAGTGCCATATATACGAAGTTCTACTCATTCAAACTGACAATAGTCTTCGGCTCCTCTTCACTTTCAAGCAATTTAATGAGTAAAATAGTGCAACTTTAGTTAAACAGCTTCAATGTCAAATATAACAGATTTCGTTCCCTTAATTCATCAAGGCATTCACAAACTTACAGAAGTGCATTCGTTGCAAATGTTTTTGACAAATTTCTGGACCCTTTTTTAAATGCATGAGAAGGGTTTAAATACTAAACAAAATATGTTTAAAATATATTATTACATAAAAAATGGAGGAGGTTTTAAACAACCATATTCGTAATGAGTAAACTTAAACTACAATATAGGAAATAAAAATAACAACATGCTTATGTGGGCTGATCCTCTTTGCGCATTTGATCTTCGAGATGACAAATATCTACCATTGGCTTTCGCTGAGCTGGCTGTGTAATCCCAGATTTGACTGGGCCTTTAAACACTACATTTGAAATTGTTGGCAACGCTTTCTTAGAAGAATCGGTTAATGACTGTAGAGTTAGGCACTGATGATAAGGTTTGATCAGAAAATTCCAGTAATTTTCCTGATCAAACTTATTTATCTTTTTAATAGTTTCCACCTGCGTCTCTGTACTTTCCTTACACTGTGCTTCTAATGGTTTGAGCTCTGGGAGCACTTCGGCTGTGGATTCTTTAATAAGTACAACTTTTAAAAAAAATTCATTAACAGATTCGATAATTTCATTTGTCAGACTTGATGCCTTTGTTGTTGCCTTCTCTGCTTGTCTCAACTACATTTCCCAATCTTTAAATAAAATCTCTTTGTGAAAATTATCTATCTTAGGGAGGTCCAATTTATTTCTTGCATCAAACCCTTGCCACTGAATGAACTCAGTAAGCTTATTTTCAACCTTTTCACATTCAAGCCTCCTGTTAGCCACTTGTTGGATCAGAATCTTGCTTGTATCACAGTACGAACTAGTGATTGAAATTTGTTGACAAAAGGTTTCTTGTTGATGCTTTAGCTTTGCATTCATTTCCAGTGCTTCTTTTATGAATTGCTCTACTTGAGGTTCACTTTTCAATTTGTCCATTGCTGCTTCAAGTTGTGTTACTTTTTCTGTAATATGCACTTGGTGTTGCAACTTTAGTATTTTAAAATATTTTTGAAATTGAGACATCTTCATTTCAATCTGCTTACTAGAATTAAACTTTTCATGTTCTAGTATTTTCTCCAACTCTTGAACTTTGTCTTCCTTTTGCTTAAGTAGAAGTTGTACCTCTGTATTTTTTTCAATGGTAGCAGTAGCATATGCTCATGCAAACTGTGATAACTTAGTCAAATGTTCTGTAGGATCAACCAAAGGGTCTTTCCATAGAACATCTACAGATTCATCAATAAGATTTGAAATTGATTCATCAATTCTTCTTCTCTTTCTTCTTATAGCTACAACCTTATGATTCGGGCTGTAGAAGACATCAAGTGAGGGTATCTCTTCAATATTTAAAACAATCTATTCTGTAGATTATGCTGAGATGATCCCTTGATCATGAACTTCTGGTACCTGTTGTAGTGGCATTGCAGTTTCCACTAAATTTTGGGACTGCTCTAGAGTTTGGAAACTTGTTGATTCATCAACATTAGGCTTTGGTGGTGGCGGTGTTTCTAGTGCTTTAGAAAACTTCTCCCATTCTTTCTTCAAATCTTTTGATTGAAACTTCTATGTCTGCTTGGGTGTATTCTAGATATGTTGAACTTCTTTAGAAGATGATTCAGCTCCATTAATTTCTCCTCCAGTTTGCATCTCAATCCCTTTAATCACTTTCTCTATTATTTTCTCAGGACTCTCATTCCTGCTCTCAGATTCATTGTCAGAGTGATCTAAATTCTGAGAGGTATGTTGTGATTGTTCTGACTCGTGATTTTATTTCTCTTGAGATTCATCTTCTGACATATCTTTAGCCTCATTATCTAAACTAATAATGGGAGTTAGCATGTTAACATCTTCAATAAATAATAAGTCCAAAGGGACTATTTCTAGCCTCTTGCTTCTATATGCTTGAAAAGCCTCAAAGTCTATTTTACTGAGCTGACTGGATGCAATTTTCAATACATCTGTGAAATTTTCCACACCTTCAAAGAAATCATCAAACCTATCTTTCTCATTCAAGAAAGGTTTAAGTTTAAGATCAGTGGTAAAATTCTTAACCACACCATTAGGATCATATGGCCTCTTTGACATTAGAACCATAATTGATGAAGTGATATTTGAAATCTCTTTAAATGCATGACCAATGTCGAAAAGGGAAAAAGTGCCACACTGTAAAGGTAAAGTCTGCCAAATGGACTTCTTGGCATCTTTGAGTTGTTTGGACACGCCGTTGACTAGAAGTTGGTAGGCAATTTCCTTGGCTAGGATCTTATCAAGAACATAATAAGGAAAAATATGGGGGGAAGAATAACTCCCAAAAAATCTGATATAAGTGAAATTTTCTTCAGCAAACCATCTAGCAACTGGTAAAATGTCTATGCTAGCTTCCTTAGAAATCCTAGGGGCTCTTTCATTAAAGATAATCTGATGGATGGGTAACATAAATTCATTGCAAATTTTATAGAAATGCAGATGAAACTCAGATTCCCACAGTTCTTTATGGTAAATATGAATTGGAGTGGGGTCCCAACTTGTCCATTTCCATCCCATGATAGGAAATATTGAACAAAAGCAAATTGCATCCATAATGTAATTACTCATGTAGAAGGGAGGTATTGTTCTAGTGGAATAGACCCTATTTTTCCTATAGTCTATTATGGTTTTAGCTATATTATCAGAAAAAATGGTTTCCCAATTCATAATAAATGAATTGATGATTGCATCAATCAAAGGAACCAAAAATCTAGTGGAATCTGGTTTTGCAAATAACCTACATAGCATTCCAGCTGCATAACAATATGGGGAGGGAGGGTAATTGTGTTATCAGGTACATACCAAGTTTATCCCTCTTTAGCTTGCCTTGATCTTCTTTCCATCCCTTAATCACATTCATGAGGTCTATATTCTTCTTCGTAAAGCTTTGGACAAAAGCTTTATCATAATTCTTCTGCGGCATGGGCAAGTGATACATTATTCGTAAATCCTCTGTAGTGAACGAACCAATATTCTCCAGCTTAGAATTCTTGAATGATCTGTCTGCTATGTTGATGTGGTCAATGACCCGCTTTACCATATCTGTGTATGGTAAAATCTTCAGCCTTTTTGCTATTCTGTGAAGAAACGAACATGCAACTTCAAAGTAAGACGGGTCTAATGAAACTGGCCCATCTGTTGTTACTGTTTTCACTATTTCTCTTGGTTGTTCTCCCTCAAAAAGGTGGTACATTGCTTCCTATGAAGAACTTCCACAATCCTTGTTGCAAATTGTGTCTGAGAACAATGGAGGCATGTTTGTTTCTTCTACAACGGACGTTTGGGCAATTACCTTGCCTTTCTTTGTCATTCCAGTTATTCTAAATTTGTTAGGTGGTTTCCTAAATTCAAGTGAAACGAGTAAACTCATATATGAGATGAATAGAGAGAAGGATAGAGTTTAAACATCATAATAAAAATTTGGTGCTCTATTATTCAAAACACACTTCAAGTAGATATCAATCCTTTGAACCTTACACCCATTAAATGTCGTTTAATAACCCATAACTTTTTCTATCAAATATCTTACACACCTTACGTAATATGTCTAATCTAACGATCTAAGACATTAGATATTATAACGGATTGATTAGATAAGAGTCATTTCACACACTTGAATAATAAGTGTTTGTATCACACATCTCAAATTTTAACAGTTACCAATAGTTATGTTTTTGTCGTCGATGAATCTTGCGAAATGCGATCTGCGCAAATCGCACATCGCAACTTATTGCAGTGTATAAAACTTTCCATTTGGTTTCTTGTTGCGAAATGAAAAATGCGTTGAAGACTCACGTTGTTGCGCTTTATCGGACTTTTGGATACTTATAATAGTTCTTTTATTGTTTCGTAAGGTCCGACTCATCACAACTTTTCCGAGATGTTATAAGTTTGTTCTTTTAAAAAGGCGCAACAAAATTTCTCTTTAAAGGGATTTTTAAGCATTTTCAATGGGTATTTTATATAATTCCGAAAAGGTTGAAGCACATATCGCAATTCACAATTCTTATATATGTTTTAACTTAATTGGATTGTAATTTATGTGATTTGCAGTGAGCGCTTTGAAATCAAAGCGGAAAGGAAAACCTTTATTCCTAAAGTTTTAAGACTTACGCTAAAATGAAATCATGTTCATAAATTTCTATTTATTTTTTGAAGGGTCCCTATTTATTAATCAAATAAATGGGGGGGTGTTGTATAGTACAACACGAGGATATGCAATAGTGGTTTCTTCCTTGTAGAAATTTATTAATACTGATAGTATTACCGGATTATCCTAATCTAACAAATTAATCTTATGTTAAATATAGAATCCTTCCACTTAATTCTTTGTGGAAATTAAATCGCCAATTGCAAACACATGTGAAGAAAATCAATCGCACATAAACACAGTTGTTTAACAAGAAAGCTTAAAGCTAAAAACCCCAACTATCATATATTATGTATATCAATAGAACATGTAATAATCTCATACAAAGCTTAGTACATCAAGCTCTCAGTACAATATAGATTCGTCACACACTGTCATGCAGAAATTCGCATATCTATGCACCAATTTCTTGCCTCCTGACAGCCTGCCTCCACTGCGCAATCCTTGCTGAAGAAGGCCCCTAAATGTATTCGAATTGGCCTTGCCTTGAGTACGCAATCCTCATTGGAATCTCCAATGTGTGTCAGATGCATTGAATTCATCACTATAGTCACAACAGATAGTCCATCTCACCCTTTCACCTATCTCTCCATTGGGTCTCCACTGGATCTGACATGCAAGTAGTTAACTATTGTAATTTTTCAATTGCAAGTGAGTTATTAGTTATGAATTAATTCACTAAACTCTCACTAGTGTATCTTCAGTTAAAACTAGATACAACTAGCACAACTGAGTTTAACTCACTTAACTGAGTTAAACTAAATAACAACTCCTACAACTACTCTTCCAACTCTGTCATAACTTTGCCACTTCAGTTCTAACTGAGTCCTCCATGCATGAGTCACCAACCACCCTAGGAATTGCGTAATTCCTTCAGCCCACTGATTTTCCAAATCTGTTCACTGAAATAAAGTGCTCCAAGAGAATAAGTTGATATTTATTGTCTGATTATTATTAAGGGCTAATAATAATCGACATGTATCTATTTTTAGATTGACAATCTATAAATAGACTTCGCCCAATATTCTAAAAATAGAATTTCATCTATTTTTCACATTTGACCAACCATCTACAAATAGCATCCTGCAACTTATAGAATATGCTCACCATGTCTAAAAATAGACATACACCTAAAAATAGGCTGCGGGCCCCACTTAGTAAAGGTGCTTAATTTTCACTAAGCTCATCATCATGTTGAATCTCAACACTCCCTCTCAACAAGATAGGGATTATCCTTCACCCCGATCCTACCTCTATGGTATTCGATTTTGCTCCTGCTGAGCACCTTCGTCAGAATATCTGCATCCTAATCTTCCGTCGGAATGTACTGAAGCAACATGATATTCCGCTGCACACAATCTCTGATATGATGATACCAAATATCTATATGCTTAGATATATCATGAAACACAGGATTAATCGAGAGTTTAATGCAACTCTGATTATCACAATGTATCACTGTAGGATCTAATTGAGAACCAAACAAACCTACCAGGATCTTCCTCATCCATATAACCTCACATGCAGCTTGACTTGCTGCCATGTATTCTGCTTCCACTGAACTGAGTGCCATGGATCTTTGTTTCCCGCTGTACCAAGAAATTTTTGTAGACCCGATACTGAAAACCCCTCCTGATGTGCTCTTTCTGTCCGTTGGGTTGCCTGCAAAATCTGCATCCGTGAAACCATGCAACTTCACCTCATCTGTCTGTTTGTACCATAAGCCATACTCAGATGTGCCCCTGAGATACCTTAGGACATGCTTGCCTGCCTTCCAAAAGAGTTTGGTATGCTTAACCATTGCTTGTGAAAGCTGGTTCACCGCATAGCATATGTCTGGTCTTGTATTAACTAAATACATGAGTGAACCCACCAACTATCAATAAACAATGGCATCCACTACCTCTACCGATGTAGCATCCTCTTTCCTCCAATTTCCTGGAAGAGGAGTATCCATGGGCTTGCATTCCTCCATGTGAAACTTACCAAGTATCTCCCGAGAATACTTGCCTTGAGACACAAACAGTTCACCTTCTCGCTACCATATTTCCAATCCAAGTAAATAATGAAGGAGGCCCAAATCCTTCATATCAAACTCCTTTGCAAGATCTACCTTGCATGAGTGTATCAACTACTCATCAACATAAAGAACAATGATTAAAATCTTACCCTCCACCACAATTTGGTACAGGTTTGCATCCGCCTCACTCTTGGTGAAGCCAAGTCCAGTGAAATAGTTTTCGATCTGAGTGTACCAAGCACGTGGTGATTGCTTCAGCCCATACAACGCTCTTTTGAGCCTGCACACATGAGACTCAGTGTTGAAGATCTCAAATCCTTCAGGTTTCTCAATGTACACTTCTTCCTCAATGACCCCATTAAGGAACACAGTCTTCACATCCATCTGATGAATGTGCCAACCCATCTCCGCTGAGAAAGCAAGGATGGTCCTTATGGAAGAATACCGTGTGACAGGTGCAAAGGTTTCTTCATAATCAATCCCCTCGATCTGTGAGAGGCCCCGGGCAACAAATCTTTCCTTATACTTCTCGACACTCCCATTAGCAGCTTGCTTTACCTTGTAGATCCATCTCGAACCTACCACTGATTTACCCACTGGCCTTGGAACAATCTCCCAAGCATTTTTTCTGACAATGGAGTCATACTCCTCCACCATGGCATCTACCCATGTGGGCTCCTGCACCGCTTCTTCAAAAGAAGATGGTTCTGTCACGACACACTTGCTCATAAGAGCCATGTATCCAATGAATCGGTCAGGTGACTATCTCTTTCTACGTTGTGATGTAGGGACTCCTACATTCTGTGCCGCATCAAGCTTCAGTCTCTCAGCTTTTGTGGTACGCCTTCTTCCTGTTCTGATTTTTGGTTCTGCATGAGTGGACTCCTCCACTCCATGAATCTCCTCCTGTGGCTGATCCACATCTAGAGGCTCATCTTTGGGAACAAGTAGCTCTTCCTCTGCATGCAAGTGTAGCTCCCTCTCAAGCGACAACTTCAAGGCCTTCACCTCATTGAATTTTATATCCCGTCGCACCACAGTCATCCGACTGTTTGGAAAATACACACAATAATTGTGGGGTGTTTCTGTATACCCCACAAATATCCCAACTTCTGCAGTTGGCTCCAGCTTCTTCTTGGTGTCCTTTGTCACATGAATGTAAACAGATGAGCCAAAAATCTTCAAATGAGAAATATCAAGCTTCTTACTAGTAAAATCTTCTTCAGGTGTACTTATGCCAAGTACTCTATGAGGACAACGGTTTTTCACATAAACCAGAGTGTTGCATGCTTCCGCCCACAAGTGCATCAGTAGGCCCTGGTCATGCAGCATAGCTCGTGTAGCACCCACGATCGTTTTTTTCTTCCTCTCCGTGACCCATTCTGCTGTGGGTTATGAGGCGCTATGAGTTCTCTTCGAATTCCTTCTTTGCTACATAAGTCTTTGAATTCGTTTGAGATATATTCACCACCATTATCGATCCGCAAAACCTTCACTTGCTTCCCCGAATCCTTCTCCACCAATGATTTAAACTCACAGAGCTTTGAGAATGTTTGATCCTTCTTTTGCATGAAGAAGATCTAGCATCTACGAGAATAGTCATCAACAAAAATAACATAATACATATTTTTTGCTATTGAAGCAACCGAGAAAGGTCCACACACATCTGTGTGAATTCTCTCCAGGATCACCGAAGCACGGTTCTCCTTCTCATGAAAGGTGGTCCTCACAAACTTACCCATAGTACATCCCTTGCACTGATATGACTGCGCAAGAGTACCCTTGGGAAGTCCAGTAGAAATCTGCTGCAAAATCTTCAAGGCGCCATGGTGAAGATGGCCCAATCTCCTGTGCCATAATTCGCCCTCATCCCAGCTCACCACTTCTTCTGCTTTGCCCATCATTGCAACGCAACCATCTACCTCCAGCTTGCAGAGATTCTTAAATCAAATCCCTATCCTCTTGGTTTGACCCATTTTTTTATGTCAGAGGAAAGCTTTTCCATTGCTGAAAACAACGTCATAACCTCTGTCCTCCAACATCGCGACTGAGACCAAGTTCTTCTTCAGACCTGGAACATGCATAACATATTTCAACAGAAATGGTTTACCTGAATCCCTCTCAAAGGTAATGGTTCCAATGTCGGTCGCATTGTATCTACCATCGTCACCCATCTCTATATGCATTTGGAGATCTTTCTCCTCCAAATCACTAAACAACTCCTTGTCTCCCGTCATGTGGAAGGAAGCACCACTATCAAGATACCACACTGATCCCATTGTGCTTGAAACAAAGCATGCTATCAAAGAGAAATCAAGTTCAAATTGCGAGGCTAAGGCCTCACTCGCTGCAGCTCCAACAACCTTCTTGTTCTTCTTTTTCTGTGGGCAGTTAGTGCAGAGATGCCCATGTTCGTGACAGTGAAAACACTTCACCTTGGAAAAATCCAGCTTCTTGCCTTTAGCCTCAGATTTTGAGTGGAATTTCTTTGCCTTCCCTTTCCTTGCTTTGGTAGCCAAAGTGCAATTCTCTTCATCACCATTCTTCGATGAAGAGCCATCCCTGTTATTCCACCTTATCTCCTCCTGCACTAGATCCGACCAAAGTCGCTCCCAGTCTGGCAGTTTCTCCCATCCATTGATAGAGTCTTCGTAGCTATGCCAAATCTTCGGAAGCCCAAGGAGATCCAAGCTCACCAAGTCAT